>CP126898.1:27722791-28040291 GCA_030440675.1 Furcifer pardalis | reverse complement strand
GGATTTAGGAGGACTGTGTTCAAATCTTTGTTCAAGTGTGAAAACTCACTGTGGGAGCGGAAGTGGAGAAACCTTTCCTGAAAGATCTCAGTTACCAAGAAAGCCCTATCAGGATCACCGTAAGTCAACTCTGACTTGATGGCAGAGCACACACACACACACACACACACACACACACAGAGAGAGAGAGAGAGAGAGAGAGAGAGAGAGAGAGAGAGAGAGAGAGAGAGAGAGAGAGAGAGAGAGAGAGAGAGAGAGAGAGAGAGAGAGAGAGAGAGAGAGAGAGAGAGAGAGAGAGAGGACGTGGCCCACAGCACCATTTTTCATTTTCATTTTTTTTTCATTTCATTTCAAATTTATACCCTGCTCTGCTCAGGTGAACCTGACTCTAGGCGGCTTACAAAGTATAAAAAATAACAACATAACGGTCACAAATTCCACATTATCATAATCACAATCATCACAGTATCAGAAATATATACAGTAATACCTCGGATAACGCTAAGACTTGGTTCCACAAGTCTTGGTGTTATCCAATTTTTAGTGTTATCCGATCCATGTTAAAATTCTATGGGATGGATAGGATAACATTAAAGCTCCACAGAGATACATTGTAACCGCACAGGCTTTAGCGGTTGTTATCTGATCCATCCCATAGGACATTAACCTTATTCGATCCAATTCTCCCCCACAGATTACTTAATGTTATGCAATTTTAGCGTTATCCGAGGTAAACGTTATCCGAGGTATTACTGTGTGTGTGTGTGTGTATATATATATATATATATATATAAATAACATAGTAACAATCAGAAAGTATTAATATCACCATAAAATGTTACAAAAATATTACAAAAAATCAACAACAGCAGCAGCAAAAACAAAAACCACATTTACTGAATCCTGCAATGATTATAAGCAAAATCCTACAAAACGTAAACGGGAGGAGTCCATTTCATGTGGCCCATGTCACTGTTGCCGCTGTCATCAGAAACGGAAGCAGATGCACTTATGACAGCAATAAATGCGTCTGCGGCTGTCATAAATGTGTTTATGACAGCTGCGGTACGTTTTACTGCAGCATTTACTGTGGGGTGGGGTGGGGACCACCAGTCTGGTCCGCTCAGCTCTCTGAGGGGACATGGTCCAGCATG
Source organism: Furcifer pardalis (assembly GCA_030440675.1). Lineage (NCBI taxonomy): Eukaryota > Metazoa > Chordata > Lepidosauria > Squamata > Chamaeleonidae > Furcifer > Furcifer pardalis. The sequence continues at coordinate 28,039,137 of CP126898.1, read as the reverse complement.
AAACTTTAAAAGGTTGAGAACCCAGCTGTAGATGGAAACTACAGTATCTACCTTTTCTTAGGGTAACTATACTGAGTGTGTGTCGCTTTCGAGGCCGGAGTTTGTATGGATTAGACACAGTGCTATAGTGGAGTCAAAGCTCAAAGTACCAAATTGCTGGTTTTTATTTGGTTTTCTTTTAATTAACAAGGACAGAGACATCCTCTGCTACCCCGTCAATCTGGGCTGATCTTTCTGGGTTTAGCTGCAGTTTTTGTTTTTTAAACATAGAAGGACTGGGAATAGATTTGCCTAGCAACACAAATGTTATCTGGAGCTATGTCTGGTGTAATGCAAACTCTTTGGAAATGGCTTGGTCTTTAATGAAGAAATCATGCTCTTTAAAGATGTTGACTCTGCTGATAACCAACTATTGTGTACCTCTGTACCTGATATGTATATTTTAATGCTATGAACTCTCACTCTTATGTTTGATGAAGTAAACTTGATCCACAAAGTAAAGGTAAAGTTTTCCCTTGCTCGAAAGCCAGTCGTATCTGACTCTACACAACGTGATTAATTTTGTCTTAATCAGTAGGTTTTATTTTCAGTGATGGGAGGCAAATGCTACTCTTGGTAAAACTAAGATAGTAATTTAACAATACTGCTTGTAAGCTTGGATACCTCTCTGACCTGTTCTGGTTGTTTGTAGAGAAAAGATCTTTAAGCCTCTATGATGTTAGAAGGCTGTTGGAAAGGGCTCAAGCACACTGGATTTTATCTTCTCTTGTGTGTGAATGTGCCAAGAGAGCTGCTCTTGGAAACCCTCTTTCTTTTCTGCTGATGCTCCCACAATCTCAGGAATGGCAAATTTACAACTGAATCCCCAGGGTTCTGCAAAAGGACACTCCAAAGAAAAGAAAACTGTTTTGTTGTAGCTTTCTTCTTTCCTTTCTTTCTTTTTTTAAAATGCGTATTTAAAGGGAAAGGGTCCTGCCCATTCTTTGCCTTGTTAGGATCAAGACAGATTAGATGATTTTTTAAGAGTCCGACCCTTTTCAGTCAAACGTCTATAGCAACAGTCGGAGGCAGGACCAGAATGTGAAATGGCTGTTCAAACCTGAATGCTGAAGCAGTAAACAAATTGAAATTTACATGAGAGGGGCCATGCGACATAGGCTGGTAATGAGTAACTGTGTGCTTCTTTTGTCCTGGAGTATGATACTGAGATTCCATTCTTGGCTATAATGAGACATTGAAAGGCAGGTGGAATCTGGAGGAAGCATCTTTGCAGGGTGCAACTTATTTATTTCTCTAAAATGTTATGCATCACCTTTCTACCCAAGTTGGCAATCAAAGCTTCTTACAAGGAGACAGAGAAAAAGTCATTTCGGCTATTTCCACTGGAGAAATCAAAGGAAATGATAAAAGCACAGAATCTAGCAGTCTGCTTTGCCCCAGGGCTTGGTAGAATAAATAATGGCTGAGTGATGGCCATGTCCCTCTTTTCATTTTAAGCAACAAGCTGGCTGCCAGTAGGCTCTTTAATGCAAAGCAGGTCTTCCTTCAGCTTCATGTGTGGTTGGAATTTGCTGTTGGTAGCTAACGGGTTAACATTGTAGCTCTGGCTTCGATTCTTTATATATATATATAAACATCTGTTAAAAGGGGAAGAAGATTTGAACTTCTCTGGTCATGGGGGATTTGCATGTCCTTGATTCAGACGGGTTTTATTTCATTTGAGGATTACTAAACTCTGGTTAACTTACTGCTGTGTGAGCAAAGTTACTTAGCCATCAGTGTTAGCTGGCATTTGGGGACTGGAGTGTGCCTCTTAAAAAACAGATTTTTGCTGAAGTCATTTCTATTCCTCAATGTAAAAGTTCCATGGGAGAAAGAATTGACCAGGGCAGAACTCTTGAAACTATCCCTCCTATTGACTGCCTCCTGAAGGATGATTGAGAAGGCAATGGAAGGAGCCTGAAATGTGCTGGATATTGGCCAAGGATAGGGGGAAAGCTCATTTCACCAGGTCGTAAAGTGTCCAGTCTGCATCTCATGGTTAACTAGCATGCGATAACTTGCACACTTTTTGTTGTTGTTCAGTCGCACAGTCGATTCCGACCCTTTGCGACCCCATGGACCACTGTCCGCCAGGCACTTCTGTCCTCCACCATCCTCCTTAACTTGCTCAGCTCTGTGCCCATTGTGTCTACAATACCATCTAGCCATCTCATTTTCGGCCACGAGGGGGAAATGACATATATTGCAATTAGCATGTTCATGACAGTAGCTAGTAGCCCAGTGACCCCGGCTAATGTGTTCCTATTTCAAGGGCTATTAGTAAACTACAAAGACAGCTTTGCTCAGCCACCAAACATGAATGGGATCATGTGCCCTTGGCCACATGCAGAGTATTTTTCCTAATAGTCTGGAAAACACAGACAGTGTGTGTGTGGGGCTTTCTATGATAAAAGGTGTGGCTTGGAAGCAAGATGAGCTCTAACCTAAGTGTGTCCTTCACTCAACAGCTGCCTTCTTCTCTTCTGTCCACTTGTGTTTCTCTCATGTTTCTTATCCCTTGCTAGTCAGAACTTTTTCTCCTAAAAATCTTGTTGCTCAACCTCAGATGATGGGGACTCTGTCATTTTCCATATCATGCTCAGAAGTTAAGAAGGTGGCTGGCACATAATAAGTGTTGAGCAGCAGTGGAATCTTTTGTAGGGATGCTGGTTGAAAACATGATGGGTTAGTTACTGTGCTACTGACAGGCTGCGTGCTCAAGGTCAGGGGAAAATGCAGTGACAGTAAGCTTCAGGATTTCTGGGGAACCATTGGCAAATTTCCAATAGCAGAAGTGTGCATGTGTGCGTCAGAGCAGTCCTAGGCAGATCTACTCAGAAGTAAGTTTCAGAGGGGTTTATTTGCTATAAAATATTGCCTCTTCAATGAGACTGTTGGAAGAGGTGGAGTTTGTTCCTGGATTATCCCATTGCCCCATCTATTCCTTGATGGGGGCCAAGGGAACAAATTATGCAAAGGGGGTGAATGAGTTTCATTTTCATACTTTAAACACATTACAAACAATGACGGCCCAAGATGTTTTGGTGTCTCAGGCAGAAAAATCAAATGGTAGTGCGTCCCCACACATAAAACCCATAAATAATGATGCTTTTGAAATGTGGTGTTGGAGGAGAGTTTTGAGAGTCCCCTGGACAGCAAGGAGAACAAATAGGTCAATCTTAGAAGAAATCAACCCTAACTGCTCCTTCGAAGGTCAAATTGTAAAGATGAAGCTGAAGTACTTTGGACACCAAATGAGAAGAGAGGATTCACTTGAGAAAGCCTTGATGCTGGGAAAGGTGGAGGGCAAAAGAAGAAGGGGGTGGAAGAAAATGAGATGACTAGATGGTATTGTAGACACAATGGGCACAGAGCTGGGCGGGTTGAGGAGGATGGTGCCTGGTGGGCAATGGTCCATAGGGTCACAAAGTGTCGGAATTGGCTGTGCGACTGAACAACAACAAAAAGGGACTAGCACCTAGATGATCAACTAGTTGGGAAAGATTGTCTTTACATCACTTATTTACAAAAATTTACAATTTTACAATTTTTTACAAAATTTACAAATTTACAAAATTTAAAAAATTATTTACAAAAAAAAAGTACTTTGGACATCAAATGAGAAGAGAAGACTCACCTGAAAAAGCCTTGATGCTTGGAAAGGTTGAGGGCCAAAGAAGAAGGGGGTGGCCTAGAATGAGATGGCTAGATGGTATTGTGGACACAATGGGCACGGAGCTGAGCGAGTTGAGGAGGATGGTGGAGGACAGAAGTGCCTGGCGGACAGTGGTCCATGGGGTCACAAAGGGTCGGAATCGACTGTGTGACTGAACAACAAATTTACAACAAAGAAGAAAGAAATACTTGCTACCTCCTGCCTGATCGCCGTATTACTTCATCTCAGAGTACAGTATAGGGCTAAATCCATTGATTTCAAAGTGTCTACCAAAATTGAATTTAGCCCTATACTGTACTCTGAGATGAAACAATTTTATGTGCTGGGTGGCTTGTGGTCTGAGAAGAGGATGCACTTCATTTTGAGTTAGGTGATCCTCCACCCACCCTCTCTCTTGAGTGAGAGGATGCTCCTAGCTGTTGGATCAGCGTCACTGTTACCCTGCCCACCTGCTTTAAAAATTAGTCCAGATCTATCCTGTGATTCTAAGTACTGGTTCTAACATCTGGACAGGAGGCCTCCTTGACCTTCCACCCTTAAGTTTGCCATCTGCTCTATATTTTTGTGTGCTCTATATTTCTTTTGTTTACTGCCTATCCCTTAACTTCAGCAAAGTCAAGAAAGAATGAACATGGCCTGGAGGCACTAAGATTTTACTATGGATCCCCTGCCAAGCTGCGGACCTTGACCGGAGCCCAATGATGTTCACCAACAACAACAACCTTACAGAAGGGAATCTGTAAGGACCTTGCTACAGCAGGGCTTTTGTCGGTTGCAGTGTGTGTGTGTGTGTGTGTATGTGTGTGGGCTTCCATTAATCTTTCTCCAAACAATTTTAAACCTCTGCAGGTGTTTCTGTCAACCTCGCATGATACTGCTAATTGCTCTCACGTGTGGCAAATTTAAGCCTCAGCTCTGTCATCTTACTTGCTACAGTGTTAGAAAACAAATGTCAGGATGCTTGGGTGGAAAGGAGAGCTGGTGGGATGCAGAATAGAAACCAGCGGGGTCTGTGAGTTACCCATTCATATTCTAACCCCTTCTTTTGACATGGGTCTTACAGCTGCTGCTGTTTTATTCCAGTCTGTGGCATCTCGCCATCCATAGGAACTACAGTACTGGCTTTGCATGAGAGAAGCACATTTAGCTTGCCTTATCTTTGCATGTAAGGAATAAGAACAGTATTTTCCCCCTTAGTTCCATCAAATAGTGAGGTGTTTGGTTGACTGTTTATGTTTGTTTCTGAGCTCTTGGGATGAAAATGGAAGGGAAGGAGAATGGTTGTTTATGTAAATTTGCACAAACTGTGTAAATAGTTATTTAGCCAAAATACTACAGATTGCACAAATCATGATGGCTACTACTTTGCTTTGTGGTGCTCTATTGAGTAGAAGTACTAGAGAAGTTGTTTAGAAAGAAGTTAGCTTCTAAACAAATAGCCTGCTATTCGGTGCTTGCTGAGTGTAAGTGTACATGCAGTGTGTGTGATTTCAAAGAGAAAGGACTCCCATTGTGTGAATAAGCAACTTTGGTGAAATGTAGAGACCTTTTTGAAAGGTTGGCATCTTTGGATAGAGGGGGGATATTTATTTATTATTTATTTATTAGTTCAAATTTATATTGCCGCCCACTCGCCGTACTACTTACTACTCATCATAGTACTACTCATCATGAAGACAAGGAATCTCCTAGAACTGTAATGGTGAACCTTGACATTCCAGGTGTTCTTGGACTTCAGTTCTCAGAAGCTTCTGGAAAATGAAGTCCAAGAACACCTGGAATGCCAAGGTTTGCCACCACAGTCCTAGAACTTGAAACGCCCTTGTTCAAAGGTCTTGTTGACTTTTGGCAAGTCGGAAAAATTCAGCTATAGTCTAAGCCTCTGTTTTATACACTTGTTGTGTAAACATACCCTAACTCAGGACATCAGAGCTCAATTTAGTAAATACATAGAATGCACAAATACATAGAATGCACAAATACATAGATTTAGTAAATACATAGAATCCATACGGGCGCATTTCATTTCCACTTCCAGGAGCGACGAGGGCTTCCCAAGTCAGATGAATTGGCATCAAGGGCTAGATCCAGCCCTCAGGCCGTAGTTTGGGCAGCCCAGTCCAATCTGTAACAGGATAGGGAAAAATATCAAGGAGAAGCTAACTACAAGCAATGTCCGTAAATAAAGCAAAACAAAAATGTTGTGATGCTTCAGAATGATCTCTACCTAGAAAGCCCTTAAAAGGTTTGCCATGAATCAGAACTGACTTGATAGTAAATAATGATGATGCTTCAGTTACACCTGGAGAATGTGAGAAAAATACAGAATCCAGCATACCTCAAGGAATTTTCTCTCTCCGACAAGGGAAATATTTTTGCTTGCTTTGGTTACATGTGCCTTGCTTCAAGCATGCCTCATCATCTTGATCGCTTTTGCCCACTAATTTTTTTTAACCCTAATCCTGCTTTCTGCTTGAATGAAAAACTACTGTTTGTAATTACACTTAGGAGGATGGAAAGCTTGTCTGTTATCTCCCACCCGACTCTGCTTTCTCCTAATTCTCCATCACCTTCCCCAGCTTTATTGTGGATTTACTGAATATTTTTAATGACAAGAAATCATCTGTAATGTGAATGGCTGAAATTACTGGCAGCTTAAGCAAGTTGTCGCTGAAAGTGCTGGAGGAAAAATTTCTAAAGCTGAATCACATGCTTGTTTAGACCACAAATACTGTCAGTGCATCTGAGGCTCCTGCTTTAATATCAGTCAGCGAGAAGAGTAAAAAAGCATCTCAACATCAGCGTGTAAATTTTGTTTCTGCATGCGCAAAGAGAAGTCTGTTGAATTCGTAGGCATGACATAACTTAATTTTAGCTTAGCCTCTGCTGAAAAAGGCTTCATGACATCTTACAAATTGGGGTTGGGGAAGCAAACCAGCAGGCTAAAATATACTGAAAGGCACATGTAGAATTTCAAGAAAGGGAAGTAAAAGTAGAAGTTGCCCTTGCTTGAAAGCCAGTCATATCCGACTCTTGGGTTCACTGCTCATCTCTGTTTATAGCATCTGCAGGCATATAGCGTCTGTTTATAGCATCTGCAGGACATGTGGCAAGCATGACTAGACACCACAGTGCACGGAACACTGTTTACCTTCCCACCACAGTGGTCCCTATTTATCTACTTGTAATTTCTTGCTTTCGAACTACTAGGTTGGCAGGAGCTGAGACAGAGACGGAAGCTCACTCTGTCATCCAGCGCTTGGGTCTAGAACTGCTGACCTGCTGACCGTCCAGTCATCAAGTTCAGCGTCTTAATCACCAAGCCGTCATAGCAATTAAGAAATAGATATGTGGGATATTATGAAGCATGAACATTTCTATATATAGTCAAGTATAAGTCAAGTTTTTTAGCACCCCCAAATGAGGTCCAAAAACGGAACGACTTATACTTGGATCAACTACCCCAATGGTCCCAAAACCACAGTGGTGCAAATTAAAACATACAGTAGAAAAAAGCACTAACACTACCATAAAAACTCAAAAACATACCCACACAAATATTTAAATTAATTAATTTTACCGTATTTCCATGTACAGTATTTTAATTATTGAAACTCACTAGCAGCTGTTGCATTTTCCACCCCTGATTTATACTCCAGCCAATATATTTTCCTAATTTTAGAGGTCCAAATTAGTTACCTCAAATTATATTCAGGTTGACATATAGTCGAGTATATATGGTAAGCCATGGATATTGCTCACATTTGTGCCCATTGCGTCTTTTGTGTGAGACGTTGTTTCATTCTCCCGAGTAATGAAACACTCTGGTCCTTCCAATCCCAGATGTTTTGCCCACTAAGCAGGAAAGAAGCACTGCATGAGGATAATGCCAGTAGTTTATGCTATTTTACAAAAATGTCCAACAAGTTTTGATAAAATGTGAAAATTTTGGCATCTGAGGTGTGTCAGAAGGCTCACGCATATGTACATATATTAAGAAGGGACATAAGCCCTATTTAAACATACATATCACTGGAGACAAGGATGTGGGTTCATATGTAATGCACGCACTCGAACACAAACACACAGTGCACTCAGGTGCATAGTCTTGAGTTGTACCACTTGAGACTATAGAATGGCGATGTGTAATCAGTTTCTGAATATTTTAATTGGGCACTTTGCAGCATTTGTTTGTGTGAAGAGTTGATTGCCCCCTTGTGGGTTAGGAGTGAGCAGTGTGTAGCACGCGGGCGTATTTTTGCTCTCCTCATGCTGTAGGATCCTGAATATACCCCCATATCCCCTAAAATTAAAATAACAGTCCACCCCACCCCCTGAAAAAAACAGTTTTGTTTTATTTTGTTCAAAAAGTCTTACTGAGTAACTTAGGTGCCCTAGGGCGGGGTATTTTACCTGTTTTGATGGTTGCCAAGTTATTTTTTTAATGTAAATTTTTGTCAGAAGATGTATGAGTGTTGTAGTTTTGTCGTATCAAAGATGAGATGGGACAGCAATTCCTGGTCATACAGATTCAAAGGTCTTTTATTTGTGCAATGGTTCACAGAGAGTATAGCTACTCAAAATCTGAGAACCCCGAGGATTCTAAAACAAGAGTTTATATACCCAGTAGTAAACAGGAAATGCATGGCACCTCGACCATGCGGTGGTCTTACAATCTTGACACCTTGGTATTGGTCCCAGGGACAAAGGAATTCAAACTACACACTAACATTGGCTAGTGGCCAAAACTTCACACTTATCTATCCTTTACCATTGGGTACACTTATAAGCCCTCTATTCTAATGAGGAAAGGGTTTATTGCCTCAGCCTGAACAACAGGCAGGCAAGTTATAACTGAGTCATGTCACGGCACTTTGTAGGTTATTGGGAGGGCAAAGATGGTGTCTCTTTGGTTTTATATTTTTCTATTTTCCAGCACATGAGGGAGGTTTAGTCTATTTTTCAGTTAGCAAAAACCCACTCAAGCATCCTTTTAAAAAATACCTAATATGCAAATTAGCCTCAAACATACCACTTTCTTGTAGCCTTTTCCTTTGGAAATGCTATTCTTGGGTTACAAGTCCTTGATCCTGTTGAGTCCTTCAATGAAGAATGGAGTGGAGGAGTTCAAGACAATCTGAGGATGGCACCTTTTGTTACCTTGTTCTGCTATACCTTGTGGTGACAGCTGCTTCCATAGATGGCTTTGAAGGTGGTGTTGGGCCAATTAATGGAGGAAAGGAGTATCTCTTGGTGATAGCCATGGAGATTATAATAATTAACTACATCCTAGATCAGGCATTTTCAACCTACGATCCCTGGGCCAAACCTGGGCCCTGACACCTATTCATCTGGCCCCCGATGCCCTTGCCAATCCCGGAAGTGGAATTAAAATGCATTCTTCACATGCACAGAACACTACATGTGCATGCATGGTGCACATTTTACTTCTGCTTCCAGGTGGGAGGAACCACGTGACCAGCCCGATCAGCAGTCCAGGAGGCGTGGTTAGGCCCACAACCCACAAACCTTCAGAAAGCCTTCCTAGATGAAGGAGTTCATTGTACAAAGAATAACATTAAAGGAGGATATGGCTGTGGAACTTGACCTTTGCTATGTCACTTGGAAGGCCCTGAATAGGCAGAGGGTTGGAGTCCCTAATTGTAAGACCAACATGCTCAAGTGGGGACTTCTGGCAGACAACAACATGCTGTGTGAACTTGGAGAGATACAGAATCTGGCTCATTAGTTGGTCTGCTGATTACTACCAGAAACATACACCGATGAGGACTTAATTTTGGCCAATGACAAAGCCAAGAAAGTGGCTTCATTTTGGCAGCTAAGTTTGATTTGGACATGAAAGATGTAGTAGTATGTAAATACAATGTAGATGAAATGATCAAGTGAACTGTAGATATTAGGAGGCAAGTTAATTGGCCCTCCTTTGATGTTAATTATGCTCATTACTTTCTACCCAGCTACTCTTAAACTTTTTCAGATAAGTACATTAAAATCCAGTGGTAAATCTCTCACATCATATATTGTTCAGCATTTGTGTTGGGCAACAATGGAGATACTGTAATTCAGATTTATACTGTGGGATGTATGTTTACTAGAAACACCCAAGATCTACCAGCCAGTACCTTTAAGATTAATATGTTTCATTAAGGCAGTAATAAATTCTAACGTGTTTTGTTCAGTGTACTCTTTAATGGTCTGCTGCACACTACATCAGATGCATCTGATGTGTCCATAAAATAATCTGTGAAAGTTTGTGTCATTAAAGCTTTTTTGTCTTTAACCTCTTGCAAGACAAATTTGTCTTTTCTGCTGTAACATACTAATATGGCTATCCCACTATCATGGTAGTTTAGAATGAAAGGGTTCAGAGGTTAACACTTGTTTCTTCTGGGTGACCATACAAAATGGAAGTCCTTATCATTCCAAATAAAACTTCATTCCAAGATCATACAAAATGTTGTTCTTTCAAGGAGTGCGATTTAGAACAAGAAGGGAGAGATTTTGTTTCTGCAGGCGTTAATCAGGAGCAAGACATCCTTGCTAGTTTGCTGTAAAATTGCTCCAGAGATTCGTTGATCAATCCAGAACTTCCTTCTTCTCATTCCAATGTGATGGAAATCCACATCTGGGATTTGATTTACTCTAAGACGGGGTGGCCAAACTTTTTGGGCCATAGGCCAATCATGTGGTTCCTCCCACCAGAAGCGGAAGTAAAATGCACCCAGGCATGCGCAAAACACCGTAAATGCACCCTTGGCTGTCATAAACGCATTCTGACAGCCACAGATGCATTTATGGCAGTGTTTCTGCTTCCAGGAGCAGTGAGGGCAGTGGGGGACCGATGATCTGGCACCATGGGCTGGATCAGCCCACGAACCATAGTTTGGAAGCAGCAGTAAAAAGGAATGTGTTGAAGGAGGGTCTTGAGATGAGTGACACCACCATTACGATAGGTAAATAAATCAATATCAGAGAGCTTATCTGTGTTTAGTATTTCACCACTATTGATCACTGAAAGCCTGGCGATAAGGCTTCCCTGCGGTGGCTTACACAAGGGCCTCTCATTCTTGAGAGACTCAGCTGGGCAAAAGGCTTTCAGACCTTTGGTTAGGGTTAAGGGGAGGGGGATCTTATTTCTGCACAAATTAGGAATGAAATTTCAGATAGCTATCAACTTGAAACATAGGCTCCAGGATAGGTACTAGAGAGAAAAATAATAATGTGTTAGTATTTAACTTTGGTCTCATTTCTCAGTTATTCTGTTCTATGACATGTGCTATAATTCCAAGTTTGTGTGCAAGCGTGCATTTTAGTTTGTTCATGCTGTTTATCAGCCACCCAATAACTAGAGTTCTGTGAGCAAGGTACAAAATAAAAACATATGAAGAATCCTAATGTCAGTAAAATGAAATTTGAAAACAAAAGCAGTCAATCAAAACAAGGTAGATTCAAACTTGTTTAGGTGTTATCTCTCTTCCCAATTCCCATAGTGTATTTAAGATTGCAAAGATGTTGACAGAGCAGAATGGAATGATACTATTGTGCTCAAGAAGTCATGCCATTCCGAGGTTGTGAGGAGTTTTGATTTATATTGAGTTATTTGTTTGATTGGTTTCCGCTACATTGCAGTTCTTGTGGCATTGTGGGTTAGAAGAAAAAGCATATTGTAGCTTAAATGTATGGAATTATGCTCGGAGTGGAGGAAATGGACAGGGAGGACTTTTCCTTTTATCATAATGCAAGAACATGCACTTAAATTGAATGGCAGGACATTCAGAACAAAATCAAAGGAGGTAAATGGCCCACACTTAAAGTATGGAATTCATAGCCAACATGGTTGCAGGTGGTGGCTGCCAGTTTGGATAGCTTTAAAAACGAATTGGAACATTCACAAGGAAGTGTAACTATTAATTATTTATGACTCACGATGGCCGTGTGTTACCTCCAGTATTGGTGACAGTCTATTTCTCCATACCAGCTGGAGAGAGACATGAATGAAAAGTATTGTTGCACATTTTTATGGTTTGGCTTGTACTGGTACAACTGGATTGAACCATTCTGCCAGTAGACATTTGTAACTGGAGCCAGTCGAAAGAATGTTCCCTCAGTTTGTAAAACCAAAGGTATCAATTGTGCTTGATCGTTAATGTCCTATAGCTAATTGGCCTTGATTTCTCCCACTGTGGTTGCCACTTGTGCTTTTTGTCTTCTCCTGCTCCCCAATGGAGCTTAACTTTGCTCTCTTTGTGAGTCTTGAGAAAATGTTGTTTGACATGCTGAGGTCAGGTTCACTGACCTCTTGAACCTTCCAAAGGAGTTCACTGGGACAAAGTTTGAAGGAGCTCATTCAACTTCACAGTCACAAACTGAATGGTCTCAGCTTGGATGTGAAGTTGTTAGAAAGAGTAGTGAATGGAATAAAAACTTGTGTCTAATTATCCTCTAACAGAAGGGTAACACATTTTGTAAAAAAAAGAAAAGATGTAATTGAGGCATTTGAAATTAAGATGTAATTGAGGAATATTTCCAAATTCAGAAATCACTTTTAGAACTTTGTCCCATCCACCCCCATCTGATGCTAAATATAGGCTGCTTCCCTAAAAACATTGCTGCTACCTTGAGGAGAACTCTGAAGATAAGAGATTAGCATGAACATGTTAATATCTAGTTTCAGGTCTCCAGCCCTACCATAATAATATTATTCCCAGAGTTTCTTAGGAAAGACAAAGAGAGTAAAGATCAGTTAAGAGTTAAACAAAGGCCAACTTACATTGCATCAGCAGCAAAATTAACCAGTTGACAACATTTCCCCCTAATCTCATCATTTATAAAACATTGTATTGTTTTATTGACTTTGAAAATTATGAGAGAGAGAGAGAGACAGACAGACGAACAGACAGACAGACACTTAGAACTAGAGCTTAGGAGTTCAGTCTATGGTACAACAGTCACCCAGCATTCCACAGTAACATATCCAAGCTGCACTTGTAACATTATAAGAGGATATGCTCAAATAGTTTCAAATATTTTATTAGAAAATGCCTATATTCCTCTGATGAACTTCTCTATATCAGCCCGGCAGTAAAATCTCAAAGAATTAAAGAATTGGGAAGAGATTCAGATCATATATTGTCCAACCCTCTATCAATGGAGACATCTACAGCTGAAGCATTCATGACAGATGGCCACTCAACCTCTTCCTAAGATAATATCCCTTCAATACATGCAAGTCTATTGTCTTCTGAGGCAATTTATTTCAGAGCCTTTCCTGTCAAGTTGTTCTTCCTAATGTTCAGGTGAAATCTCCTTTCTCCACTTTTGAATGCCTTTCTGTGAATCTTCCCCTCTGGCACAAACTTGCTCTGTCTTCCATTTGACAGATATTTGAAGATGGCTGTCATATCACCTCTCAGTTTTTAATTTTCTAGACAAACACACCCTTAGCTATATCTCAGCGAGGTTGGTTTCCAGAACTTTTACCATCCTGGTCCTCCTTCTCTGGTTGTGTTCCAGCATGACAATATCCTTCTAAAACTGCAGTACCCTGTATTTCTTAACTTTTTCTTAGCACATGGTATTTTTCAAGAATGCCACCTGTGGGGTGTCCCCCTACCCCCCAATAATTTGATATATAGACACATGAAAATGAGAGGAAGCTTTCTTCCTGCTTTTTCTTGCATGAGGAGATGGTGTGGTACAGAAAATAGAGTGTATGCAGAATCTGGGAGCAAGCCTTAAGTTCTGCTCTGTCTAAGGTGCTGAAAAATGCCTTTGGGCAGCTCCCAGAGGCTTTGGTAGATGATTAAATATATTAATTCTGTTGGACTCCTTACCTTCTGGGCTTATATAGCTGCCTGGAGTGCAATTTGTCTTACTGGGGGACACTTCTGCCAAGATTCATTTCCGCATGCACACAACCCAAGGGAGATGCTGGGATTCATCACAGGCAGCACAGAAATTAAGAGCGGTTCCTTTCTTGGTGGAGATAAATTTTCTTGAATGCTACTGTGTAGGCTTGACAGGCTCATGTGTGGGAGAAATGAGGGGGGTGTACTAGATATGATCCTATGAAAAATTATTGTCCAGGCTCAGCTTGTGAGCTTCAAGCATAACTTCTTTAAGGGACATGTCTCCTTGTGCATGTGCATACACACTTGTTGAAGTCCAACTGGTGGTCCTGGTGAGGATAGATCCGGTGGATTCCTGGGGTTTATATATGTGTGGACTTGCTGTTCAACAGGTTATTCATTGAGTTCACTCAAACATGGTCTAGCAATTGGATTCATGTCGTACGTTTCAAATAGGCGAGGTCAGAAGGTGACAGAATTCTGAACTCAGAAGGACATGGTTAGTCCTCTCGCTGGAGACAGTAAATCCAGAGATAAAAGATGTCCAGTAAATGACTATCCAGATTAAGATCTTCAGCAAAAGAAATCCCAGTCTGTCTAGGGAATTGGTTTCACTACTGTTCTGCTCTTCATATTAAGGAACTTCTCCTCTAACAAAAATCTCTTTCCTGTCGTAACCTTTTATGCATTAGGTTCTCGTCCTCGCCTTGATGATTCCTCTCCACGGATAATAGAGCACCCTTCTGACCTTATCGTGTCCAAAGGCGAACCAGCTACATTGAACTGCAAAGCGGAAGGCCGTCCCACCCCCATCATCGAGTGGTACAAGGATGGGGAGCGAGTGGAGACTGACAAAGAAGACCCTCGATCTCATCGGATGTTGCTGCCTAGTGGGTCTCTTTTCTTTCTGCGCATTGTGCATGGACGGAGGAGCAAACCTGACGAGGGGGTGTACATCTGTGTTGCCAGGAACTACCTTGGTGAAGCAGTCAGCAGGAATGCATCTCTGGAGGTAGCCAGTAAGTAGAATGATAAATAAATGAGAGAAATATCTTATTGGCCTGGATGAGATTCCAATGATTATGTTATGCTTACCATCAGTTCAGCTGGTTTATCACTGATAAGTCATCTCAACCTTGTGACATCAAGCTTGCCTAGATTTCAGTGGCTTAGCAAAGTTGAATCTGGTTAGCACTTAAATGGATGGTACAGGGGATAGTGGCGTAGAAAAGAATCATGTCTGAATCTTCAGTGTAGGGATGGGCTTTTGGATTTCAAGGACTCACAGCCACAGAATTTATCTAGAATCCCCTAGGCAAAATTCTGCAACTGGGAAAGGAGACACCAGAAAGAAAAAAAGATGATCTCTCTCCTTCCATATTTAAATCTTCTCCATGAGTATCAGCTGCAAATTAGAAAATAATGCCCCCCCCCGGCCATCCTAGTTGATGAGATTGTCCCAATGTTCTATGGGTAGGATAGTTCATTAGGAAGCTCTCCAATAGAGTTTAATGGGCAGTGAAGGTACCTTACACTGGAAAATTCAAAGCAAGCTGTGTGATGGGGTGTGTGTTCCTTTCTGCTTCACAGCTGATGAATAGGACAAGAAAAACATTAAGAATATACAAATCTCATCTCCCAGTTTCTCCTGTATCAGTCTTAGAAGTCTGCCTGGGAAATGTGAAGCATATTCTGGGGCTAGAAGTCCTTGAAATCCCAAAATCTCATCCCTACCCTAGAAAACTCCTGACAGGCAGAGTTGACAATACTGGGCTAGATGGAGCAATACCTTGACTTGGTATAAAGCTGTTTCTTCTGACACTGGCGACTTAAATTTGTGTAGCCTCACATTGCACTTAAGCTTGGAACTGAATATGGTTGTCAACTTGACCTGCAATCTGCGTGTGGAATTGTACATGGGTGTGTATTCATCTGCTCTGTAGTGCTAGTCTTTTGGGTCAGGAAGGGAACCAAGATACTTTGTGTATGATTTAGTTCACTGAGGATCTGTTCTTGGGATCTAGTCAGTGGAAGCTGTGCCTTCAGACATTATGAAAATATTTACTATACTGTATTTAGAAACAGAGACTATAGTAAAATATCACAGTGAGTACCAGAGTTTTTGAAAGCTTACCTTTTTGGATGGAAATGCCAGAATCCCTCAACTGATTTGTCAATTTGGCTTGAGATTCCGGGAGTTATACTCCAATGATGATGATTTCTATGTTATATGTCATCAAGTCAGAATTGGCTTATAGCAGGTATAACAGGGCTTTTAAAGTTAGTGAGATATTTAAAGAGTGATTTTACCAATTCCATGCCAACTCAGTGAGTTTCCTTGACCAACATTTTTCTCTTAGGGTACTTTATAACCTTTCCTGATAAAACTGTAATTCCCACAGTTCTTTGGACAAAATGAGGAATATTTGTACCAATTCCTTCGTGTCTGATATATTCCCTAAGGAAACCCAGAGAGAGAGAATGAAGAACTATCTTCTTCCTTTTAAAGCAACCAAGTATTTGAATATATCCTTCAAATTGAAAGAGGTTCTCTACCTGAGCAAGAATCAGTTAAAAACTGGTACCAGAAGACCAGAACGTTTATGATCCATTGAGCAAGATGCATATTTCCAAAACTTGGTGTGGATATTAAAATCAGCAATGCAAGAACACAAGAAGAACCTCTGATAGATTAGACAAATACCTTTGATAGTCCAGCATCTATTTTCCCAGTGTGGCTAACCAAATCCCTATGGGAAGCCCAGAAGCGGGACATGTGGTATGTAGGTTTGATAGAGGGCCATGCTACCTCCAGTCCTGGAAGAAGCATATATTGATAGGAGAAATTGCAAACATCTCACTATCTCTCTTGGATTGCAAATCCCAAAATTCCTCTGCCAACCTCGCTTGGTAATTCTGGGATTTATAGTCCAAGGAGGTAAAGCTTCTAAGCTGATGTTGATAGTCATTAATAGTAGTGATTGCTAATGTGATTCTTCATGAACTTGTCAGCTCGTCTTCTAAACCCTTTGAAAAACTGCAGCAGCAACAAATTATTTGGCTTTCTTACACTTTGCATTATCTCATGCTTCTTTTTCTCTTTTCTGAATTTTCCATTGACCATCCTAGATGGCTAGAGTTCTCATATGATGATTGCTAGGTTTTTGATGCCACCCCTCTTTTCTGATGCTTTGTTTCCTTTCTAACGATCATAAGATGAGCAAACTCTGAGTTGATAAGCCTGTTCACCTCTGGGTTATAAACCCTTTCTTTCAACGTGCCCGGCTGCATTCCCGGCAGGCGTCCTTGATGTCTTGTTCATTTGCGGAGCAAAGGTGTCCCAGAGGAACAAACAGCCCTGTGAATGGTGGGCACAGAAGAGATCCAGATTTGTTATTTATCTACCCTGACCTTAGAACTAATCTCAGCACCCCATTGTCTTCCTTAATGGCTTTATGGAGACAAAGATCTACAAACAAACAGTGTAGAAAGCATTCAGGCCTGGCAAAAGTGACACAAGATGAATGATGGTTTGCCCTCAGACAAGGCCAAACACCCTGGAGCAGAGGTGGGGGGAAGGACACAGTATTTCTTTTCAATGTTTGGAGTCCCTAACATTTTCAAGTACGGTCAAACCTCGCATAAAGAGCGTCTCGCTTAAAGAGTAACTTGCTTAAAGAGCAGAATTTTCCCTGAATGTTCGCTTTGCTTAACAAATAAAACCAACCAAAAACTCGCTTAACAAATAAATCAGGGTTCGCATTACCCCCCACAATTGGTCATTTACAATGGTGTTTTGCTTAAAGAGCAAACTCGCTTAAAGAGCAATCCTGTGGAATGCATTATGCTCTTTAAACGAGGTACAACTGTATTTCCCAATCCTAATTTAACATTGGCCCAAATTCTTGGAATGCTGAGGGGATGCATATTTGGGCATGAATTGTGACTATCAGTAATAGATTGCTGGTCTGAAGTGGAATCTATTAAAGGAATGTGTGCAACTACGGCAATTGGTGAAGATGTGGAGGTAGAAAGGGAATCTATAAAATGGTTTTCTAAGGAGCTGATAGGCTTGGTTGGTTAGGTTTTATAGATTTTATATTTGTTTTTAGATAGTAAATGGCACAGCGGGGATACTATTGCTATGTTTTTAAGGATTTTTAATTGTTTTATATTGGTTTTAACTTGTGTACACCACCCAGAGTCCATTGGATAGGACGGCATATAAATCTATTAAATTAAATTAATTATATTAATTATATTAAATCTGTTTTCCTGGGTTTTCAGGTCAAAATTAGGTACCTCAGCTTATTTTCGGGTTGGCTTATACTTGGAAGTATATACAGTAAGTTGAATAAATGAATGAAAAAATAAATAAATAAAATGGCAAATTAGCTTGTTTTTGTTTGATGACTCAAACTTGAAAAAAAAATGTTGTTCAGTCACACAGTCAATTCTGACCTTTGTGACCCCATGGACCATTGCCCACCATCCTCCTCAACCCGTCCAACTCTGTGCCAATTGCATCTACAATACCATCTAGCCTTCTTATTTTCTGCCACCCCTTCTTCTTTTGCCCTCCACCTTTCCCAGCATCAAGGCTTTCTCAAGTGAACCCCCTCTTCTCATTTGCTGTCCAAATAGCTTCATCTTTACTGTTTGACTTTCTAAGGAGCAGTCAGGGTTAATTTCTTCTAAGATTGACCTATTTGTTCTCCTCGCTGTCCAGGGGACTCTCAAAACTCTCCTGCAACACCACATTTCAAAGGCATTTATTCTTCTGCACTCAGCTTTCCTTATGGTCCAGTTCTCACAACCATACATTGTCACAGGGAATACTATTCCTTTGACTATGCAAAATTTTGTTTGCAATGTGATGTCTATACTTTTCACTATTTTCCCCTGGTTTCTCATCGCTTGTCTCCCAAGAATCAGTCACCTTTTAATTTCATGGCTGCAATCACCATCTGGAGTGATCTTTGATCCTAAGAAAGTAAAGTCTGTCACTGCTTCTACTTCTTCCCCATCTATTGAAAATAAGCATGCTTTTCCTATGCAAACTAAGAGTGCAGACATGACAGTTTTGAAGGACTGCACTCATTAGTGAATAAAATAATTTATCACTTTCTACTTGTGAAGCAGGTAGACTGAGATGGCTCAAGTGGTTAAGACACTGAACTCACTGATCGGAAGGTTGGAGTTCGATTCCCAGGTTCTGCATGATGGAGTAAGCTCCCATCTCTGTTCCAGCTCCTGCCAGCCTAGCTATTCGAAAGCAAGAAATTGCAAGTAGATAAATAGGGACCACTTCAGTGGGAAGGTAAACAGCATTCTGTGCACTCCTGTGTTGAGGCATGTCTGCCACATGTCCATGGAAATGTCTACAGACGCCAATAGCACTGGCTCTTTGGCTATAAACAGAGATGAGCACTGAACCCTAGAGTCGGATATGACTGGCTTTCAAGCAAGGGCAACCTTTACCTTACTTATGAAGCCAAAAATTCATTTAATTCATTCAAGGAAGGAAATCTAGTATGTTGGTCCTTTTTTTCACTCCAACAGTCACTCACTCTGCACTTACTATTCTGTCGGCTTGTGGAATCCAGCAGTTTATATTGATGGGTGGCTGTAGATGTGCTGGAGAGAGGAAAAAGTTCCTGAAAGGGGCATAGAGAAAAAACCAGACATTTCATGCATACAGGAAACATTGGTTGACCATGCTTGAGCCAAGGATATGTGTGTGTGTGTCTGTGTGGACTCTTGAAGTTATCTATATAGTTTCACATTTACACACAAACTGCATGTGAAAAATGGATGAAGGGACTGAAGTATTAAATGGTGAAGTTAGACAGGGTAAAGGTATATGGTATGGAGAAAATAGATGAGGAGATCTCTCCCTCCCCCTCTCTTGGGATGCTTGAAACTGGGTTATGCACTGAACTTTGAAGGTGTGCTATTTCCACACTGAAAAGTAGGACCAATAAACCTGTGCTGTCAGCTGTGAAGTTTTATTATATGTTGGGGACCCTTCCACCCCATACATTTTGGAACACAAGTCTCATGTCTGTTTCCTCTGGCCATGCTGTCTGGGGCTTCTGGGAACCAAAGTCAGAAACAACTGAAAGGTCAAACATTATTTTCTGCTCTGAAGGCCTAGCATTCACTAGAAAGATATCCGATGGGGGTTTAGGGTATGCTGTTTCCACACTGAAGAGAAACGAAAGCAAGACTCTTTATTGAATTGGCCTTTTTAAGAAGGTACATTCTGCAGAAGCTAAATTCAGTGGGTAGCCTTTCTGCACACAGGGATTCCCTAATCTATTAGTGTTACCTTTAGCCATTGCTTTTAATGATCGCATTGTATCCGCTTGAGAGATTTAAAAGATGTGAGGTCAAAGAGGGGCTCCCAGCAGGGGAAAAGAGCCTTTTAAATGGACAGAGGAAGAAGAGGTTGAGTGAGTAACAACTTCAGGATAGACCTGAGGGACTTGAGCAGAACTCTCTTTTGTTAGGGTCCAAGGCAGATTTTGAGGTACTGAAGAAAAGGACGATATAATAGTGTGTTTATCCTCCCCTTTTTGTCTTTCTGTGTAGTTCAGAAAAGGCAACAAGGAAAACAGCTCAGAGTGTAGCCATTAATGAACAGCCTGACCACCCTGAAAAGTCTCCCCCAGGGCCCAAATGGATTTTTGGTTGCTTTCACATTAAGCTTCAAGTAAATGGTTGAAGTTCCTTCCATCAGAACAGGGTGATTGGGATAAGAGGGGTAGTTGACGGTGAACTGGACTGCAGATAATATCTTGTAATGGGTGTGATGAACAAAACGAGGCTATTTTCCAGGGAATTTGTCAAATGGCCTCACAGGGATGAGCTTCAGGCTCATCTCTCGGTCGAACGACAGTCATGGCTGCTTTGAAGGGCTATGGTATGTTTTAGACCCAGCACAAGATGAGGTCTGCACAGATACACTGTGTAGTGCAGTGGATGTAGTGATGGACTAAGGACTCAGGAAGAAGAGCCCTGATGGCACAGTGGTTAAACTGCTGTACTGCATCCAGAATGTTGTGAGTTCAGTCCTGACCAGGATCAAGGCTGACCCAGCCTTCCATCTTTTCAAGGTTGGTAAAATGAGAACCCAGCATGTTGAGGGCAAAATGCTAATAAACTTGTGAATTGCCCACAGAGTGCACAAAGTGATATGGGGTGCTATTGCTCAGGAGGCCTGGGTTCAAATAACAATAGCATCTACACTTATACACCATTCCATAGAATTTGGACAGTTTGCAAGGTCATTAGAATTTTGCCCCCAACATGCTTAGCACTCATTTTACCAACCTTGGGAAGATGGAAGGCCCTCTGCTCAGCCAAAAAAGCTGAGGGTGTAGAGCTGGTAAAACCAGCTCTGTAATTATCTCACATATCTTGAAAGTCCTGCTAGGGTCACTATATACTGGTTCTGTCTTGATAGTATATACCAGGGGTTCCCACCCTTTTCAAGCTGGGGGCCGGGTCACGTTCTCTCAGTCAGCTTTGAAGGCTAGATGGTCATTTTGCCCTGCCTGCACCATTTTGTCCCAACAGTTTCAAAGGGGTGGCCATTTTGTTTCTCATATGCCGTTGGAGGGGCGGGGAGCCACACGAAATGGCACCATGGGCCGGATTTGGCCCACAGGCCTTAGGTTGAGAACCCCTGGTATATACCAATGCATAAGAAACTAGGAATGGTCGTTGCTCTTGCCTCTATCACTAATGCTTCCTGCCTTGCTCTCATGCTCACACAAACAGCACAAATAAACAAAAGCCTTTATAGACGTGGCCAAGGGCGAGACTACTGCTCTCCAAGGCCTTTTGGAGACAGGAACGCATCCAAGACTCTGAAAACAAGCCGACAGTTCCTCAGAGAGCCCGGCTGCAGCACTGGCAGCGTTTCGGAACACTAGCCAGCTATCTCTAAACTTGTATTATCTATTGATTTTTGTGTCACTTCTCAGTCCATTAGCCAGACAGGATGCATTTATGTTGTTTGGGAAGAGATGTGGGGACAGCCACTGGATAAGCAGACGAGTAACATATTTCCTGCCAGGTTTGAATTCCCAACTCAAAAGCATGAGATTATGCCAAGAGCGGAGACCAGTTTGTTAAGAGGAAGGCCCACAAGCTAAGAGAATACAGTATGTCTGTCTCTTGGGGAAGTGAGCGTTTTTCCTTGCTACAACATGGAGAAAATGAATTAACTTCATGGTCCCGGGGAGGGAGAGGCTGTGAGCTACTGATATAAAACCAAGAGGCTTTTCCTTGCTCCAGGAAGGGCATTGGATTTGAAGCCCAGTCTTTTCAGGATAATTTTAGCATGCAACTGGCTCTGTGTGTTTTCAGCCTTGTTTGGAATGTCGGTTGCGGGCAGCTGCCTGAAAATTGCAATAAATCACTGTAGTAAACGCGTTGCCACCCTCTTCCCCTCTCCATTTCGGTCTATTTGCAATTGTACTATTTTTTTTTATTTTTGGCAAGCATGACTGTCTGGTGGGGATGTTTATCAGAGCCTTATAATCAGCTTGGCTTCTTTGCTTAGAAGCAGTTTTGCTCTATTTTTTCCACCAACATTGATGGGTTTTCCCTCCTTCCTTTCCTCTGGATGGGGACCTCCTAGTGATAAACTACTGGTTCTCCCAGGGAGAAGGTCCTGTGATAGAGTCATTACCACATCCCTTCTCTACAGGAAGTTTGGGAGCCACACAGATAATAGGAAGATAAAGGTTTCATCCAGGCACAAGAAATTCAAACCTAGGAAACAAGTGATACTGAAGCGGGGGAAATCAATTTCTGAAGTAATAGGAATCCTTTTTCAGCATTTGCTTGATTGTACCGTATAAGCCAACCCGAATGTAAGCCAAGATACCTAATTTTAACCTGAAAACCCAGGAAAATAGATTGACTCGAGTATAAGCCGAGGATGGGAAATGCAGCTGCTGTGAGTTTCAATAATCAAAATACATGAAAATATGGTAAAGTTAATTTAATTGTTGGCACATCTCAATCTAGTGTGGTCTTGGGACCCTTCTGGTCATTGACCCGAGTTCAAGCCAAGTCTCCTTTTTTGGGTTCAATTTTGGGGCTAAAAATACTTGGCTTATACTCGAGTATATACGGTAATAGGAATTTGTAGTGCTACGGTGGCTTAGTGGTTAAGACCCTGAGAGCTTGACAACTGGTTTTGAAACAGAATGTAAATAGTGCTGATATAGCCCAGTGGGTTAGAGTGCCTGACTGCAGAGCCAAAAGTCAAGAGTTCAAATCCCTACTGGGCCTTCAAGGAGAATAGCCAGACAACAATCAAGGAAATTGGTGTGTGTGTGTCTGTCTGTCTCTCTGTCTGTCTGTCTACAAATATAAAAAAAAAATTTGTGTCAGAAAGTATTCTGGATTGAAAGGGTTCTGGATTGATAAGGCTTATTTCATGTCCTCAAGAGCTGGGACAGAGATGGGCACGCAATCCATCATGTAGTACCTGGATCTCAATTAGCCGCCTTATCAGCATTCCAGCTAACAAAGTGAGCTTCTTAACTACTGAGCCATCGCAGCCCTTTATAAAAAAATAAAAGCAAAAAAAGCAGAGTACCATATATATTTGAGTATAAGTCAGTTTTTTTAGCCCCCAAAATGAGTTCCAAAAATGGGACTTGACTTATACTCGGGTCAACATAAACACTCAAAAACATACCCACACAAATGTCTAAATTAATTAATTTTAACATATTTTTATGTATTTTAATTATTGACACTCACTTGCAGCTGCTGTATTTTCCATCCACAACTTATACTCGGGTCAGTCTAATTTCCTAGTTTTAGAGGTCCAAATTAGGTACCTCGACTTATATTCGGGACAACTTATAGTCGAGTATATACAGTAATATGAAATACTTACAAAATCTGCAAGTGTCATTAGCCTCTCTTTCAGATCCCCAAATCTTTTATATTTCAAAGGCTCTCTATTGTAATGCCACAAAAGACTCTGAATGCAAAAGAAAGGCTCTCTCTTGTGTTTCCCCCACTTTTCCTAACCTCAAACACTGGGTCCTGAGTGATTATACAAAATAGCTTGTATTTGCACAGAAGTAAACATTTTTGTGCCAAAGAATACGATTTGCACAACTGTGTCTTAGGCAAAGTCACTTGTGCTAATTACCCAAATAAGGAGGACTGCTGCTCTTTTTAAGAACATGAAGCCTGAATCATTTCCAATTGTCTAAATAATCAACCAGTCTTTCAATATTAGTGATGTGGCGTGTTTCTGCTTTGCTTCTCAAAGGAAAACTGAAAACATTTTGCATAAATTACTGAGAGGTTTTGGCAAAGTCTTTGTCTACTTTTGGCTGCAGGCTAGGAATCTTGGAAGGTTTTAAAATTCCTAGTCAGTGTGCTTCCTCATATAAAAAGAACCTGAAACAAGAGAGACAGAGTGTAAAGTAACACATGTTCTTTTCAGAGAGAGAGAGAGAGAGAGAGAGAGAGAGAGAGAGAGAGAGAGAGAGAGTAAAGTAACACATATTCTTTTCATCTCCTTTGAATTCAATAGCCTATGGCCCTGCAGCAGCCCATTGCACTTTGCATATTGGACATGTGTCTACATAGGGAACAAGTTTTCTGAAATCTTCTACAAAGGGGGAAGAAAGATTTACCATAGGTCTGCACCCAATTATATGCCAAATGGTTGAAGGGAGGATGTTTAATTTTGTTTGTTTCTTCCGCCCTAAGTTGGGCAAGACGTTACAGACCACTGATTTTCCTCAGAGTTATGTGTGTTCACTGTAGTTGAATGTACTCTATGATAAATTGCTCCTCTATGTTTTAGAGCAGGGATCTGCAAATTTGGTTCTCCAGATGCTCTTGGACTTACATTACCAGAAGCCCAAGTCAGCACAGTTGCTGATCAGGGCTTCTGGGAATTGAAGTCCAAGAACATCTGGAGAGCCAAGTTTGCAGACTCCTGTTTTAGAAGACATAGATCTGCAGTGTCAAAATATGAAACACACATAAAACATTTCCCAATTCTTTGGCAAGTCACACTGGCTTCAGGATGGAAGGGAGCTTATCCTTTGTAAACAAATGCATGTGTTCTCCTTTAAGATATCTCAGAGAGGAGCTGATGTAAGGAGGGGTAGCCTCCTTTCTCCCCCATCCCACTGTTGCCCCTTTGCTGATGCCATGATGTCGGTTATGGCATGCCACAGAGCACTATGTCAACCTCAAGCTGTGATCCTTGTATATAATCACTTTCCTACTTTCTCTAAGGCCCAGTGCATCTCTCCGCCCAACTCCCATGTCTGCTTCATGAGGCAGAAGCATCCCTGCTGATATACTGAAGTGCATATGAGCACGGGCACTGAGATGTGCTGACATGAATCATATGTCATTGATTTGCACTGCATACGTCCATTCTTTTACAGTGCATAATCTGCTGCTAGATATGTCCTCTCTTCTTTGCTTCCCTTGGCCTGCAGACCACAAATTCAGTTAAAACACAAGTTTCAGCTTTTGTTTCCTCCTTTGTTATTAAGCATCGTTACTTAGGGGCATGAAGCAATGACTCCATCCTAGCTGTGATTTTAAGACTACCTATTTAAGTATGCAACTCAGCCAACAGTACATGGTTCGGGTTGACTGCTCTGCCCCTGAATGGGAAACCAGACACTCAATTTGCCCCTGACAAGCTCACTGCTGTTGGGTAATGCCTGCCTCATTGAAACAATCTTGCAAGCCATCTGCCCCAGCTGTGTCCCTCTATCTTGCAAACTGAGACAGACACTACACAACAGCTTCCAAGCTGATTTGCCAAAGACTGGGAACATCAGGGGATGCTAAAAAAGTCAAGTTTCCTCTCCCACCCTAGGGAATAGCGTTCAGATATAGAATGTTTAAAAAGAAAAAAAAAAAAGAACACCAAATGATTTCCACTTGTTATTGTGAATGAGCAGCAATCTGATTGAATTATTTAGTTGTGATGAGATGGTCTGTATACTACCCTAAACATTCTGATCTGATTTGGGCTGCTAAGAAGGCTGGGTTTGCTTCGTTTTTTTGATAGGAGACCACCTATCAAAGAGAGTACCAGGATCTCCATGCAGGGCTATGAAAACTCAAAAACCTCCTACCAGTCACAGTTGGCAGTACAAGTTTAGATAGACCAATGCTCTGATTCATTGTAAGACAATGTCCTGTGTTCCTATTATTGAGATACAGTAATACCTCCGATAACGTTTACCTTGGATAACGCTAAAATTGCATAAGGTTAAGTAATCTGGAGAGGGCAATTGGATTGAATAATGTTAAGGTCCTATGGGATGGATCGGATAACAACTGCTAAAGCCTGTGCGGTTACAATGTATCTCTATGGAGCTTTAACATTATCCGATCCATCCCATAGGATTTTAACATGGAACGGATTACACTAAAAATTGGATAACACCAAGACATGTGGAACCAAGTCTTAGCGTTATCTGAGGTATTACTGTATGAGACAAGCATTCAGTAACCCCTGAGAGTTTAGTCACTTCCAGCTCAACAACAAGAACAATAAGTTCCTTTTCTCAGTGGGACGTCTGCAGTTTCTGAAAAGTGCCTGCAACCATTTGAAAAAAATGGGGCAACTTTTCCCTTTGTGAATCAAAGAACTCACACATGGCACAGAAGCACTGCCTGGCTGATAAGGAATCTGCAAACAACCCATCCAGTGCTTCTACATTTTGAAAATCCCAAGTATGAAGGCAACTGCCATAATAATTTCAGAATGCAACTTTGTGCAGCACATGCAATTTGTACATCAATATAACCCAATGTGATCAATCTAGCGAGGTTTACACAATGTTTTTGCAAACATTTCCTGTGAGACTGGCAGAAAACATGTTTGTTTGTTTGTTACATTTATATCTCACTCATCTGGGATATTTTTCCACTCTGGGTGGCTTCCTGTCTTGCAAGATAGGAGAAACCTTGTGTCGTTTTTCATTTTCCATTAGTTGTAGAAGAGGCTTTCCTCAATATCACAATACTGTATCAGGCTAATGCCTGATATTGCAATCAGCGCAGGCTGAGTGAAGCTCAAGCTGCACACTTATGAGCTTGAGGAGCCAGGAGGTATCCTTTTGGGAATCTTGACACATCCTCAAACTGTAGCTTCATCATCAAGACGCATGATTGAAAAGGCCACACTGGTCCAGGTTCATTCCTCCCAGACGCAGGCAAAGCTGTGCTGGCTGATCTGTCTTGAGGAATGTATTTTTGCCAAGTTCAGTTTCCATTGTCCCTGCACAATGCTTCCATTGTTGTACCACCACCACCACCTCCCCCACCCTGGGAGACAATTCCACAGTCTGATGCACTTCACTGCCAAGAATTTTTCACTCACATTCAGCATAATTTCCCCATTTCCTAGGTTATGGCTTCTGTCACTTTCTCTATTTCCATCCCACGATTACAGGTTATGTCCCTCTGGGTCCGTCTGTCCATTTTGGCAAGTCCATTTTTTATATTGCTATTATTTTTCCTCCTCCAAACCCAGCCTTTTACCATTTATATTGCTTCTGCCTCTCTCGGACACCCTCCACTTTGCAACAATGGATACTTATTGTTGCCTGCAATAACGGGTACATTCATTCAAACATTTTCTAGCAGAAACATCAAGACAGACCAACTGCTGCTTGAATGCTAAAAGAAACCTAATCTATAAGGATGCCGACAATTTATATTGTGAGGCAGGGATGGTTAGGATTGGCCCTTTGGGGAGCAATATGATTTTTTAACTAGAAACCCAAATATCTGCTATGCAAACAAAAGTGTAAAATATTGATGAAGAGACCAGGGCTATTTAGTGGAGTTGGTCCTCCCCCATACCCATGATAAGTTTACATATTCAAGCACAGTAGACCTTCATTGCTAAGGGAAGAGATTTTACCAGTCGGCTCTAAAACTGTCTAGCCCCAACCCTGACCAAATGTGACCAAATATTACCATGAGGAATACTGAGGCCAAAGAGAAGTAATGATTGGTGCTAGATCAGACATTGGGGGTGGGGGGTGGGAAATGTCTCTTCTGACTGTGAAAGCTCAGTGATTGTGATCTTCTCTACTGTGATTTTATGGCACAATAGGTGGTACCAGTTCAACTCATGCTGATGTGGTTGCTTTATACCAGTGGCGGGAAGCCTATGGCACGTGTGCCAGAGGTGGCACTCAGAGCCCACTCTGTGGGCACCCGTGCAGCCCCCAGCACAAAATTTGTTCCACCCTTCTGCCCAACAGTCCAATGGGAGTGCATCCTCCCTCCCCCTGGCACAGAGTTCATCCCGCATCTCTGCCCAGCAGGCCAATGGGAGCATTTCCTCCCTCCCCAGTTGCTGTATTGGGACTTTGTGATAAATAAGTGGGTTTGGGGTTGCAGTTTGGGTACTCGGTCTCTAAAAGGTTTGCCATCACTGTTTTACACAATGAGTTGGCAATTCCTGCTTCAAGAGAGGTATGTTAGACAGACCTGTGCAGAACAATTCAAGACCATTCACAGAAATGGTGGCAACCACTTAGCTTGAGATAACATGTAAACAACGAGTAGGCAGTTTTTGTGGGTCCAGAAGTCACACCTTGCAGGGGGTTGCATTTAGCTTGTTTAGCTATAACGGTGGCAAATGGTGGACCTTGTCTTCACCTCAGAGCAAGATCTGCAGAACTCTCCCCTTTTGGTTTTCTAGCCAAAAATCATTTCCAGAAACATCTGGAAATGTATTGGCTTCCCTTTTGTATTGTGTTGGATATTGCAACAGATCCTAAATCTTTGGTAGAGTTTAGAAAAGTTATTTTTCTGAACTATAACTCAAAGTGTGATGATTATTGGTTAGGGAGTTCTGGAAGTTGTTGTCCAAAAAGGTAGCTTCTGAGCTCTTGCTTTTGTGTTTGCCTTTAATCCTATCCCATACTATGAAGAGAAATCTTCTGTTCTATGTTGTTCCAGGAAAGGTCCAGAACATGGCTATAGCCACATGGCAGACCACCAACTTTCCATGCAGAAATTTCCATGTGGTGCCAAACATGGACACTTACAACAAAACATAAGCAAATGTTGGTCACCACAGAAATGAAATGTCTGCGGAAGGTTGCTGGAGTGATTAGAAGTGATAAAATCAGGAATGAGGGTTATAAGGGAAAGAATTGGAACAGAACTAAAGGCTGCTCTAAAATGCAGTACAGTAATACCTTGGATAACATTTACCTCGGATAACGCTAAAATCGCATAACGTTAAGTAATCTGAGGTGGAGAATTGCATCAAATAATGTTAAGGTCCTATGGGATGGATTGGATAACAACCACTAAAGCCTGTGTGGTTACAATGTATCTCTATGGAGCTTTAACGTTATCCGATCCATCCCATAGGATTTTAACATGCATCGGATAACACTAAAAATCAGATAACACCAAGACTTGTGGAACCAAGTTTTAGCATTATCCGAGGTTTTACTGTAATTTGCTTAGAAGAGAGTATGTTTTCCCTTGAATATCACACGTAAGAGGGGAAATCGATGTCTGAATCTTCCACTTTTTCCTATCAAGTGTAAATGTCAGGAATTTCAGAAGTGTTCTGTTTTTCTTAGTATGCTTTTGGTTTTTTCACTATTTAAGGCTTCCTAGTGGACCTTAAATATGTCAACCGATGGAACTGCTCAGGCTTATGGGTCTCTTGAAATTGGACAATCTACTATTCCTACATTTCCCCCACAATGCTTATTATATTGTGTTATAGAGGTACTGTATTTCATGAGATTTTATGTAGTGTAACTCTTGCATTCTCTCTCTTAAAAAAAAAACCTCTTTGCAAGATTTCAACTCTAGATTCTCATTTTAACACTCAGTGGTTTATAATCCTTCTCTATAGCCATCAGGCTGATTACATAACATTTATGTCAACATGCTACAAAGATGCAGCAACAAGGTGCATAAAACAAGGTTTAACAGTAACTACACATATCTAGGGGACTGTGGTGGCTCAGTGGATAAGACGTTGAACTTCACGACTGGAAAGTCAGCAGGTCAGCAGTTCGAGACCCGAGTACTGCACAATGGAGTGAGTGCCTCTCTGTGTATGAGCTCCTGCCAACCTAGCAGTTAGAAAGCAAGAAATTACAAGTAAATAAATAGGCACCACTTTGGTGGGAAGGTAGTATTCTCTGCACTCTGATGTTTAGTCATGCCTGCCACATCTCTCAAATGGCTGGGGTTTTTTTATTTGAAGTAAACAGAGAGGTTTTTTTTTCCAGGTGGTAAATAGTAAATCGTTATGGGCTCTGCAAATCCTTTTGGCTTAGTTGGAAAAAGAAAGGGCTGTAATGCTACAAATCTCTTAGGAAGTACAGTAATACCTCGGATAACGTTTACCTCGGATAACGCTAAAATCGCATAACGTTAAGTAATCTGGGGAGGAGAATTGGATCGAATAATGTTAAGGTCCTATGGGATGGATCGGATAACAACCGCTAAAGCCTGTGCGGTTACAATGTATCTCTATGGAGCTTTAACGTTATCCAATACATCCCATAGGATTTTAACATGCATCGGATAACACTAAAAATCGGATAACACCAAGACTTGTGGAACCAAGTCTTAGCATTATCCGAGGTATTACTGTATCCATATTACAGATGTGGCGCGCCATCCCTAAGTAAACCACACTGATTTCAATGGTCTCTGCTTCTGTGTAAGGATGGCTGACAGTGGCTGAAGTCTTATTAATGTAAGAAGTTAAGCTAGAGTAGGCCCATTGAAATAGTAGGGATGTGTTGAATCAACACCTCTGTACATTCAGTTGATTGAAATGGGCCTACTGTGGCACAGTTTACTATGGAGAGCAACAGGATTTCAGTCGCTAAATCCCATTTAATACAGTGCAGCTTACCTGATAGTAAACTAGTGCTGTACAGGATTTCAGTAACAGTTGTTCAACAGGCATTCACATTTCTTGAAGGAACAGAATGAATAAAGGTGGCACCATGGTAACAGCTTATGGAGAATGCACTTTTCTAACCAGGCACTCTTGTAAGCATGGCTTTCAGAAATGTTTCACATTGCTTGCTTGCTTGCTTGTTTGCTTCTTAAAAATTCAGCTTCTGGATGAGTGCAAATTTTTCACAGTTAAAGACAGAGGCGAACAAGTGTGAACAGGCATACATTTATACCAGAGGAGTCTCTCCCCAAATCCCAACCTGTAGAATGTTTTAAGCGTCTTTTAGATTCTGGCAAGCCTGCAATTTTCACATTCTCTTGACAGAAAAATGGCTCATCTTTGAGTGGTTGAAATTTGGGTTGGTGAAGAGTCCCTTGGGGCCACTTTGAGCTTCAAGTCTTAAAGAAACAGGTTATAAAATAAGAGAAGGGATGCTTTGTAGCTCAGTGTTCGATTGCGGGTCACGCTGAGCTCTTAATGCAACTGGTGTTGAGCACTCATGTGCTCCTGTAAGAGCATCCTTGCTCCCCTGGGAGTGTTAGCCTTGCCTAATGAAAATCCTTTTCCTAGTACAGTTGCTGCTCTTCTGGGCAAGAAGGACTTGCGGAGGCTATAGCAGAGACTGCTATGTAAACCAAGTGATTTCTTGTACTTGCAGTGACAAGAATAAGTAACCATTTAATGCAGGAATTCACATTGATCATGGAGCAGTCCTGCACTCAGATCTTCCCAGTCCCCTCTTAATGGCCTGGAGGGATCCCTGAGGACCAGGAGGTTCCTAGACATGAGTAGGAAACCCACCACCTCAATATTGTACCACTACAAGTAGGATTGGTTCTGAAAGTTCCTCACTGAACATGGTCACCCAGATTCGGGATTCCCCATATCTACTGTACATCTCACCAAAACTGTCCTCTTGCACTCATTGATACAAGTAAACTTGGCAGCGGTGGTGGCCTCCAACCTCTTCACCAAAATTGAGCTGCTTCAGAAATCCTACTGTGAAGTGATTCCTCAAAGGCCTCAAGAACACTTTTCCTATTTCCAGAAAATCTGCTCCACAACGGTCCCTTTCACTCATGTTGCATGCCCTCATCACACTCCCTTTGAAGCTGATAGTGTTGTCCGAGCTTTGGTTGCTGATCTTTAAAAAGTTGTTCCTCGTGGCCATCACTTCAGTCCAGCGATATCGACTGCCTTCATCAATGGTGTGCCTGTGGAAAATATACATAAAGCAGGAATATGGTCCTGACCATAGACCTTTGTAAGCCACTTCACAGGATTGACAGTAGACACTAGTTTTGGCCATGTCGTCCTTACCACAGCCGTGGAATAATCATCCCGCACATGATTATTCGCTATCCAATAAGTGAGCTTGTCACACACCCATCAATGTGGATTGACAGAGACCATGAAGAAGGACAGGTTTCTTACTTGTAACTGTCATTTTTCAAGTGGCCATCTGTGAATTCACCCTACCTCCCCCTCAATGATACCAGGACAATGCTTTCACTTGTTCCTTCATGGCAGCTTAATATTAACCGAGGAGAAAAGCTGTTTGGCGTGAAGGGTGTATGTACCATGGTGGGCAGTCCTAATCAGTTTTCCTTTTCCAATTAAGCTCAAAGGCTCTGAGATCAGACTTCTGCACAGGCACAGAAACCATCAGTGTGAATTCACAGATTACCACTTGAAGAACATCAGTTAAACAGGTCCTTGTAATGAGATCCAGGAAGAGATCTGAATAATGTCCAGATTTGCTGTAAGTCACAATCCTATATTCTTTCCTGTGGCAATTGTTCTCCTTAAAAAAAATTTGCTAGAAGAAAGGGGCGGCCCAAAATGAAATGGCTAGATGGTATTGTAGACACAATGGGCACAGAGCTGAACGAGTTGAGGAGGATGGTGGAGGACAGAAGTACCCGGCAGACAGTGGTCCATGGGGTCGCAAAGGGTCGAAATCAACTGTGTGACTGAACAACAAAAAGCTAATCACAGTTATGCAAATTTGGATCTATTTTGGGGAGGCAGATCTGGTAATGAAGTTTTACATCCATGAAAGGATAAGAAATTAAAGGAGCTTAGGTGCAACTTTGGGCATATTGAATAGGAATGCAGTAGTGGCAGAAGAGGAAAGAAATAAAACACTTCAAAGTATTTTAGTGCAGGAAAGGATCAGAAATCACAAGACAGCTCATAATACCCACAGGCTAAGGTTTTTGCAGTGTGGTGTTAAGATGACTATCGGAAGGGCAGATTTTATTAGCCACGGGAAGGGATACATTGTCTGAGGTCATAAAGTATAGCAGCTTTCTTTAAAAATGAAGGGGCAGAGAAAAGGATGGAAGATCAGTATCTTTTTTGTACTGATAGAGTAGCAATTTATAAACAGCCTAGGACATCAGGAATGTGTTTGAACCATTGGCCAGTGAGACCGGTTGCCTTGAAGATCAGGTGAGTATCAAGGTCAGACTCCAATTCCTGTCAAAGGTTGGAGATGAACTATCACTGGAGTCTTGAGAAATAATTCTATCACAATTTTTTTGATCTCTGAGAAGTTATTACATGCTTCTAATGAAGCTGGATTTGGAAACAGGTCTTTAAAGGTTCTTGAGAAGATGGGTAATGCATTTGTATGTGTAATATTTAGGAACTTATTTTGAAAGAATCTGGGGCTCATAATGTTGCAGAATTTTGAATTTCTGGTACAATTCCCTTTATTGGAGACATTTATAGAAGAATTAAAAATATTTCTTTACTTACCATTACTTGGAATTACAGATGTGTGCATGCTGCTTTCTTTACTGCACACATGCTAGCAACCAGACAAAAAAATCAATAGCAACAAACAACTGACACCAACTAACAAAGAGGGAGAAAGAAGACAAAGCAAAGATGTGCAAGTCTCTCTTTGAATTCGAAGGCAGGAAGGAATGATTAGTTAGTACTGGACAGATCAGGGGTTCTCAATGTCTCTCCCCCCCCGGGTGCCCGTTCCAGCTGTGGGGCCTGGAGGTTTGGTTGCACCCACAATGTATGTTTTCATTGTCATCAGGAACAGTGGGAATCATGGTTTTTCTGGAGTTTTGGACAGCCTCAGCTGCTTCCCAGGGCAGCGGGAGGATTTTCGGAGCAGTTTTGCTCCAGTTTGGTAATTTTCCGACACTCCTTTGCTATGCTTCAGAAGCTAGAGTGGGATGGTGAGCTACTTCCTGATTTGGCGTTGGGTTCCCAGGTGCCTGCATAAGCTCCACCTGACACGGGAAGTAGCTCATTGTCCCACTCCAGCTGGCGAAGTGCAGTGGAGGAGCATCGGAAAATTACCAAAGCAGAGCAAAATTGCTCCAAAAAGGCTCCCGCTGCCCTGGAAAGTGGTGGAGGCTGTCCAGGACTCCAGAAAACCCTTGTAATTCCCATTGCAAGTAACATTTCACAATTTATGGTAGTAGGGCAGATGGGGGTGAGTCTAGAGGTCCCCAGGTGGCCACCATGGGCCAGATTAATGATATGCATGGGCCAGATTAGGATTGTGGGGCAGGGGTTAGGAACCCCTGGGATAAACAGTCACCCCAAGCCCACAAAAGCCCTTCCTAGTCACTACAGGCAGAATGTGAAGTTGTAATAAATCTCCAACACCTAATAGCAAAGCCAAGTTACAAGAAAGTTCCCAGAATTTCTGGTGTGGTACTCTCTTACAGACAAGGTTGTCGCAGGCCTCTGTGAATAGCTGATCTATTTAGTACCCATCTGAAAGTACTGGAAGGAAGCCAGTAACATCAGAGCTATAACTTCTTTAATTTTTCTCTGAGTATATTCCAGCAAAGCTCATGGATTTACTGTCCCCTTTAGGCTTTGCTGCTGGGGACTTCTAACCAATGAGATTATCTGAAGAGGCTCCATGCTTGTAACTAATTCCTGACAAGTAATTTAAAAAACATGAAGCAGAACAGTTGCCCCCACCTGGGACTCACAAAACATGATTTTATTTTTGAAGGGGAGCATGCCAAGTAATATTTCTGTAAGTGGCAGAAATACTGAGATGTCTATAAGCCAGGATGTGGTCAATATGCCAAGTTAGAAACATTATTGTTAGAGCTGGTAAAAGTTGCCATTTTGGACTAAATCTCCCCAGAATCCCCTAGTTTAGGGGAATTCTGGGAGATGGAATCCAAAACCATTTCTAGGTTCTGTGTTATGACTAGCCATATATTTGCCCATATATAGCATGAACTACTAGCAGCATTACCTCTTGGCTTTTGCTGCCTTAAGGCCGAACTGTCATGGGATGGAGGGATTTCCCTACCTGACTCATTCCTGAAAATCATTCCTCAGCCTCCTCTCTCTAAAGAAGGTTTTCTTTCCTCCCCCATGCCAAAAATCTGCAAGAACCAGAAGACAGGCCAGGTGATGTCTGATGCCATACACAGAGCTGGGAAACAATTGTGTAGGCCAAGAGTTCTCAACCTTTTAAAGCCAGGGGCCGGGTCACACTCCCCCAGACAGCCTCAGGGGCTGGGCGGCCATTTGACCTTTCCTCAACCAATGGCACTTCTGAGTGTAGAGGAGGCGGGGGGGGTACATTAAATGCTTCCGCAGGCTATATCCAGCCTGTGGGTCTCAGGTTGAGGATCCCTGGTGTAGGCTCAGTGGTTAAGAAGCTCCCCTTGTTACCTGGAAGGCCGGCAAGTCGGCAGTTCAAGACCTGGTTACTGCATGATGGTTTGAGCACCCGTCTCTGACCCAACTTCTGCCATCCTAGCCGTTTGAAAGCAATAAATTGCAAGTAGATAAATAGGGACCACTTTGGCGGGAAAAGATCTTGGGGACATGAAAGGAGCCTCATTCGGCCATCCCTGGAGCAGAGTTTCTCCAGCAAAAAATCCTTTCAACCCAGAATAATTTATTATTATCTGCTTTCTTTGAGCCCCCCAGCGAACATCTAGCCATAGAATCTACATGTGCATTTCCCAAACCCACTTCTTTATTTCCTCCCATATATTCACCCTTTGCTATTCACGGGCAAGCTGTGAGGCTTCCTTCTGCTGTAAGGGTGTTGCCCACTGGCAAACATCTGCTCAGGATAATAGCACAGAGGAAGGCATGTTATACTGCTGAGCATCTCAGTTTGAAGACCTCCTTTGCCAAACTGCTCCCAGTAGGTCAGGGTATTTGGAAGGGGGGAGGTGAAAATCCCAGCTTAATGCAGTGTGTGGGCTCTCACTTAAGGCATTAGGCTGCCTCCCAGAGCATCTGTCTCAAATGTATGAGAGAAGCAATTTTCCCTTTCCCCTCCTGCTCATACTGAAAATGAGGGAGTAGAATCCATGGTGCCAGTTGTACAATTGACACTAGAAGAAATGAGGGCCACCCACAGGAAAATATCTTGGTATCAGCTGTCTGGTTACTCCATTTCTAAAAAACAAACATACAGTGAAGTTGTTGCTGTATGTCCATACAGTGGCGTAGCGTGAGAGGGCGCCCTGGGCGGCACTTTTTTGGGGTGGCAAATTTTCACAATAAATAGGACTTCGCTGCCACTCCCCCAGACTTCATAGTGGCCGAGGCGAAGAGGCCGCTGTGGGGATGGGGGACTGGACCCTCTACCACTGCTGGCATCCTGGGCCCTGTCCAGGGGGTGGCAAATTTGGCCTACACCCAGGTGGCTGAAACCCACCCTACGCCACTGTGTCCAGGGCAGGTTGAGGACTTCGCCGCCCCTCCCCCTGTGCCCATACCAACATATTGTATTGTAATATAATGTAATGTAATGTATTGTTTGTCAGACGCCCTGAGTCGACAATATAAATTTGAACAAACAAACAAACAAACAAACAAATAAATAAATAAAGGCCAAGGAAGAATAAAAGAGATTTTAGCTAGAGTCTGAGGACAGTTCATTCTGGAGACTAGAATGCATAAAAAAAAACCTGGCCCATATCATTAGGCTGTCTGGGAGGTTCTAAGAGTTGCACTCCAAAATTGATAGTTTTCCAAACATTCAAAGCACCAAAATATGCTTTACAGATAACATGTCATGAGCTGCTGAAATCCATGGACTGTTCCAAGCCTTCATGGCAGAGCAATGATACTTACAATGAAGCCTATGTTTACCTTACAATAACCAAGCATAAAACAAATTTAGCAGCACTGCAAATTGTGGAAGGTGCAAAAGGTTCTTGGTGTGAGAATCAGAAGCTACTAGTTGTTAACAAATGTCATCTTCTAATTCTGAACCTTCTGTAAAGTATACTGCAGTTTGGCCTTCAACAGCTGATACTTTCAGTGCAGCAGCCAGAGGTACATCACCAATAGGCGAAGTGCCTCAATCCTTCAGTGAGGTCTTTTGGCATCTGTTATAAATCTGAAGTGGTTGGACATCTGGACTGTTCCAACAGGGCTATTCTTATATCCTTACAGATAGTCTCCTGCATCTCCTGTACCATGCCAGGAACCCATTAGCTAGCAATTGTGTGCATCTTCTTTCTGGAAGATTATTATAAGCCTCAATTCCCCTCCTATTGCTCCTCCACCCTCCGATTAGTATTGCCTAACAGAGGAGATTTTCCTCTCCTCAGCATATTATCCACCGGATTAATGCCTGACCTCTTACCCCCTTGGGGTGGTTTGCTGAGAGCTGTAAGCTGCATATGTTTGTGGGAGAGGGGGACAGGATGACAGGATTTCCATTATTACTCTAAGGATGCCCCGTCTTTTCTTTGTTACAAAGCATTCTGCCTGCATTTTATCTTGGTTTGCTCTCTGGATTGATCAAGCAAATGTAGAATTATTTCTACTTCTGAAGCCAAGAGGCAGGGCTTTAGCCTAGAGGATTTAGGGCTTTTTTTGGGGATACAATTCTCAGAATCTCCAAAACAGCATGGCCAAGCTATCAAGGGGATTTCCTGTGAGATTTCCAAGGTCTAGACTGGACCAGATCAGTAGCAGCAGCTACAGTGGAGGAATACCGAAGAGCATGCATCCAAGTGAACTGTTCCTGTTATTCCAGCAGAGAGTGGATTCAATTAATACTTGTGCTCAATGACTTCCAAATCTAGCCACATACCTTTCTGTGTGCGTGTTGGGAGGTGAAGGAGGGGAGGGACCTTGTACAGTATTATTTTTCACTCCTCTCTTGTTGTCATTTCTCTACTTCATCATAATGGCCATTTTGACGCTAGATGTGGCAATTTAAACAACAGTCTGAATCTTCTTGCTGTTCCTCTAAAACAGGGGTTCCCATCTTACAGCCCATGGGCCGTACCCAGCCCATGACACCATTCCATGTGGCTCATCACGGCTGCACCCGGAAGTGGAAGCAGATGTACTCATGCATGCGTAAATACACCCACAGCTAGGTCACTTCCCATCATGCCAGGGCTGACCTTCCTTAAGCTACAGAACCAGGAGTTTTCAGATGGGAATGGTCCCATCTGTGAAGTCTTTGTTGGTGCCATCTGATAGGTCTCATCATGTGCCTGACCCCCTCAAGCCGCAAAGCAATGTCCTCAGTTTCCATTTCTAGAGCAGCTCATTCATCCAGATCCATTTGATTTGTTTGTATCATCTCCCCAATTCCTGCTGACTTTCTTGATGACATGGGTTAAATCATTTCTAGGAATGCTGAACAGTCTCTCTTTCAAGGGGAGTGTTGATTTCTTGATGGCAAAGGAAATGTGTGCTTATTCAGCCTAGTACAGTATGGAGCATTCTACAGCCTCTCTAGAGCAGCTGGTGGCTCTTAAAGTTACTCCACGCAAGTAGCTTTATCAGCTCTTTCATGGAACAGGTGGAACCATGAGCCAGAGTAAACATAAAGTCCCCCTTTCTCTAGCCCCCCAAAAGTAAATAACCAAAAATCTTCTGCCACTATAATCACTGGCTGGGGATTCATGGAGAGATCATCCACATAAAGTTGCACTTCCAAGCAGGCTTAAAGACTAAAATGCATTGATTGCCCAAAATAATACATTTTTATACCAATATAACACAATTGGCATAAATTTCAATTATGTAGACAACATAGCAAATGCTTACAGTAATTTCTTTAATTTGTAGAAATTTGCCACTGAGATTTATACCAGTTCTATCATCATCATCACCACCACCACCACCGCCATCATCATCATCATTATCATCATCATCAAACAGTTGCCCTCTTGGATGTCAAGATGGTACATCTCTAGTTTCGATTGTATGTTGCCATAAATAAGGACATTTTCATGACTGACATTTGCTTCACTGGAAGGAGATATTTTTAGCATGTAGAAAAATGTCCCACAATGCTTCTAGAGTACCACCCCCACCCACCCCAAAAATGTGGTTTCTTTTCTGTCTATGTGTGTAGCTTGGGTTGTTGTGAAACACAATTTGTTCTGAAAACTCAAACACATTACTGTGTACTGCTACATTCTGTGATGCTCTGACACACTAGAAATCAGCACAGGACATTTCTCATGACATCAGCAGTACAAGATTTGGTTGGGTTTTTATTGCTTGAGGGCTAGGGTTAAGTATTATCTTTCTGGGCATCGGGTGAGGTGGATTTTCCCAACTAATTTTAAAGTTTACACATCATATTCATTTGTGTCCTGCTCTTCCCTGTGGTTAATTGCAAAATTGATTTTTCCTCTACTCTGAAAATGACCCTCCCTAATAATGAGAGTTTAATTGCTTCCGAGACTCAGAGGAAAGGCAAGGTCTGAGGCCTGGCAGCTTGAAGGAAAACCACGGGGGACTTAGATCAACCCATGTATTAAGCTCTGCTATGGAGTAGCACTTCAGCAATCCCTTGTAAAATTTCCACTTTTTTTTTCAGAAACTCAGAATGCCTCCTAGTCATATTTATTCTGTAATAGTTATAGAGGTTTGGTACTGCTTTATCTGTTGTGGCTCTACCCTACAGAATCAGAGGATGTGTCACAGACATAGAGTCCTCTTTTAGAGAGCCCTGTGCTATTGTGAAGTGAGTTCTAAGAGACATCATCAAACTACAGACCCCAAGATTCCATGGGATGGAATCTTGTCAGTTGTGGAATATCAAACACAATAACAATAAAGTGTAGAAAAAGTCCCAAAGCTTTAGGGATTCTTGCAGACGATGGGCTGCATGCTGCTGCTGAACCTACCAGTATCCTTTTTAAAAATATATAGCTCAAGCTACCAGTATATCCTTTTTTCTTCTTTTCCAAAATAATCCAGACATCATTTCTTTCTCAAAGAGGGTTGATACCAGTGTTTCTCAACCTTTGGTTTTTGGACTTCAATTCCCAGAAGCCTAAAACAATTCCCCAAAGCACTGATCGGCCAATGTACGGATTTAGGCTTCTGGGAATTGAAGTGCCCCCTGTGGGGCAGGCTGCCCCAAGTTAGGAACCACTGGTTGATATAGTCCCACTTAAGTTAATGTACTGGTGAATAAATGGCTTTTGGACCCCCAAAGTTGTCTAGCCTTAATTAAAATTCAACTCAGTTTGAATGTTATGATTCCCAGGTGAGTGGATTAAACAGTAGGCTGGGTAATAACAACAAAAACCTCATTAAAACATCATTTTTTGCCCTAGAATCGCTTCTTCTTCTACTTTGCTTCCTCCTTTAACCCTAGAATCACTAGCTGACATCAAAACAATATGCATCCGCCCCACTAACTTTGTTTTTGGAGCAGAAGTGTTAATTTTAAGGAGAATGTTTGCTTTCTCACATCCAAGTTTTGGGGACACAGCAGTGTCATGGTTCCTGAATTTCCCCCTCTAACCCCCCCCCCCTATTTGTTATTCATGATAAAGCAAAAGAAATGTAGCTGTACTGGTGGGCCCCATTAGCTGGATTGATATACTAATGCTTCTTCATACAGTTGTACCTCGCTTAAAGAGCATAATGTGCTCCACAGGATTGCTCTTTAAGCGAGTTTGCTCTTTAAGCAAAACACCATTGTAAGTGACCAATTGTGGGGGGATTGTGAACCCTGATTTATTTGTTAAGTGAGTTTTTGGTTGGTTTTATTTGTTAAGCGAAGTGAACATTCAGAGACAACTCTGCTCTTTAAGCGAGTTACTCTTTAAGCGAAGCGCTCTTTATGCGAGGTTTGACTGTATTCATTTGCAAAAGTGGTGCTGTTGAACCCTATTGCACATTGATTTTTCTAAGTCTTTGAAGTTTCTTCTCATTCTGGATAGACCGCCTTGCTAACTCCTTCTACGAGAGCACTGTGTAGCCGTACATTGTCAGCTGTGGTTGCCAAATTCTAACGGAGCCAAACAGGTTTTGTCTTTCTCATAGCTGCCTTTCTGCATCCAGCTCTAGAAGTCTTGTCCATTACTTTGTTTGCTCTGAAGGAATGCCACTGTTTGTGTGCAATTTATTGATGGCCAAGCCCTCAAGGAAGCAAGCCGAGCTTCCCCTTTTCTGAGCAAAGGCGTCTGGGGTTCCCCTGAGGGCAGGGGGTGCATCTGCCAAACCTCCACACTAATGAAGCCCTATTTCTGCAACAATATCATGTATTGATCCCAATGTAATATCCGCACATTGGGCGACCTTTGTCTGACAGCCTGCCTTCTGCCTGCCTTGAGCTGCAACCCACTTAAATAGGGCCCATTCTAGGGCAAGAGGAGGTGGGGGGTTCAGACACAGCTATGGATGCTACCCCGCAGGCAGTGGACCAATGCCATTGATTGTACTTAGGCAATATGTACACCATCTCCCTTCTGGAGGTCTGTCTGATACTGACTAATCTGGAGATTGCCTCTTTGTAAGAGGAGCTTGACAGGTGAAGAGGCATTGCCTAGAATAATTATTAGGGTAGAAAGATGCTCCTTTGACAGTCCATTTGCTTTGCAAACCTTCTGGGGTCAGAATCACTTTTCTTCAGTCTGTTGATTCTACTGGCAAAAACCCATTGCTTTTTTCACATTTAGTTTTGGGCTTCAGCTCCCAGAAGCCCCTGCCTTCATTGTCAGTGATCAAGAGTTCTGGGAGTTGAAATCTGTAACATCTGGAGGACCAAAGTTTAGTCACTAGTGTAAATAGTACTGCTGGTGTCAGTGTAGCAAAGCAAACTGCCAGGGCTGGTTCTGCCTTTAAGCGTAGTAAACCAGTAGCCTCAGGCAGCAGATGGCAGTGAATTGCAGGAAGACAGATCTTCAGGTGCTGCGCCTTCTGTAAGCATGCTTGGGTGTTCTCTAGTGTGGCAGAGGAGGCTGTACCATAGTCACTGTTGGAATAAGAGTGAACAGTCTCTGTGGTTAACTTTTGTATGCTGAAGGGAAGGATGTTATTTAGTCGTTAGAAACCAAAATGTCTCACAGTAGTCCTTGCTTATTACAGTTGCACCCGATGAATCTGAGCCACGTTGAAAGAGATTATGCTGGAATTAACAGAATGGTGAAATGTTTTTCTTCTTGATCTCTGATAGCCATGAGAACTACCTCTCAAAACACCTTTTTGAGGTCCCTCCCATTAACTTTACAAAGTCCACATCTTTTCAAGAAAAATGGATAAGCAACCTGGTGCTCTGTAAATGTTTTGGACCACAAGTCCTCTTAGCTGTAGAAAGAATATTTAATACAAGAGAAAATGGGTATTGTGGTTCAAAATCTATCTTCTCTTAAGTTCCACCAATAGTTCTATCAACAATAAATCAAAGGGGTTGTTCACACAGGTGATTTCTCATGCTCTTTGGGGTGCTGATGGGTTATGGTAGTCTGTCTTTGTTTTTGTTTTGTCAGCATCCACACATGTTGCGCCCTAAAGACATTAACCCGAATGCATGTCTTTTTGAGCATCCATCAGGTGGTTCTATTATTGTGACACAGTAAGCCCACCTGGTGTCATCCATCTTCCCAGATACAATTTGTCAGGCTGATGTTTGTGCCAAACAACTTTTATTCAGACACTGTAACAACAGACAATTAACCTATTTTGCAACCCAGCTTTCCTAAATCTGCTGTCCTGTTTCCCATAATCCGCCTGCCATGATAGCCATTAAAAACAAAGTAAGTAGCAACCAATTTCTGCAAAAATGTGTCTAGCCAAGGAAGATGTGTACAAAAATGCAATCTATTAGGAAGATGATTATGCAAAAAACAAAAAAATCTGATCTATTATGGGTAAATAATGTCACTATTCCCAAGAGTGTAGCCCAATTATGTAAGAAAACTCTACTTGCACAAATGCATATATTATGCTAATGCATATAGAAAAATGCATACATTAGGAGAAATGTGCTTGAAATTGTTTGTGAATTACTGTGCTGACCTTTAAAAAAAACAGATCTATCAAGGGTGAGTGATCTCAGTTTAAAAAAAAAAGGGGGGGGCATTTTTCACATTTGCCAATAGCCCAAGGGCTACACTCCCAGAGGCTGGAATTAAAAGGCTAATTTTCTTATGTATTATTTATTGATCTTTAAAAAAATAATAACTAGTGATTATGTGCAATGAAGACTGTTGGAGTGGGATTTTGTTAACTGAAAAAAAGGTTTAAAAAAATATTGTGATTTTAGCAACTTATCATGTATCCTCTTCCACAAATATAATTGCTAGAAAACTTAAAACAGGGGAGTTGCTGAGATGTGGGTGTGTGTTCTCAAACAATTTCCCCCATGACTTAACAGCAAAAAACAATAACAACCTCGCACCCTCTTTTAAGAAAGGTTGTTGTTGTTCAGTTACATAGTCAAGTCCGATCCTTTGTGACCCCATGGACCATCACGTGCTAGGCACCCCTATCCTCTACCATCCTCCTCAGCCTGCTTTATTCTGAGTCCTTTGCGTCAACAATACCATCTATCCATATCATTCTCTGCCTCCCCCTTCTTCTTTTGTAAAGATTGACCTATTTTCTCCTTGCTGTCCAGGATGCTCTCAAATTTTTCCTCCAACACCACATTTCAAAAGCGTCTATTCTTCTGCGCTCAGCTTTCTTTATGGCCCAGCTCTCACAGCCATACATTACTACCGGGAATACCATTGCTTTGACTATGCAGACTTTTGTTTTCAAGGTGATGTCTCTGTTTTTAACTATGTTCCCCCAGGTTTCTCATAGCTTATCTCCCAAGAATGTCGCCTTTTTATTTCATGGCTGCAATCACCATCTGCAGTGACCCCGGATCCTGAGAAAGTAAAATCTGTCACTGCTTCTACTTCTTCCCCATCTATTTTCCAAGGAGTGATATGGCCTGTTGCCATTATCTTGGCTTTCTTGATGTTAAGTCTCAAGCCAGCTTTTGCACTCTCTTCTTTCAACCTAAGTAAGAGCTTAGAAAGGTTAGGAGGAGATATAATGGAGCTGGAGGGCCCAGAGGTGCTGGAGTGGGACAAAAACGTGTGCCTGAAGCTTTCTTATTGCCTAGTCCAGCTGAAATGGAATAAACTGGCATTTGGAAATATGAAAACCAGAGGGAAATTGAAGCTGACAGATATGAGCATCCCTAAATGTGTGGACTCTGGTGGCTTCGTGGTTAAGACACTGAACTTGATGACTGGAAGGTCGGCAGGTCAGCTGTTCAAGACATGAGAGCTGCACAATGGAGTGAGCTCCCGTCTATGTCCCAGCTCCTGCCAACCTAGCAGTTAGAAAGCAAGAAATTGCAAGTAGATAAATAGGTGGGAGGGTAAACAATGTTCCGTGCACTCCAGTGTTTAGTCATTCCTGCCACATGTCCATGGAAATGTCTACAGATACAGGCTCTTTGGCTATAAACAGAGATGAGCAATGAACCTTATTGTCAGATACTACTGGCTTTCAAGCAAGAGCGACCTTTACCTCTACCTAAATGTATGGAAAGCACTGTCTGCCTCAGTCTCCCAATTCTACAGCAGAATTAAAGGCAAAGGTAGAAACTCTGTATTTTAGCCTGGCAACTCTAGGGGTAAACAGTAAAGAAATGCCCGGTTTTCTTTTTACTCAGCAGTTATGCCTCCAGTTATGCTTGTACAAAGAGCTTTGACTAAGAGGATTCCACCCTTTCTAGCATCATAGTTTGCTTTTTTTAAGGCAAGAAGTGTTCCAGTTTTTTACTTTTGCTGCCTTTTGGCTCAGTGGTGCATCTGATAACTGAAAGCTCATGTCCATTCTAGGAAGTCACCTGACACTCAGTCAGCTTTAAAGTGATTAAATGGGTCTGTGAGGCCAAGGGAACCCGCTGTG
Source organism: Furcifer pardalis (assembly GCA_030440675.1). Lineage (NCBI taxonomy): Eukaryota > Metazoa > Chordata > Lepidosauria > Squamata > Chamaeleonidae > Furcifer > Furcifer pardalis. The sequence goes on along the minus strand of CP126898.1, from coordinate 27,994,424 downwards.
TTGAAGCCCCGCTCGTGCTGCTGCGGCGTTCTGCAGATAGACTTTTTGTTGTCCTGCTGATCCACAGGGATCACTTTGTGAAACATCAAGAGTGAGACTGAAAATCATTAGTATTGGGGTCATATCCTCCTTGGAAGGGGAGGGAAGCAAAAGAGACCATCCAAGAGAGGAGCAGCCTTTGGAGAAAGGAAAGGAAAGCATGGCATCTTAGTGGATGCCAGCAGATGCTGAAAAAGTCAGAAGAGAGACTATCCTGTCTTAAAGAGGAGCTGTTTGAAGGAGATAGGGATTAGAAGCAAGCCTTTTGCCTCCAGGGATACTTCTCTTCCAGCTGAACTCAGAGATCAGGCAGCAGAGCGATTTGTCAGCAAATCAGCTGTGGCCACTAAGAATATGCCGGCACAAGAACAGTAAAAAGGAAAAGAAAAGAGAGTGAATTGAAGAAGTCTCATTTAGCTCCTCTACAGCCCAGGAAGACAGGTGTGGCACGACTAAGCTCATCTCTCATTCTGGTGGGTCATCTCCAGTGGTGGGCTGCTGCCGGTTCGGCCCGGTCCAGCTGAAAATCTGGAGGGGATCGCTGGGTGGTGGTGGTAGTAAACCCTTGGGCGACCAGTTCGGTCACCTCTCTGGCCGCCCTCCGGATTGCATTTCCGAGCAGCCCAAAATGGCTGCTTGGAAGTGTGCATGCGTCAAAACTCCATTTGACGCATGCAGACTTGCGCGGTTTCCCCCCAAACCCTCCTTCAGCCCCTGCTGCTTCTATCAATCGCATCTCATTGATTCCTAAAATGCCATAGTTATCAAATTCTTGTAATAGTTGCTGTTATCCACCACACTCATACTATGTATGTCCATTCCCTGTTCCAATGTGATGAGTTAATTTTGCACTATTGAATCCTACATTGGGGATTGGGCAACCAACTCTGTCATACAGAATGAAGTTTTATCAGCCAAGACCAACCCATCATGCTGTGGTTTATCTCTTCCATTTGTAGTTTCTTTTACAATAATTTTTTCATGAAGCTGGGTTGCAAGCCCAACACCTACAATCCTTAAAATTTGCCTATATGGAGTATTGTTTCACCCCCTATAGTTCACACCCTCGCCACATTGAGAAATGCAGTGAGATTTTGAGGGGACTCAAATTTAATACAGTATAAAGTTGGATGGAAATTTTAGAGTTCTGGTGATATAGAACTAGTAATCGGATATCAATAGGTTGCTCTACTCATTATTAAATCTAATGTAATATCTAATGTAATATCACACACATTAGATATTATTTTTAATTCCTATTGCTAGTGCTCTCTGACTTCCAGCTGAAATTTGCAGCTGGTTAGAAAATAAAAATAACAAAGAGAACTTAACCTCAAGGACAGCCTATGCAACTTATTTGTCCAATATGTTCCTTTGGGCACAGCTCTTGTCAATGCTGAGTAGTTGTTAGTTAAAAATAAGTGATTTTAAATTAATTCTTTCTCTTGTATGATGATATAACTAAATTACATTATCCTTGTGAGTTAATGATGGATAACCTCATCTCTTCAATTAACTGTAACTTTGAATCGGTTTTATAGTTCTAGGAAGATAGGAGGAGGAATATCCGATGGTTCAAATGCTGACTTATAGCACCTTATGTTTTCTTGTGTTTATTTAAATGACAATGAGGTGGTTGATAGGAAATTAATTTTTGTACAATAGCTGGCACCTTGTAGCAGACACCTGTGTATCTGGAAAAGAATAATTCTAGCTCTATTTCTATCTTGGGAAAGTGGAAAGTAAAAAGTTAGTATAAAAATAACAAGTTACTGTAACTTTTTCTTCCATGTCTAGGCCAAACATAAAACTGCCAAAATGAAGGCACCTTTTGTTGAATTCATTCTGCAGTTCCTTTTGCCTCATCCAGCGTGAGAAAGATTAACCAGCAACACAAGGTTGCCATTACCAGGATACGCCCAATTGTGGTTCAAAAATACCACAATCATTGAGGAGGCTCTTTCTATGTGTCCCAGTTACTGTAACAGTATTAGTAGTTACTTTGGGGAACCTTGGAACTATAACTGTACTTAACCAATCGTTTTAAAAGCAACTGCCCAATTTGTGTCCCCTTTTGAATATGTCAATCATAAAGAGTAAGGGCAAGGTGCTCAACATGACAGCAAACAACTGTTTAGGTTTTTTAATTAAATAAAATAACTGAAAAGAGACTATTCCAACTTCTTTTGAGAAATTGGGAAGTAAAGAATGAAGAGAAATTATCTTTATTTTTAAAAGTCAAGACCTTCCACTTCTGGGACTCTGCATCATCTTCTTATAACAAAATTGATCAGAAATCTAACTACAGAACCAGTGATCCAGGGAAGAAATGAAATAATCTCCTCATTTGTCTTTTTGCTCTGCTCTGCAAAGTCCTAGGCAGCCTTTTGATTCATTTAGTGGAGAGCCAGCTGAAATTAATCATGTCAGAAGGATCTCCCCTCTTGCTGTGACAACGAGGTGACGTGGCCTCTTGAGCTTGCATGTAATTCTGGATAATGAGCAATTATAACCTGATGGGGAAGATTTAACTGTCAAAGGGTGGCTGCGCGTAGATTGCTCATATTTTGAATCATTCTATTGCCTCCCTTGACTTGACACACAAATAAGATAGAGCAGGACCTTCCAGGGATTTGGCATAATTCAAAAAGCAAGAGACCGCTAAGTGTATGAACCAATGGACATGTGTTTCAGACCTTTTGAGTTTTACTGTAGAAATAATTCCACGTCTATGTGCCATAGTATGGAGAAATTACTTTTTAAAAAACAATCTTAGAGTTCCTGCTTAGGGTCTAGTCTACTGGATCTTACTGAGCTTCTGGAATCAGATGAGAACAGTGCTTTTAGGATGCAATCAGAAGTTTCATAACTTAGGGGAGGAGTTAAGAGCAATGTTCAAGTAACACGCATTAATCTTCTCCTGTTACGTTTCTTGTTACAAAAGCAGGAACAAAAATTGCAATCCTCCAGCCCTTCAAGAAGTCGTCCAGTAAAAGTTAGATTAATTAGTTTGGATCTGGGACAAACTAGCCTGTAAAAGGTCCTATGCTAATTCCATTTTCAAAAATACATTATTGAAGGGACAGAAATGTCATCTTGTTCAACTTCTTGACCTTTAATGTTATGCAAAGTCTATGAATGTAAGACTACTATTCAAAACTCTCCCCTCCCATCCTTGGGAGCATAAAGATGTTGAGATAGAACAAGTTATATTTCCCAGGCTTGGGATCGAGGAGGCGGTGGTAATTTTAGATAATGGAAGTTGTAATTTTTTATCATTGGACTCCTTCTACAAGGCATTACTGGATATTAATTTATAACAAGGGACAGAGAGCCTCAGTATTCATAGAGGGAAGAGATGGTCAAAGATGGTAGTTGACATGAAGTGTTGATTTTGCATGCATGGTGATTCTTTGTGTATCATATATAATCAAATATAAGCCGACCTGAATATAAGCCAAGGTACCTAACTTTGACCTGAAAACCCAGGAAAATAGATTGACCCGAGTATAAGCTGAGGGTAGGAAATGCAGCAGCTGCTACTGAGTTTTAATAATCAAAATACATGAAAATATGGTAAGATCAATTAAATTGTTGGCATATCTCAATCTGGTGCAATCTTGGGAGCCTCATGGTCGTTGACCCGAGTATAAGCCGAGCCCCCTTTTGGGGGCTCATTTTTGCGGCTAAAAAACTCAGCTTATACTCGAGTATATACGGTATCTGTTGGTGGGCGTTCCAGTAGGAGTCTGCCTCACCTGCAGCCTGGAGCCACAAAATCCAGCAACACTTTTACTATCTTGTATGTTGATTGAGTAATGTATAATGCTCATACCATTATACATTTTGCTTGCCTTCCTACATCTCATCTGCTGTCTTGCTTTCAGCAGGAATGAATTGCTCCAATTACCCCCTAACCCAGGGGCCCTTCTTGGGTGGCATGTGTCTCCCATTATACAAAAGAAGCACACTGCTTCTTTGGAAAGGTGTAATGGTGCTTGTTTAGCAGGGTCAGACGAACAAAGCTTGTGCTTCTCACAGCTTGTGGCAGATGTCTCTCCCAGCTGGGGCGAGGCCAGTCGAAAGTCACCCGACCCCTGCAGAAGCCATGAGGTGAGGCTGCAAACTAGCCCTCTGGGAACAGGGAGGAGAGAAGGCAGCTCAGCTAAAGCAGATTCCAAAGAACATGATCTGAATTTTTATAAAACGTGAAGTCAAAACACTAGTGGAAATGCAGGCAGTTAAATGCGCTTAAGCCTCCCGGCCTCTTTCCCGCAGCAACACTTCAGATCTTGTATCTCCTCATTAAGCTGTCAGAACCTCCAGGCTGCAAATTTTTCATGTGGGATGGAATGAAATCTGGTATGCCTGTCACTGACAAAGAACATGTTGCTTTCTTCAAACATAACATTTTAAAATGATGGGCAAGTAGTAGCAAGGGAGATGAGGAAAAGAAGAGAATGGGCAGCATTAGCACAGGGATTCTCAACCTGTGGCCTGTGGGCCGGATGCGGCTGGTGGCACCATTTCATTTGCCCCCCCTGCCTCCACCACACCAGGAAGTGCCACGTGGTGGAGGAAGAGCAAAATGGCTGTCCGGCCCCCGAAGCTGTTTGTGGCTGCCACTGTTTTTTCCGTGCAGCGGTGGATGGGAAGGAACTGGGGGAAACTATTAGGTTGTGTGTAAGTGCTGTGTGGTGAGGCCCATGAAGGGCTAATATCTCTGTCTCAACAGCTCTCAAATGTTCCAAGGTGGCCTCTGTGCCTGGATCCTATCCAAAGCCTTCAACAACAGCAAGCTTGACTACTGCCAGTTATTTTAAACATTATTGCAATGTTGGTTATCCTGGGAACACAGCCAAAAAATTGTATGAATTATAGCTTGATAATTCATACAGCTTTCTAGCAAGGATGGCCTTGATCTTACATGAGTACTCAGCAGAAGTCCTGCTCATGAGACCCTTGCTTATAAGGAGCCTTTTGTTTCTTTTTCTTAAAGTAAGTAAAGGTAAAGGCCACCCTTGCTCGAAAGCCAGTCATATCCAACACTAGGGTTCAGTGCTCATCTCTGTTTATAGCTGAAGAGCCAGCGCTTTCTGCATTTGCAGATGTTTCCATGGACATGTGGCAGGCATGCCTAGACGCCGAAGTGCATGGAACGCTGTTTACCTTCCCACCAAAGTGGTAACTATTTATTTACTTGCAATTTCTTGCTTTCGAACTGCGAGGTTGGCCGGAGCTGGGACAGAGACGGGGGGCTCATTCCGTCATGCAGTACTCGGGGTTTGACCTGCTGACCTTCCACCTCCCAGCCACAGTCTTAACCACTTGAGCCCCTTTTCTTAAAGTAGGCATTCCTGCATGGCTGGCAGGCAAACCTGATTGTCCAGTAGTGACAAACTCGGGGGACTGGGAGGTGTCATTTCCTTAGACCTCTTCGGAGATGATGTTCTAATATTGAATGGTTGCAAAAAGGTTGACCTTCTGCAAGTGTGAGAATGGAAGATAGTCCTGGGTGGGGCGCAGCACCCCGTTTAATCAGGATACAGAGAACCTGATAGCTGAGTAGTGTGGCCATATTTAAAAAAGGGCAGGGGCCATGGGCTTTGTATAGCTGTGCAGAAGCGGGAGCTTCAGCTGATGTCATTTGTCATGTAAGCTACACCCGCTGACATCTCCTCTTCCACACAATTATTAAAAGTTCTGGCTACCTTGTCCTTTGCTGCCAGGGGGTACCCAGCGCCATGGGTACAGTTAGATTGATGATGTCATAAATACAAAGGTGATCTGGATAAGTGACTTCTGTTATCCTTTAATATTTCCCCTTAAATGCAGCCTTCTTAAATGATGGGTGAGGTCGTGTTATTTATGCAGCTCTGTGTTGCTTTGAAGAGGACTGTGATGGCATTTTTGCCCTAAAGGTTTTTTGTTGGGTTTTTTTGTGCTGTCTAAACACCAGCAATCAATTTGCTAGGGTAAAAGGTGGGCAGAAGTTGGAGATGATAATGGGATACAGATGATGTATGGCAAATGGGACCCGACTGCTTATTCACAGTCTGCTGCCTTGTGGGATCCTGTTTATTTGTAAAATACATGGGTGGCAGTGGTGAAGAATGAAGCTAAAGTCGATTGGGATAGGAAATCAGCTGTGGTGGCTCAGTGGTTAAGAAGCTTGCCTTGTTAGCTGGAAGGCCAGCAAGTTGGCAGTTCGAGACCTGGGTACTGTATGATGGATTGAGTGCCCGTCTCTGTCCCAGCTCCTGCCAACCTAGCAGTTTGAAAGCAAGAAATTGCAAGTAGATAAACAGGGACCATTTTGGTGGGAAAAGATCTTGGGCACATGAAAGGAGCCTCATTCAGGCATCTCCCGAGCGGAGTTTCTCCAGTAAAAAACCTTTCAACCCAGAATAATTTATGACATTGCTACATGAGAGTTAGAAACAATCATGAGAGGAAATCCATGACTGGAAAATTGAAACCGTACCTGCACATTAATATGCATTTGGCTACAAGCTATCCCCAGTGTCCGTTTCTGGCCTAAGGTGGTCACCAGATGTGTCCAAATAGCCCTGAGGTCTATTGAGCGGTGATACAGACAGAGTGAAGACAGGATGAGTTCCTCAGATGACCAGTGCTTGGGGCTTTCCAAACATTTGTACAGATAACACCCTCTATTCTAAAAAGATCGAAATCCCTCTCTAAAGTCTTAGGTGCTGGTTGTAAGACTTTTGCACTAAAATATGCTGGTCCTTTTGGCCTCCCCCTTTTGCCTTTGTTTACACCCACTCAGGAATTTCTCTGAAACTAAATCTAGCACTTGGGTTGAACAAGCCTCTCCATCTCACCCAACTAGATGGCAGTGAGATGCACCAAATTGTTTGTGCACACAACCCAATCCATTCATGCATCACATGGGAAGCAGACAACCAGCTTTCTGCCCCCACCCCCAAGTATGTTGGAGGATGCTATTTTACTGCCAATATTCAGCTGGCAGTTCACTTAACTCCTGAATGTGCAATTGGCATGGATTCCCCATCTTGTCCTATGCACCAGGCAGCCAAATATCTTGTGTGGGCCCTGAGAAAAGCGATGTTATTTTAACTGAACGATGAAGCTGAGTGCATTTCATGGAAACAGGTAAAGTGTCATGAAATAGCAATTTGTGACCTTAAAAAGCAGTAGCTAAAACAGTGAATCAAAGAAACATAAATGTTTGGACACTGTAGGTATTTACTTGCTTCTCCCACTGTTCAGGTCATCAGATTTGTGTATCAGTGACGCTTCAAGGAAAGGGAACTGTGCTATTGACTACTGAAATGAAAGATCCTGCAGCGTGATTTTATTGTCTTTTTTCCTCCTGTGTTCACAATGGATTTGAATGCTAGCATTCATTTCTTCCTTACCAGCTGTCAGAGCTTTTAAAATCAATGCCAGCACAAAAGCTTTTGCCTTAATTACTACTTCTGGAGTCAGCTCTTTGCTTTAATGTATAATCAGATGTGTTTAAGGTAATTTTATTTCACTAATGTTAAAACAATTTTAAAACGGCACTTCTGTGCATGCTGATGCACAATTTCCATTCGAATTCTGCCCAGCCAGAAACAGTGCATCTTTAAAAAACTCACTAATAGAATTTAAACTTTTAAAAAAGTTTTAATTCTATTAGTGAATTTTTAAAAATGCATTTTCAAATTAAGCAAAGGCATGTTAATGTATGATATATGCTAAAGCTAGATTGGTTTAAGTGTGTGGTGGCATTAATGTTGTGTTCTTGGGGTTACTGAGAAGCAGCAGCAAAATATTATAGAATATTATGGGTGCATTAAGATTGCTTGTAGCCAAATTAGCTTGCTTTTAAGGTTGTAGCACTCCCGTGAGATTCAATACTCATATTAATACATCAAAGAGCTGTTCATTCATTAACCCCATTGCTACCAATGGTATACATGTGGAAGAAGGGGAAACAGCTCTTAGAATCATCCAGCCAGAATGGCCAGGGTTGGAGCATTCTGAAAAGTATAATGCAAAATACATCATCACACCTTCACTCTTAAAACATTGGCTTAAAGCTTAACCCTAAGTATAAAGGAGAATAAGTTGGCAGAGTCCAATCGGAAGGGCAGTGAACTACACTACTTCGGTTATAGGAGAAGGATTACATTTTTTTTAAAAAAATTATGTGCCATCAAGTTGAGACTGATTTACAGCAATCTCAATAAGGCTTTCAAGATAAGTGATGTATTTAAGGAGTAGATTTACCATTTCGAGCTGGCTAGATAGCTCAGTAGTTTAGGAAGTTGGGAGTTCATTTTCCCACTGTGTCTCCTGAAGAGGAGCCAGCCTGTGTCACATTGGGCAAACTGCACAGTCCGAGGGCATCCCCAGATAATGGGAAACTATAGTAATACCTCAGATAACGTTTACCTTGGATAACGCTAAAATCGCATAACATTAAGTAATCTGGGGAGGAGAATTGGATCGACTAACGTTAAGGTCCTATAGGATGTATCGGATAACAACCGCTAAAGCCTGTGTGGTTACAATGTATCTCTATGAAGCTTTAACGTTATCCGATACATCCCATAGGATTTTAACATGCATCAGATAACACTAAAAATCGGATAACACCAAGACTTGTGGAACCAATTCTTAGCGTTATCCGAGGTATTACTGTACTTCTGTGAATTCTCTACCTGGAAAATTTTGGAATGGGATGCTGCAAGTCAGAATGGATTTGATGACACACAATTACAATTATTATTTTACCAGCAAATTTCCATGGCTGAGCAGGGAATTGGACCCAAATTTCCTGAGCCCATCACTCTATTCACTACATCACACTTAGTGCCCATATTTTTAAATAGTCCCTCATGTATGTATGTATGTATGTATGTATGTATGGATGGATGGAAGGAAGGAAGGAAGGAAGGAAGGAAGGAAGGAAGGAAGGAAGGAAGGAAGGAAGGAAGGAAGGAAGGAAGGAAGGAAGGAAGGAAGGAAGGAAGGAGAGATGGTTAATTGATCGGGCATGTGTTTTTACACACACACACCCCAGCCTGTGTTGTTGTCTTCAAGCTCTATGGTCATCACAATCCCAAAACAATGTAAAAAGGCAGTAGTTGTAATCTGAAATGCTAGACTAGGGGTTTGCAACCTATGGCCCATGGGCCAGACCCGGCTCCTGACACCATTCCATCCAGCCCAAGGCGGTGACCCTGGAAGCAGATACATGCACCAAGTCTTAGCGTTATCCGAGGTATTACTGTAGTTGTAATCTGAAATGCTAGACTAGGGGTTTGCAACCTATGGCCCATGGGCCCGACCCAGCACCTGACACCATTCCATCCAGCCCAAGATGGTGACCCTGGAAGCAGATACACCCATGTATGCATAAATGCACCCGTCACAGTTGTGTCCAGCCCGCTCCACTTTCTGAGAGTGAGTTGTCTGGACCTTGGGACAAAAACCTTGAGAACCCCTGTGCTAGATGGTAGGTTAGGTGTACTGTAAGGTTAGAACAGACATAATTAACTTGTTACCTTCCAGATATGTTGCAACACAATTTGTATCATCCCCAAACTGGGCTGGTGGCAATGAGTGATTATGGGAGATGTGTGAGACTGCAGTCCACTCAGCGCAGTTAACATTCAGAACACTACAACACTGACCAGGAGATTCCCTTTGAAGAACGTATTTCCCCCTCTTCTTCATCGGAGCTGTCCTGCATATGTGACTCTGTTAGCTGTCACCAGGACATGGCATCTGGGTGTGCACAGAACAACTCTGTTTCCATTCTTTCCCCATCTTTGGCAGTGGCCTCCATTTCGTTTTATAGCATTGCAGTGCCCAGTTCTCTCCAAAGGCGGTCACTTTGGTAATGCTCTTAGGTTGCAAACATAAATATTTAATAAGCAATATATCTGTATTTTATTGCTCATTACCAGCAAGATTATTTCAGTGTATTACTCTTTGGTATGAATATTTATGGTGTATTACTTGGCTGGGAGTTAAATGGTTTATTGACACATCATTAATGTTTCCTAAGCACCAACTCTTTGCTCTTTTTTCTTTCTTTTTTTTTTGCTAAAGTGCTGATGACTGGAGAGCTTTAAAAATGTGATCAAGAGGCTGGCAATGGTGGGGTTTTTCTATCAAAACAGCAAAGTTAGGATGAAATAAGAGTCATTTGAGGGAATCACTTTGCATCAAAGTTAAAAATGGAGAAACTATAACCCTCCAAGTTTTTGTTGGGTTACATTTCTGGTCACTTCTCAACCCTGGCCCTGTTGCCTGAGTATGATGGAACATGATATTCAGTGGAACCTGGACAAGTTCCCCATCCTGGTCTTAGACCCTTGGTTGTCATTCCCTTTATGGCAGGGATTGCCAACCTTTCAAAGTCAGGGAGTGGGTCATGCTCCTTCAGACAGTTGAGGAGGCCGGACTGGTGGTCTGTTTATGACAGCCATGGACTAATTTACTGATGTTTACTCCTGCCAACCTAGCAGTTCGAAAACAAGAAATTGCAAGTAGATAAATAGGGACCACTTCGGTGGGAAGGTAACAGTGTTCCATGCACTCCGGTGTCTAGTCATGCCTGCTACATGTCCATGGAAACGTCTGCAGAAGCAGACAGCGCTGGCTCTTTGGCCTAGAAGCAGAGATGAGCACTGACTCCTAGAGTCGGATATGACTGGCTTTTGAGCAAGGGAAACCTTTACCTTTACTACAACAGCCATAAACAATTCCATGGCCGATTCTGGACGTAGCTGTGGCAGCTGGAGTGAGGGTGGGGCCCAGAGTATTTGGCACTATGGTCTGTATCTGGCCCAAGAGCCATAGGTTGCCTACCTCTGATTTATGGTTTATATGAGGAAATAAAAATAGAAAGTGCTGTTAAAATTGCCAGAGGGTGGCAGAGCCTGGGAATGTTTTTTTTTCTGGGTCTACGGCTGCTAGGGTGCCTAAGCCAGCATAATCACAAAATTCAGGGTAAAGAAAGGTGGTAAGGATGGTTTATATGAAGAAATAAAAATAGAAAGTGCTGTTAAAATTGCCAGAGCATGGCAGAGCCTGGGAATGTTATTTTCTGGGTCTATGGCTGCCAGGATGCCTAAACCAGCATAATCACAAAATTCAGGGTAAAGAAAGGTGGTAAGGATGAGAACAGCAAGGTATGTTGGCAGAGGATATTAACTAGGAGGAAAAGGAAAAGGAATCAAGGATCTTGCACAGCAGTACTCTGTGCTGAAATATTTTGTTTGCCTAAATTTCAGGCAGACACTAGTTTTGAAGAATTAATTACTAGAATTAGAAATGGTATAATAACCACAAAGGGGATGCTGAGCAGACTTTATAAGATCTTAAATTGTGAGGGCGATTCACAAAAAAGTTTAAAGGGGATGTGGGAATTGGAACTAAATGTGAAGATTCAAGATGAATCATAGAAAAAGAAATGGTGTACAAGAATTATGAGAAGCTTGTCTATGAGAATTAAGGAACATAATCATAAAATGCTTTGGGAATGGTATTTAACTCCTGTAAGATTAAATCAGATAGATCATTCAAAGCTCAACAAATGCTGGACGTGTCAGGAAGCATTAGGGACATATCTACATATGTGGTGGGAGTGTAAATATATAATTATTTTCTGGGAAAGATTAGAAGGAGAGATAAACAAAATAATGGGAATAAACTTGAAAATGAGTCCAAAAATTGCCCTGATCATGTTGAATGAGATAAATGTTGACCAACATAAAAAGGAATTATTGATGATAATGGCAAGGTTAATGATTGCTAAAAATTGGGAAACAATCCCTAATTTTAAATTAAAAGAATGGTATAAAGTGATTTGGAATGTAGCTTCAAATGACAAATTAACATGGGAGTTGAATATAAGGAAGCGGTTGATTAAGAGAAATCATTTTTGTGAAATGTGGAAACCCTTCATTGAACATGTAGTACCAAGAAATCAAGATTTAAACCCTATACAAGGACTGTGAATTTCTGGAAACATAATACAAACAATTAGAGAAATTTGAATATAAAGAAAGAAAGTGACCTCCCAAAGGGTGCTAGGTGCACCTTTAAATTATAGAAAAGAGGTTAAGTTTCCTTTTTTTTTAATAGAGTAAAGTGTTAATGCTATCATGTATTGAAAGCACTAGGTAGGTTTAAAGTAAAAGCTTATTGAAAGTAGGGTAGTAATGTGAATTATTGAGAATGTGTATGTTGAACCAAATAGTGTATTAGAAAAGATTTACAAACCTATTATCAATGTCAAGATATTGATTTTCCTTTTTTTATTTTATTACTCTGTTTCATTTTACACTTTATTTAAAATCTTAATAAAAATATAAAAAAATTAATTTCAGGCAAACAACAACCATTCACATTAAATGAATATGCAATCTTAAAGCAACTGAAAATGAAGATATCTCAAAATTGACAGTTTGAAATTAGATAAAGGTCTTTGCTCAGACATCTGCCTGCCCAGAGGTGGTATTATTCTGTATAAATCTGAGAATCAGATTTCAGTTTGTATTACTATTATTATCACATCTGTTCTGGGTTGTTGGGCTTCTGTGGATTGTAGACCTTGAAACATCTAGCTATCTGCTGCAAGTAGGATGGTTAAAATGGCATCTATCAGCATATATATTCAGGTACTAGAAGCAAAGATCTTTGTACAGAATACAGCCGGACTAGGAGCTAAATTTGATTTTGACATTGCCAACAAGATACAGATCTGTGCCACACTTGAAAGTGCAGGGCCATGATGCTTGGCCCCCACATCTGTTGACTGTGGCGATTGCTTCATTCTGTCTGATGGTAGAACCAGCCTTGCTACTGGGTTATTATTTCTGCAACCAGAACCACTAATGGAATCATATAATAACTGAGTTGGAGGGGACCTATAAGGCCATTGAGTCCAATCCCATGCTTAATGCAAGAATCTGAATCAAAACAGATATGAAAGAGGGTTGTCCAATTCTTTCTTGAATGTTTCCAGTGGTGGAATACTTAACACTTCTCAAGGCAGTTGGTTCTACTGTCGTACTGCTCTAAGCTTTAAGACGTTTTTCCTGATATTGAGTGTATGTCTGCCTTCCTTTAGTTTGAGCCCATCATTACATATCCTGCACCTGGGGATGACCGAGAACAGATCCTGCCCTTCCTCTTTATGATAATATTTCAGATATTTGAAGAATATCATCATATCCCCTCTCCTTTTCTCAAGGTTAATCATGGATGGGGAGAGAGAGAGATGTTTCTCTCCTCTGTTTGCAAGAGATGCATTTTAGGAGTGTCTGCAGTGGCTCAAGTGGCTAAGACGCTGACTGGAAGGTGGCATCCCAGCAGTTCGATTCCCAAATACTGCAGGATACAATGAGCTCCCATCTTTGTCCCAGCAAGTAGATAAATAGGGACCACTTCGATGGGAAGGTAAATGGTGTTCCGTGCACTCCAGTGTCTAGTCATGCCAGCCACATGACCACAGAAACGTCTGCAGAAGCAGACAGCGCTGATTCTTCAGCTATGAAACAGAGATGAGCACTGAACACTAGAATCTGAAATGACTGGCTTTTGAGCAAGGGTGACCTTTACCTTTACAGGACTGGTAGCTGCATCAGCTGTTCAGAGTGAGAAAGGCTAACTCTCTAGGATCATAAAGTCGAGCTAAATGAATTGTTGTTGTGGCTGCTTTTTCAGCACCAGCCACAACTGCTTGGATGCATTTTACAAGCCAGAGAAGTCTCATGCTGTAAATAGCCTCTGACAGTCAGTTCTGCAATAAAACCCTGACATTTTTCTATAATGGCTATAAAATGCTGAATTATTTTGGCGAGCAGTGGCTGATTAGGGAGCAACTCAGAGGAAAGATAGTTTTCTAGCTGTAAATACAGGAGTCAGCTTAAGAGATGGTGAGTTAGGGAGATCCTTAATAATGAAACATAGATGAGCACTGAACCTTAGAGTCAGATACGATTGGCTTTCGAGCAAGGGAAACCTTTACCTTTAATAATTCAGAAGTCCTGGGAGAGGCAAAGAAGAAAACAAGCACAAGATGGTGTATATTTTTAAGGACAGTTGGAAAGTCATCCAAAGCGCAGCCATTCAGGTACCAGAAACAAAGATGGCTATATTTGTACAGAATCCAGCTGGACTAGCAGCTGGATTTGATTTAGACATTACCAGTTTGATGGACTTCTTAGGAAAACTGTCCTAGTTCTTGGGAGATCTGGAAGTTGTAGTCCAGGAGAGAAACCTCTCCGAGCTTGCTTTCCTATGTCCTTCAGTCCCTGGTTTGTTTTTGTTTTTCAATCATGTCAGAAGCACACCAAGGTACTTTCTGTTTGGTGAAAAGTTATTATGAGATGCTACTATTTATAATCCCGGTTTAAGTAAAACACAGAGTTTCCACATCTTCTGAACACCACACGCAAGAGCAAGAGTTCCCAACCTTTTCAAGCCAGGGGTCGGGTCATACTCTCTGTCAGCTATGAGGGCTGGATGGTCATTTTGCCCTGCCTGCATGATGGGAGTGGCCATTTTGTTCCAACAACTTTGTGCATCTTGCCCATGGCTACGCAGGCTGGCTCTTCTCCCAGGATATACAGTGGGGGATTCTCCCTCCTCAAACCAAACCACTGAGTTGTCTGGCCAGCTTGTTTTCTTTCTTTATTGTTGTTGTTTTGGTGTTGTCATTGTTGTCACCACCACTGATGCTGATGTTGATGTTGTTGTTTTGTTACTTTCTTCTTAATCTCAACAACATTATCATACTATCCCACATTGGGTTGTAAGACATTTACCATCTCTTTACAGACAGAACTGTGTGCACATCTTTTGTATTTTTTTCGGGAGGAAATGCACACATGTTTGCATCCATTCCCCCCTCCCCAATTGTGTAAAGTGTATTTGCATGCATTTTTCAAGTCTATCAGTACTTGGTTAAGCAATTATTCAGCTGTGCACACTTCTCCTCCTCATTACTTCCATGCATTAAAGCATCAGAAATGTGTAGATTTCAGAGCTACAGTATGTGTTGTACGTCCCAGGCTTGACCATGCCCCCAAACAGCTGAGCAGACCAGACCACGCCCCCTGGAAGCAGAAGCGGGTGCATTTATGGCTGTTGTAAATGCACCCACTTCTGCGTTTACGACAGCTGCGGGTGAATTTTATGGCTGACATAAACACACCCCACTTCTACTTCCAGGTGCAGTGGAGGCAGCGATGGGCTGGATGGAATGGTGTTGCAGGCTGGGGCAGGCCAGTGGGCTGTAGGTTGGGAGCTCCTGTGTTAAACAGAGGATGTTCATATTTAAGGTCAGTGGCGTAGCATAGGGGAACCAGGGGGCGGCCCGCCCTGGGTGGCACTTTTTGGGCTATGGGTGTTCTTGGACTACAATTCCCAGAAGTTCTAGTGGGAGTGGGTGCTGGTGTCCACCAGGGGGTGGCAAATTTGGCTTAGGCCCTGGGCAGCTGAAATCCACGAGATGCTACTGATTAAGGTGTCACAATTTGCTTCACTGTTTTTGCTGCCACAGACTGAGGTGGATACCTTCCTGGGAATTTATTCAAAGCAATAGCAATTCTATGTCATTGGCCCAGTCCAGCTTGCCAAATCCTGTCCATTTCAATCTTCTTCTGGTTGAGGGAGTAGAAAACAAGGTGTGGTGCTGCACTTGTCTTCTATGGAGAACCATCTTTTCTGGAGGCTTCCCAGAGTAACAGTGGGGAATTTGGAGGCAGTCTGGAAGGCATTCTTGGCCCCAGAGGTCAAGAGAATCTCATGCTGGTCTACATTAATTGCTCTTGACTTTCCACATTTTCAGAACGGATTTTGCCCAGGTGCTACCTGGAGAAGTCAAGAATACACTTGGGAACTTCAGCATGAAAAGTTCCATCAACAAGCCAAAACTCTCCTCTCTAATCCTGACATCATCCATGGACTAGCAGGGAGATTCAACTTTACACTGGGGATAGGTGCAGTCAGCTTCTTGAAATTCCTGTAGTGTGTTTGCACATTTGCAATCAATAGCAAAAGAGATAGTGCTGTTTCTGGGAATCTGGCATGCTTTACTTGGCAAAGGTGAGGCATATTGCCTGGGAATGTTTGTGCATCCCTCCAGACCATATGGCAAGGCTGGCCCTGTCAGGGCATATACTGGATAGCAGAGGGAGCAGCTGTCAAAGCTGGGTGTTATTTCCTGAGGGGGGGGGGGTTGCTATTTCCTGCTGCCCTTAAAGCTAAGGCCAGAAACAGGAGAGGAAACGAGCTGTTCAATACTAGACCTGCGTCTTAGGCAGAATGCAAGAGGGTCATTTGTTAGAAACAGGAAGTCTTGCATTTTCAAAGATATCTTGCAGTTCTTGGGTTTGGAGTGTTGCCTAATCAAATAAAGCTGGCAGTCCAAAGGGGCCCTGATTAAAAAATGTTGATTTTGTTCTTTTACTGAGATGTCTGATATCTTACCATCATGAATCCAATGTTGCAGTACTTTAAGCCCGCTTCACACCAACGCTTGGAAAAATTCTAGTTTGGATTCCTGTTCCTAAAATCCCCAGTCAGCGGGGCAAATAACTTTCTCAGTCTTGCTTCACGGTATGATCATCCGGTCCATCCACTCTGTGCAGTGATGAGAATGGATAGCAAGCTTCCATCCATCTCCATCACAGGCATACCATTCTGACTCGCATTTCACTTTCTGAATTATGCTTATATTTGTGAATTTTCCCATTCTCCATTTGGTGGTGAGAGACGAGAAGCTATGAGAGATATAGAAATTCCAACCCTTACCTTTCTGGAAGTTATAGCAAGACCTCCACAGCCAGCCCTAAGATAATATTGTGCCCTAAGTGATGGGTGCCTTTGACCTCCACTACTCAAGATCAATATTTTCATGCCACCTGGGGAGTTTATGTGTCCTGGGACAGATGTGATGTTGCAGGTTCTGTCACTACTCCCTACAAGGACCCCCAAATGTGTGTACAATACTGAGTGAGAGATATGTCGACATTGTTGATACCAACCAAAAGGTTGTGTTTTATCCTGACCAGCATTCAAGGTTGACTAAACCTTCCATTTCATTCATTTCATTTCATTTATTAGATTTATATGCCGCCCTAATCGGGGGAAACCGACTCAGAGCGGCTCACAACATACAATCAAATACAATGTAATAGTTCAATAATACAATATCGTAGTATAAAAGACAATACAATAAAATAAATATAAACACAATATAATCAGAATACAATCCATAAACAATACTCAGTACAGAATAGACAATAAACAATATTCCATCCTTCCAAGGTTGGTAAAATGAGTATCCAGCATGTTGGGGGCAAAATTCTAATTAACTTTTGGACCACCCAGAGAGTGCACTAAGTGCTATCGGGTGGTATATAAGTATGCTTGCTTTGCTATAAGCCAAGGGAACAGAGATCAAATTATACAGCTCCTAAACTCTGCAGGAAGATGATATTATTTCTTCCTTTGCTTAGTTTCACAAGTTTTCTATCTGCTTTGTGTTGCTGGCCTTCTCCAGTGTTCACCCAAGTTCCAATAAAGCCTAGATTCATACCACTTTTACACCTTTTCCTGGAGTAATTACATTCCTGTGACGCTTTGCCTGGTAATCTTAGGTGTTTGGTCACTTATTCTGTTTATCAGTCATTGCTTGGAATATTTCTCTGGTGCATCTGAGTTCTGTGGGTTACAATCAAAGGACATTTGGTCTTAAAAGAAACCTTCCTTTAAAATTTTCCTGTTCCTTCTCTCCTTAGTGCAAACTCAGTTATGGGACAACTTGGACTGGGCGAATTATAAACCTGCTTTACCAGTGTTGTCCTTTTCCTGTCCAGAGATAAACAAAAGGTGTTATTTGGCTGCTACATGCTTCGATTTAGTTATGCATTTACATATTTATTTCATTTCTATACCACCCGTCTAATGGAATAGTTAATCTTATAGATTTCCTTATAATTAGGCTGCAGGCTTAACAAGTAAGCAGGCCCTTCCCTCCCTTCTAGCCTCTGAAAGATACATTTTCTAGCTAATTTATGTTTCACCTAAAGAGCAGAAATAATTCCTTAAGCTAATTATCTTTTTTTACCAAACCAAAAGCACACCAAGTGCTTCAGACAATCATCTAAAGCCCAAATTAGTTTATACAGTAATACCTCGGATAACGTTTACCTCAGATAACGCTAAAATCGCATAACGTTAAGTAATCTGGGGTGGAGAACTGGATCGAATAACGTTAAGGTCCTATGGGATGGATCGGATAACAACCGCTAAAGCCTGTGCAGTTACAATATATCTCTATGGAGCTTTAACGTTATCCAATCCATCCCATAGGATTTTAACATGCATCGGATAATGCTAAAAATCAGATAACACCAAGACTTGTGGAACCAAGTCTTAGCGTTATCCGAGGTATTACTGTATTCTGTTTCACACACCATGGTGAAAAGAAAATGCTTACTTCACTGTGGCAAGGGAAAGGTCCCATTCTGTTCATAATTACATGTTGAGATTTAGTATCATCTTTCTCTGGATAGCTCCATGAACTGGGCATCTGAATCGGGAGTTTGATTTCTCGCTGTACATCCCAGGAGAAGAGCCAGCTTGTGCAACCTTGGACAACATACGCAGCCCCAGGTGCCAACATAAACCACTTTTGAGTACTCTGTGCCTAGAATCACCTCTGTCTTTGGGGGGGAAGGGGCTGTCCACATCCCATCTCTGTTACCTGAAAACTCTCTAAAAGTGA
This sequence comes from Furcifer pardalis, assembly GCA_030440675.1. NCBI lineage: Eukaryota > Metazoa > Chordata > Lepidosauria > Squamata > Chamaeleonidae > Furcifer > Furcifer pardalis. Next base: position 27,975,601 of record CP126898.1, on the reverse strand, counting down.
TCAGTTCTTAGGTTTCTTTCTATCAATAAAACAGCCAAAGAGGTTTTGAAGGAAAAAGAGATTTTATCAACAAAATCAATTATAGCATAAACATATGCATAGGTGGTGCTTGGTTCCATGCAGATCCAAAAAACCTCAATTAACAAGTCAACCAGGCTTATATACTGGTTGATGGCTACACACATATAATGCACGTATTCTTGGCCCAAATGGGGCCAAAGAGCGAAGGCGTTTCATGTTTTTATCTTGGCACTGCATACCTTTGGAATGTATAGAAATGCAAGTCAACTCTACTTAGATAAATGACACAGAACTTTTGTATAACTGGCTTTTCATAAAATGACTTTCTCCTGGCCACACTATACATCAGTACAAATAATTACTTTAAAATTGTTATGTGATCTTCATTGTGATCTTTAACTGCAGACAGTACTTATTTTCTTAATGGAAAAAGGGTCGATAATTTCAGCTTATTTTTCAGCTAATTTCAGCTCACACCTCTCTACTTTTTATTATGTCTGCTTCAAGGGGATCCTCATACTATTTTCTCTCTTCTGTAGTCTTGAGAGATGACTTTCGTCAGGCTCCCAGCGACGTGGTCGTCGCAGCTGGTGAGCCAGCCGTGATGGAGTGCATCCCACCGAGGGGACACCCAGAGCCTACCATTTCCTGGAAGAAGAACAATGTCCGCATCAGCGATAAGGATGAGCGCATCACGGTGAGACGAAAGCCCTATTCAGACATTCAGATGAACTCATATAACAGTAATGGCTAACCTTGGCACTCCAGGTGTTCTTGGACTTCAGTTCCCAGAAGCCCTGATCAGCATGAGTGCTGACTTGAGCTTCTGGTAATTGCAGTCCTAGAACACCTGGAGTGCCAAGGTTCACCACCATCAACCTATAGGACAGTGATGACTAACCTTGGCACTCCAGATGTTCTTGGACTTCAATAACCAGAAGACCAAGTCAGTACACCTGCTGAATAGGGCTTCTGGGAATTGAAGTTCAAGAACATCTGGAGTGCCAAGGTTAGCTATCACTGTCATATAGGATTACATTCACGATGAGAAGTGTGGGAATGAAGGCCATCCCACCCCAAATGTCCCCATAGCTACCTCCAACAGTGATAGAGGCTTCTGCATGTTAAGCCTGAAAATCTAAAGAGGATTTTGTAAGTACACTCAATAAAATGTGTGTATAAAATCTTTACATTTTCATGCACAATGTGCAAAGGTTGAGTATTCTTATAAGTGGAGGAGATATTCCATGGGCATGGATCTACTTCCACCTCTAGCACAGATTTAGCCATACAGTACACATAAGCAGACAAAATTTGCCATACACATAAGCAGGCAAAATAAGTAGAGGGCTTGACAGGGCCTCTGATATTTGAAGCGAGGGGCAACGTTGTGCCGCATTATTAGCTGAAATATTTCCACATGTGTGACCAAATTGTTAGTTTTCCTGTTAACTTCTTGAGGTTAAAAACTGGAGGAACCAATCCCTGTTAGTTTGGGACAGGGCTGTGGGAGATACTGTAAGGCAAGGAACAAATGTTTGGTCATTTGGTCAGTCCTTCATTCCTTTGTTCATTCATTCTTTTAGGAGTCACATTAACCCTGGGGGCAATCAGGCAGGCCAGAGACTATTAAAGACCTCCTCTGCAATCCCCTCCGGGTTCCATTAGCAGCACATAGAATAATATTGGAATGGCCTTTGGAAAAGTTAATTTCTTTACGTACAGTACATACTATGTGTCACTTAGAAGGGATCCACTGGTTTCCATGGACAGAACTTGGAACATGAAGTATAACTTCCCTCTATCTAGAGGAGTGTTTCCCAACCTTGGGGACCCAAATGTTCTTGGACTACAGCTCCCAGAACTCTTGACCAGCATAGTTGATGAGGAAGGCTTCTGGGAGTTTTAGTTCATGAACATCTGGAGCCCCAAGTTTGGGAACCACTAGAGAATAGATTTCAGTTTAAGGGCCAGAGTTCCAGTTCTGAGGCTTATGATCCAGTGACCTTGGTTGGTGAATTTCTGGGAAGATCGAAACTCCAGCAGTTATAACAGCAGCAAATTCCTCAAAGAGCTTCCCAAGACATTCCACAGAAGATTGCTATCCACCAAAAGTTAGGTCTGGGTAGGTGTGTTGATACTTTAAATCAGGATTTTTCTCTTGGCCTTTCACTATAGATCCGAGGAGGGAAGCTGATGATGTCCAATACTCGGAAAAGTGATGCTGGCATGTATATCTGTGTAGCTACCAACATGGTGGGCGAACGGGACAGCGAGCCTGCAGAATTAGTGGTTTTTGGTATGTAGTATGGGGGTTTTGCTTGATAGCTATATTAGATAGAATGTGAGGGGGCTTAGAAGTAGCTTAATTACAAATAAGTAAATTGTAATGAATTATTTTTTTTCTGAGAAAAGGAATACTGTGAGAGAATTACATTATGAATGTAACTTAATGATAGATAATGTCACTCTTTTTCTCTTGCACTGGACCTATAATATTTCAGTTACCTCTATAATAATGGTGGTATGATTTTATTAATTGAGGATGGTGAAGGAATATTACATGGCTCAAGTTGCTGGCTCATACTCTATGCGGAGTTTAAAGCCATGATAAGAAAGACAAGGAGAAAGTACGCAACTAATATTATGTGATATTGAGTTCCTTTTTAAAAACTGATAGTAACTAACTGTTTCAGTTAGGTTTTTTAAATACAAGTAAAGAGATACTTTAAATTTGTAACTATAACACTGGGGAACAGTGATTTTGGTGCCTCACAATTTTCACCTATTTCTGGCTATATTTGGGTCACTGATTCCAAAAATGCTTTCAGTTATGCCCCATCACCTCTAGTTTTTTAGATATGGCTTATTCACATTAGGCCAATCTAACCATATTGGTTGCATATATAACCAGAGGCGTAGCAAGGGTGTAAGCCACCCGGGGCGGAGTGAAATTTTGTTTCCCCCCCCCCAAGATTTTCTGCCCACCCAACCTTTTTTTTGCCCACCCAAATATTTTCCCACCCCCAAAAGATTTTTCCACCACCCCTCCTGCCTCCGTGAGGTGAGGCAAATACAGTAATACCTCAGATAACGTTTACCTCGGATAACGCTAAAATCGCATAACGTTAAGCAATCTGGGAGGGAGAATTGGATCGAATAACGTTAAGGTCCTGTGGGATGTATCGGATAACAACCGCTAAAGCCTGTGCGATTACAATGTATCTCTGTGGAGCTTTAACATTATCCGATCCACCCCATAGGATTTTAAAATGCATCGGATAACACTAAAAATCAGATAACACCATGACTTGTGGAACCAAGTCTTAGCGTTATCCGAGGTATTACTGTACAAGTGTAGTCCTAAGAGCAATGTATAATGGCATCATTGATATCTTATGAACTAGAGCTGCTAGAACAAAATGGATGGCATTTTCCGAATCAGCCACCCCAAAATGCCCGAAATCAGTTGAAAATTTTTAGGCACCAAGAAAAAAAATTTTTTTGTTCCCCAGTGTAATAGTAGTTCTTCATGGCCTTTGTAAATCCACACATGTGTGGGAACCAGTTTCAGAGCTTTTACACTAATTGGATAAAACAAATTAATTAGGACTGCCTACCACGGCCAGTTGCCCTTTGCGCCCTTTGACTTTTCCTTCCTCAGTTCTCTTGTTTCTGCTGCAATGGTAGCATGCTTTACTCAATATTTTTTGAAATTACGGTCACTGGTCTCAGCCCCCAAGTGGACTGAGAAGTGGACAGTCACCATTTCCCCCCTTGAATGGTCTCCACTGTAGAGCTGTGTCATCTTTGAAACAGCACTACAATGATCATCCGATCTATAACTGTCCAACATCCAGTAAATGAGCTTGCCAGTCACCCATCAGTGTGGATTCACAGACACCATGAAGTAAAAAGGCAGGTTTCTTACCTGTAACTGTCATTCTTTGAGTGGCTATCTGTGAATTCAGACAACCTGCCCTACCTCCCTTCAGTTATACTGGGACAATATATTACACTAGTCCCAAGGGGGCAACTTAATATTAACTGAGGAAGGAGAAGCCAAATGGCGCAAAGGGCAGTGGGCTGCAATAGGCTATCCTAATTAATTTGTTTTGTCCAATTAGCTTAAAAGCTCTGAAACTGACTCCCATGCATGCAAAGAACCAATCAGTGTGAATTCACAGATGACCACTCGAAGAATGTCAATTACAAGTAAGACACCTGTCTTTTTTTTTATTTTGGGAGTATAACAGTAAGATGTTACTTTGAAAAGCTACAAGTAGAGGTTAAGGCCAGCCTGGGTTTCTCAGGATAAGAGAAAGAGAAAGTAGCATGTGTTGGTGTAAAGCTATTTCTGGCCCTTCCAGAGCGGCCAACTTTCATCAAGAGACCCATAAACCAGGTGGTGCTTGCTGACGACACTGTGAACTTCTACTGTGAAGTGCAGGGAGACCCTGTGCCAACTTCCCGCTGGCGTAAGGAGGAAGGGGAGCTGCCCCGAGGGAGGTAAGTTAATGGCATGGGAAGCATTTTTCTCTTCTCCTCATCTGGGATGACAAGTATCATTGATGAGTCAAGTACAATCTTCCAAATACCATGCTCAGGAGCTTGACACAACATTGTTGAGTGACACCGTGACTGAATGAGTTGAACCCAAAGGACATCCTTCATGATTCTTTCCCACCTGTAAAATAAGTGCTGTCAAGCGCTTTGCACTTTCAAAGAATTATGGAGATTATAAGCAATAACGATAATGGCAGAAATGAAATTTGGCCCTCTAGCAATGACTAGTGATTCTGCCATGCCACTGAGGCCAGAAAGGTCAGCAGAGCCGTTCCAAAGTGAATGCAATGAAATGGAAACATTGTTCTTGATACCCTTGTCTTGATTTCAGCGCAATGAAGAGCAATTCTGTTTAATTCCTGCAGCAATGAGGCATTTGAAGGGGGCTGATGATAAATGCCATCATAGGTAATTGTACAGGTTGCTCTTCAGTTAAAGGGAGCTGTCTTTACATGTGCACCCCACAGTACCCATATGGACACAAAGGTACTTTTTAAAAAAAGATGGGGCTGCTAACAGGAAACACACACCCAAGCAAGTGAAAAAAAACAATACTAAGTTGTTTGCCTCAGTGAGCCTAAAATATGATTAAAATTAGCAATATGATTAATGTGACATGGAACATGGGTGGTGGCGCTTTTGTTAGTTATGTTAGTGCTGGGAAATGTGTCTGTGAAATAAGGATGATCCTGTGGGTTTGTTCATTATGCATAATTTGAGCTGTTATTGTTGAATGTGTTGTTGCAAACCACCCAGAAGTAGTGTATTGCAGTGTGTTCCCAAACTATGTTCCACGGAACACTGGTGGACTTCAATTCCCAGAAGCCTAAGTGTTTCCCAACATGGGGCACACACACCACAGAGGGACTTCAGTTGCCAGAAGCCTAAGTCAGTACATTGGCTGATCAGTGCTTTGGGAAATTGAAGTCCAAAAAACAAAGATTGGGAAACATTGGTGTGTTGGATGGATGGATGGATGGATGGATGGATGGATGGATAGATATTTGCACTTAAAGAAATATCATACAGTCATTGTCACTGGTTGTTGGTTTTGCCCTTGAAGAGCCCAATGCAAGGCTTGGAAAAGTTGTCAACCAATTAAAACAAACAGCAAGACTACAGTTCCAGGTTGTCTAGAGAATTGTAGGTGATGCCATCCTCAAAAGTAGTCTTCCAATTACTTACCTGCCATAGAGGTGAGTGTGAGAAGCTATAGCACGTGGTTCTTACATCTATCCAGGAGGCACTTCTGCTGGATGGATTTATCAGCCTGTATCTGAAGTTTCTGGGGTGAGGCTGGACAAGATGATGTCTAATGTCCAACTCAGACAATCTATGAAGTAGGGTAGTCCAGAGTCACTTATGTTTATTCTTTTGTTCAGAGTCAGGCATTTTTGTGACATATTTACTCCCCCCCCCTCCGCGGCCTCAATTTAAGGTCAGAGATTCAGAACGATAACAGTCTGCGCATCAGTCGGGTGACTGCAGAAGATGAGGGCACTTACACTTGCGTGGCTGAGAACAGTGTGGGCAAATCAGAAGCTTCAGGCTCCCTCAGTGTACATGGTAAGTATAATTCAGTTGCTTGCAATGTTTGGTTGCTGAAAGGGCCCAGTGTGCTGCAGGGAGAAAAGAAATACCAGTTGGAGGAATGGGGTGACATCTGAGCAGTCACACAACTCTGGATTTGATTTTGTTGCTGGCAATGAGGATAGCTTAGATTTCTCCCAAGGCTCCTGAGTCAGTAGGAGCTATTTGTGATTTGAAGAAGAAGAAAAAAAGATAGGCAACATTACCCTTCCTTGGGATTCACTATGAGCCACTTCACCCCACACTGCTAACGTTAAAAATAATTGGAAGATTGCTTTTAATTTAACAAAGAAACAAACAAAAAGTCAGGGCAGTAGAAACCTTTTTATAACAAATCTTGTTTCCAAGAGCTTAATTTGCCTAATGTTCAGAGGGTTTCCCCACAATGGAGTGCGGGAGCCACAAGAGCAGGCTGGAGTGTAATGTTTAGTTCCCAAAAAGATACACTGGGGTACAAAATGTATGGTGCCCTGTGTGTTTTACCCTTGATGTAAGGAGATGCGTAGCTGCCAGTCGATGGCAGCTAATTCATATATCTCCTTCCTCAGTATTAGCTTAAACCATGAGACGATTTTGTAATATTTGTAGGGGGTTCTTCCATTTCAGCAATTCTCTGAGGAAGAGAACATCCCTGGATGCTTTCCACAATAATTATGTGTGTTTGAAAAACAGATCAATTCAGATTTGCCCTCTGGTTCTCATCTGCTGTAATTTTGGTCCTCCTTTCTTATTGACACTTGAAACATTCATGGCAACTTAATTTGATTCAACTCATCTCATACTTTTTCTTTATTTTTTGTTTTTGTTTTTTCATATGTGCTCTTTGTTCCAGTTGGCCCATTTGGTAAGTATTCATTTCATCTCATGTCATTGCTGCATGTTGGGTGACTGGGGAGGGTTGGAATTCATGTGTCAGTTTTGTGCATGTGACTTGAGGGGAGAAAGACATGCTTTAAATCTACAGAGAAGTGCAGATGGATTTCATAATCTATTTTCCTCCTGTCAAGAAGAATCAGTTGAGCCTGAATATCCTAGATGTTTAAAGACCCATTTTGTTTTCACCATCTTTTAAACAAGCAAGGCATATCTGGTACCATGCTAGGTGGCTCAATTTACGATGTCATCCTGACACATCTACACAGAAAATTCTATGAGGTAAAGGTGTGCCCAGGTAAATGTGTGTAGAATTGCAGTCTGTGCCCACAAGATATTTTCACCTGCTGATCAGGGCTTCTGGTAACTGAAGTCCAAGAACATCTGGAGAGTCAAGTTTGAGGAACCATGACCCAATGAAACATGATTTAATCAACTGTGAATGCACAGTAGATCAAACCATATTTTCCCTATGGCAGTGATGGTGAACCTTGGCACTCCAGGTGTTCTTGAACTTCAATTCCCAGAAGCCCTGATCAGCAGGAGTGCCAAGGTAATTGAAGTTCAAGACCAGCCAGAGTGCCAAGGTTCATCATCACGGCTCTATGACATAGTCACACTCTGATTTGTCAGACTGAGGAAATGTTTGAACCAAAGTAAACTGAATCTGAATGTTATTGAAGATTAGATAGCAATTTATGTTCAGAGGCACCTACAGATACAGAATGTCCTCAAAAACTTGAAGGAGCATGACTGTCAACTCTAGCTTCTAATTTACTAGGGCCTCTAAACTCAGTGCTTTTTGGGGGGAGAGGTGCTGACGAATGAAATTGTTGGACTCACCTGGTGATCAGTATTTACTCATTTGCTCTTCCTTGGGATTTTGCAGCTGTGTTGGTGATGTCTGTGGAACTTTTAGAAGGTGTATATTTGGGTGCTTGCTTGGAAAATGCAGTATGTCTCAGTCTTTCTGTTTTTGCCACACTGTGTTCTAGTACACCCATCACCCACCCACCCTCCTGTTCCAGTTTCTGTCATCTTAAATGCCAATTGCACAGGAAAGAAATAGAAAGTCTTAAACTGCTTCCCATTCATTCTAGCTCCCTACTCCTTGCACCTGTCATTCTCAAATTGTGCAAGTTTCTTTCCTTGGCAAACATCTATAGCATATGCTAGTTTCATAAACACTTCCACCAAAGGGGGAAAAGGAGCAAAGTAACTGGAGACAAATTCCTTCTCTTGCAAAATCTACTGAATTATCTTTTTGAAATCTAATGTGCTTCTTGGTGAAGACTCTCAATATGCTCAAGTCATTTTAATAACAATTTTCTACAATATGGACGGTTGTGTTTATGATTCTATTATAATTTATTATATATTTTTATCTCACAAAGATGACATTCAAGACCTTTAACAAAAAACTAGAAATGATACAAACCATTGAAATCCATCGCCTTTCTTTCTAGGGACATCGTTTTTTTAGTCTGTCACAGCAAAAAACCATAGAGTCTTGACTGTAAAGCCCTTTGTCTAACACAGTGTTTCCCAATGTGGGGCCCAGGCCCCATAGGGGACTTCACTTCATAGAAACCTAAGTCAGCACATTGGCTGATCAGTACTTTGGGAAATTGAAGTCCAAAACCCAAAGGTTGAAAAACACTGGTCTAGCATTGGGAGGAAGAATCTAGTCAGCCCCACTGGGGTGGAATTTTGAAACCTGCCCTTCTGACTGTAGTTTCCAAATCCCATTTGAACATGACTTTTGACAAAGATGCTTGGCATAGATATACTGTAATACTTTTTCTAGCTTTTATGGAAAATTATTTACATCATCCACAACCAACTGTTGATCAACCCAGTGAAGATCTACATGGGTCAGCTTATAGTTTCTGTTGGTGGGGGCTTGTAGAGTTCTAATAATTCTTAGCGGTTTAATAATTAATAATTTGTTCTAAGGCACCACAAGACTGTGAGGAAAAAGAAAGAAAAAAGCCAAAATGATCCTTGTATGTAATGTGAAGTCAAAGCCAAGTGATTACCTTTATTGTTGTTGTTATGTATCATCATGCAAGAACTGACTTATAGCAACCCTAATGAGCTTTCAAGCTAAGTGAGATATTTAAGGAGTGGTTTTACCAGTTCCACACCCCCAGTGAATTTCCATGGCTGAGTAGGGATTTCAACTCAGGACTCTTGAGTCCTAATCAGTAACAATGTGTGGATTTCAGCTGCCCGGGACTTAAACCAAATTTGCCGCCTCCTGGTGGATGCCAGTGCCCACTCCTGCTAGGCCTTCTGGGAATTATAGTCCAAGAACACCCATAGCCCAAAAAGTGCCGCCCGGGGCGGGGTGCCCCCTGTCCCCCCCTACGCGATGCCACTGGTTCTAATCCATCATTCTAGTTCATCACTCTGTCCCAGATTTTTAATTACTAATTAGACCCCTAAAAACCACCAGACCCCCTTTTAGGGGGTGCAACTACTATATGTTAGTTTTGACTTGTCAGTACATAACAACAGCAACAAAAGTATCATCTGGCCTTGCCTTGAGATCACATACATGGACTATGACTTCTCTCTCTCTCTCTTCTTTCGCAGAGCCTTTTAGCATCTTTGAAACTATCAGATGTTGTTTGGCACAACGTTTGTGCACTCTAGTCCACATCTTCAGATTCATGAATAGTAGCAATATTAAGAGTATTAACAGTAATAAAAGTAGTTTTAATAGTCATATTGAAAAGGTTTCTTCTTCTCTCAACTTTTGAAAACGACAGGAGCAGGGAATTATGACCGTTCCAAAGAGAGCACAATTCTGTAGGCTGGAAGCAACATGGGAATTCTCCTTTATGTTGGTCAGGATGATATCCATGGTGGATGATATTCTCAATAGGATGTCTCCTGAGACACTGCCTTGTGTTGTTGTGTCTTCTTGCTTTCTGTATGCATCCTTGGTTTAAATAGAGGGGGGGGGAGAGATTACACTCTTATCTTTTCTTCTGCCATCCCCCTTATTGCACTGAGCAGTATTGTTTTGCTTTGGCTAATAAATCACAGTGGAACAAAACACACTGCTCTTCTTGGAGCTGGGAAGATAAGGACCCCAAAGATGCATAAAATGATGCTGGTGGATGGGAAATGCCGATTTGCTTGGCCCTTCATTTAGCTAGTAACCCAATTCAATTTCCTGCTTTGGGGGAGGGAGGGAGCAGAGGTGGTCTGCCTTCATCTCTTATCTGCCTGTTGGATTTGTGGGCAGCAGAAACATTTCCTGAGCCCCCCAAGGTCATTCTTGTTCTTGTTTTATCTCTCCCCGCTGCCTTTAAAGTAAGGAAGGCACAGAGGGGTGAAGTGGTGCTGGGTGGCAGTCGTGAGTTTCTTGAGTCAGAATATCCCTTCCATCATTCTCTGCTAACCTTTGAAGTGGTGTCTGGTGTGTATGGGAGGAGGGAGTGCAAGAGGGGGGTGGGAGAGAAACAGCGATTGAGAGGAGGGATGCTTTCCTAGCAATCATTAGCCAAAGAACCTAAATCAAGTTCCTTCCCTCCCATTTACATTTTGATTTGATTGTGGAGCAGGTGGCACAACCAAGACAGCAGGCTGTTGCTCTGGAAGGTCAAAGGTCACTTGACTTGCAGCCGTGCACTTGTTCCTGTGGATTTTGCTCACTACAGTCCTCCTGCGGCGTCCACTCAAGGCAGCAAGATCAAGAGACTGACCCTTCCTGCACATCAACACACCTTTGCCCATCTCCTACTGGTGGCTTTAATGTAGCTATATGTCTAGTCATGCTTTCCACATGTCCACAGAAACATCTGCAAATGCAGACAGGGTGGCTCTTTGGCTATAAACACAGATGAGCACTGAACCCTAGGGTCGGATACAACTGGCTTTTGAGCAAGGGTGACCTTTACCCTTACCCAAAGGGAATGAAGTCTGACCTTTGGCCAAGAAGAGGTGACCATTGCTGGAGCCAAAGAAAAGTCCTGACATGCTCTTCGTCTTTGTTTTCAAATTGCCGTGCTTCTCCTTCAGGATTTATAGCTCTCTGAGGAAGAATGTGTGGAGGACAACCTGATCCAGAGCCTCAGGTTACAAAACAAAATACACATGACCCGGTAGAGCCATGTCCCTGACCTCAACTTTTGATGGCTGGGTTTGGTTACTCCTTCTCCCCCATTTGCACCAAGCATTTGAATGACAGGAAGATAAAATCAGGACAGGAAATATCAGTGGCACCTGTTATATAACATTTTATGTTGGCATCTAGGAACCAATAATAATCTTTCTTAACCATGAGGGATAAGATTACAGAAACAGAAATCTGGTGAAAAATTACATGGTTGAATGTTAGAAGACTGAAATGCACTAGAAAATTATTTAGATCCTCAAAGTTGTGGGTCTCTTTCATTGTTTCTGTGCTTTCTAAGAATATTATCCTGTTTCTCTCCATTTTTGTTGAGATCCCTAAAAAAATTTTTTCCAGAACAAAAGTGATAGGAAATTGTGATATGATTGACCTTAAAAAAAAATAAGACAATTGACCTCAGAAGGCAGTAGATAGAAGCTAAGAACAAGAGGTTCATATGAGACTTTGAATAAAGTAGGGGGGGCAGAGTTCAGTCCTGGTGTTTTTGGACTACAATTCTCATCATTTGATACACAGATTGCTATGTGCTGCTAGATATTTTATATATTATATTTTGGTGTATTACAACCTTCCTGCCAATTCTCTTTAGCAAAACAGGAAGTTACCAAGTAGAGTGTTTTTGTTTGTTTTCTGACATGCAAGTAAGAGGTTAATCAGAAATCAGAATGGGCTTTCTCCACACCTTTGAGATTGAAAGGGAGGCATTTAAAACTAATATGAATAATCTATTGTTACTGATAGCTGTAGGAAGCTGTATTGTTATGCTTGCTTGTCTGTCATTCTGCTTGAGCAAACCCTTCTCCCTTTAACCCCTGCATTTGGGGCATATAAATCATGCCTGTAAGTTTTACTCCTTGTCTGAAGAAGTGGACTTGATCCACGAAAGCTAATAATAAAAAATAGAGCAGTTAGTCTTTAAAGTGCTACAGTGTGTTTTTATTTTGTTTTCTGATATTCTCGTCAGGACTAAAATAAATTGGAAATACGTGCTGTAAAATACAGTAAAACCTCATATAACACTAAAACCTGGTTCCACAAGTCTTCGTGTTATATGATTTTTCGTGTTATCTGATCCTCTATGGGATCCATAGAGATACATTGTAACCACACAGGCTTTCGCGGTTGTTATCTGAAGCATCCCATAGGATCTTAATGTTATCTGATGCAATTCTTCCCCCCAGATTCCTTGATGTTATGCGATTTTCGTGTTATTCGATACTAATGTTATATGAGGTATTACTGTATCAGAAAGCCAGTGCCTCTAGGACTCTTTGAGGGAGAGATTTCACACAGAAAACAGCTGGAGTGCCAAGGTTCACCATCACGGGTCTATTCTATTACCGTAGCAGGATAACCTGGCCAGACTGGAATACTTTAAATTAGGCAATATATTCTGGAATAAGAAGTAAGCCATGGGTCTCAGCACTGCTTCCAGTTTAAATCCTAACTGTGCTGACTCTGTCAAACAGTTCTTGTGCATTCAATAACTACTACAACCTCAGCAGGCCTTTTTCTTTTTTCTCCATGGAAATTTGACAAGGGAAGAAGATTTCTGAGGGAAAAAAGGGATGCTGGTTAAAAAAATGTAGGTTCACATGAACATCCCTCTCTCCTGATTAGCATGAGGGTAACCTAGCAATCTATAACTTCATTAAAGTGAAGCTTGCCATGATCAGCATGACAATGGCACACCTGAAGCTCCTTTTTATAGTGGCCTAGTGGCTCATAAATGCTTTACAGCTCTGCAGGAAGCATGCCCATTGTCTCTTTGCTTCTTTAGGCTCTTTGCAAAGGAGGGCAAAGTGAAGATAAGGCAGGTGATTAGCATTTCTCAGCCCCTTCCCCCATGCCATTGAGAGTAGAGAAAAAACATTCTAAACCAGTCAGAAGAATTAAAGGGCAAAATCAAACCTTAGGCATTATTTATGGATGGGTGATTTAGGTGCCTCCTTCTCATTTTATACCTTCTTTCATGGGATGGTGATAGTCTTTGCATGGATTTAAAGGACTGTTGTTTTTTAAATGTAAATTTAAAGTGAGCACAAAGGTGCTTTCTGGGTGGAAAGGATTTTGGCTGGAGAAACTCTGCTCAGGGGACGCCCAAATGAGGCTCCTTTCATGTCCCCAAGTTTTTTTCCCATCAAAGTTGTCCCTGTTTTGTTGTTGTCGATTCTGACCCTTTGTGACCCCATGGACCACCGCACACCAGGAACCCCTATCCTCCACCATCCCTCTCAGCCACCCAACTTTGTGCCCATTGCATGAATCTAGCCATCTCATTTTCTGCCGCCCCTTCTACTTTTCCCCTCGACCTTTCCCAGCATCAATGCTTTCTCAAGTAAAACCTCTCTTGTCATTTGATGTCCAAAATACTTTACGTTCATCTTCACTATTTGACCTTCCAAGGAGCAGTCGGGGTTGATTTCTTTTAAGATCGACCTGTTTGTTCTCTTTGCTGTCCAGGATACTCTCACCATTTATCTACTTGCAATTTCTTGCTTTCGAACTGCTCAGTTGGCAGAACCTATTAAAAAGGGCATTTCTCTGTTGGTTTTTTTATTTCATGCTATACCTGGTATTATTTTTCCATCCCTTCTTTTCTTGTTTATCTTGTAAAGCTCCCATCTTGCAGCTTTTGTTTTAAAGATATTTTGGTTGACCCATGGGTAGTCCATGCTGTGAAAACAAACATTTCCACTGAGCAGCATTTTAGTATGTATTGTAAAGTCTATCCTTTGGTTCATCTAGTACAACAGATTTTTTTTTAATGTCAGAAACATCACAGTACAATCAATAAATGCATCAGATAACTTTTGCCTCATAGTGGGCAACATTAACAATATTTGGGGCAGCTAATGTCAAGTCCTCTCTTTGTTGAAGGGCATAGAGTGCAGTTACTTAGTTTACTGAACTTGTGGAGAAGTTTGTGAAAACAAAATCTCCAAAAGTGATTCTTAAGATCACTTTGATTCTGATCATTCCTGTCCACAGCCTATTAACTGTCTTCTAGCTAAACCAATTTTCCATGTAGACCTTCCTGAGATTCCACTCATTTTAAGAGATGGGTAGTTTCTTCCTTCTACATTATAGCCCTGACATTTTCTGCTGTTTCTTCAGAACTCTCAGATGTTCTGGACATATTTGCCCCATTAGCTTTTGCATGTGCTGAAGAGATTTGTTCAAAAGTTTCATGTACTTGACTTTGCCTTTCTGCCAACTTCTGGTTTTCCCTCAGTGCCTCCTCAGTTAGTGACGCGTCCTCGAGATCAAATTGTAACCCAAGGCCGCACAGTGATGTTCCAGTGTGAGACCAAAGGAAACCCACCACCAGCTGTGTTCTGGCAGAAGGAAGGCAGCCAGGTGCGTGAAACATTATTTATTTAGGGGTTGGGGTCTTAGCTGTATCTTTCCCAGTCTTGATTTTAATGGACAGTTGTTGCATGCTATAAAATGCCATGCAGGAGCGTCATGCAGTGGGAACAATGGTTTTTACAGTGAATGCATAAATTGGTGGTTCAGCCCAGGAAGTAAATATGACTGCATTTGTGCATGCGCAGAAGTGTCTGTGCCAAACCAGGAAGTAAATATGGCTACCCATGTGCAAACACAACATATTCCAGGGGCGTGGTCTGGCCCGCTCAGCTGTTCCAGGGGTGTGGTCAGGCCCCCAGCCCCAAATGTTTGAGCACCCCTGTCTTAAACTCTTTACTTTCTGCTGGCTGATGCAGCCCTCAAATGAAAAAGATCCTACAAGCAAGAAACCTCATCCTGCATTCCAGTGTTCTGAGTGGAAGCTCAGATTTTACTTCAATAGCCATTTTGAGCCTGCAGAGTCTTATTCCGCCATCCAAATGTGTGGGATGCAGGCAAACCTCTAGAGAGACACCGTTCCTTAGAATGAACAATTTTCTAAGTCACCTTTAAATAGCTCTAAGCTATTATTATGTCAGTTATTCTCTTCCTGGGAGAATAAGTGATGAAAAGACAATCCAAGGAAAAAGAGACACACAATGGGATTGAAATACTACAGATTGAAACTTCTTGTCACACAACTGTGTGTAAATGTAGAGCCTAGAAGCAACATGCTACGAATGAGTTACTTGCAATTAATTCCTTTATGCAAGAACTAAGGAATAGAAAAATTACATTTTAATTGCAATCTAGGGACAACTGACTTCATATCTTGTGTTGTGTATCTCATGGTTCCCGAGTGTTGTCCTCACAGTGTATTTTGAGTCACAGACCAGCAGTTTCTGATGTTTGAACTAAAAAAAAAAAGTCTAGTTACTTCTGAAAAAATGAAAAGACAAAAAACATTTTTATCATTTGTAATTATAATAACTGATTATTTTCAGACAACCACAACTAATATAAGCTTTTAAATTAAGTTTTAAATTACTTCAAGATTACCACGCCGTGAAGTAGATTTCATGCTTAGAGCATAGCTAGAAGGTGCCACTGAGGTTATTTTGAGTAACCTGGGGTGGATTTAACGCCCAACAAAGGATGGGTTTGACACCAACTTACCCATCTACAGAGGCTTATAAAAATGGACCACAAGATAAGAGGAATCAGTTTGTGAAATGGAAACTGCTGTGTCCTGCAAAAAAAAGACCAATTCTAGAGGGTAAATAATCAGTTGACACTGAAAGCTGTGTTGGATATACTGTGTATTGTCTCCAGGGCAGTTTTCATTGCATATGTTCTGCAGAGTTTGAGAAAGTTACTTTTCTGGATTGACAATCCCTGAATGTCATAGCCACAAAGACAAGGACCATGATAATTGTTCAAAGAAATGCCTTTCCCAAGCCTTGATTTTTCACTCGATGAGAAATTCTCCCTGTTTTTGGATTCCTTTTGTCTAGATCCTTCTTTTTCCCAGTCAGCCCCCACAAATGATGGGCCGCTTTTCTGTATCTCCCAGTGGTGAGATGACTATCACAGATGTGCAGACTTCAGATTCGGGTTATTACATGTGCCAGGCCATTAGTGTGGCAGGAAGCATCTTGGCCAAAGCCCTCTTGGAGGTGGAAGATGGTAAGTAATGTGAGAAGGAAGTGTTTCCATCATGCCTAGCAGAGGTGGGATGGGGTTGTTTTACATGATCCTCTAGTTCAGGGGTTCTCAACATTTTCACGTCATGGGCCAGACAATGCCCCCTCTGCACTGTGGGCCAGACCATGCCCCCTCAGACAGCTGAATTGGGCCGGACATGTGGTCCCCCTCAAAAACACTGCCATAAAATGCATCCGCGACTGTCATAAACATGTTTATGACAGCTGCAGGTGCATTTACCTTGTGCATTTACCTTGTATTTTCGGCTGCTTTCACCACTTTTGCCACTTCTGGTGGCAGGAGCTGTTTTTGCCGTTTCCAGAGGCGGTGGTAGGAGCAAGGATGGTGGGCCACATGAAATGGCGCCGTGGGCTGTAGGTTGCGAACCCCTGCTCTAGTCACATAAAGAAGCTGCAAGGAGTGCAGGGGAAGTAATTTTAAAAGTGCAAATCAAATTCAGATAACATTCATTGCCATTACAACATTCTTCAGCAAGTTATACACAGTTTAGCAATTTCTGGGTGTCATTTCATTTCTGTTCTAGGCAGCCAGGGCTATGGTTTCTTTCAGGGAGCTGTGTGAGATTCCCACAAACTACAGTTGGATTCAGAAGAGGACCTCCCACAGTGGTTGGTTAGGAGACACATGCAAGTGATGGTGGGGTGGGTGGGTGAGCAACATCCCCAGTGGCAGATGTCCACTGTGGACTGGAGGCTTGTAAGAGGTCTCTCCTCAGCTGCACAATGTAGCAGGAGCTGGTCAAAGACCTCGGATGGTCTGTTCAACTCCTCCTGTTCCAAGCCCTGTTGATTCTTTCCAATCATTCATATAAATACTGTGTGGGCTTTTCAGGAAGGCTTGGATGCTAAGGCTTGGATGTTAAGTTTTCAACCTAGTTGGACTGCCTGTACCAGAATTTTCCAAAACAACATTTCCATCTTGATTGGTACAGGTGATATTTAGACTATGCTATTCTGCATGGATTATGGATGGAAAAGCTACCTGTGGAAAATGCTACTGCATTAAATATAATTAGCAGACCTCCCCATTGAATCTCATTGACAAGAAGGAAGTAATATTTCTGAGATGAATTGCAGAAACATATGTTTTTGGCAGAAGTGGCCCCAGGATTTGTAGGCTTTGCTACATTTTCCATTTCTCCTCCATGAGTTAAACAGGTTCAGCCTGAGCAGATAGGAAATTATGTCCTACATCAGGGGTTCTCAACCTACAGCCCATAGGCCAGCCCCAGCTCATGGCACCACTTCTTGTGGCCCACCACCACAAACGGACATGTTTATGACAGCCTGTGACTGTTGTAAACATGTCTACAATGGCTGTAAATGTGCCTGTGGCTATCGTAAACACATTTACAGTGGCTGTAAATGTGCCTGCAACTGCCGCAAATGCATTTATGACAGCCATGGACGTGTTTTACGACAGTGTTTACGGTGGGGAAAACCATCAGTCTGGTCCGCTCAGCTGTCTGAAGACGTGTGATCTGGCCCGCAGCTTGAAAACATTGAGAACCCCATCCTACACTGAGGATGAAGAAAAGGGAGTCCTCCAGATGTATTACTCCAGTTCCCATCATTATGAACTCCAACCTGCAGTACACTGGCTAAACTTGACGGAACTGTAGTTCAACGTGCCCAAGGAAGCAATGTGATTCCTTGTATAGAACTACGAAGAATGGTTAAGATTTTTCTGTCCAGCAATGAATGTAGATGCAATGTCTTTGGTTTTGTAGAAAAATCGATCCATCCACTCACCCCATTCTTGCTTTGATGGGGCCCTTAGCTGGGGAATTTGTTAATGGTCACTCATAAAGGTAAAGGTCTCCCTTGCTCAAAAGCCAGTCACATCTGTCTCTAGAGGGCCGTGCTTATCTGTGTTTACATCCAAAGAGCCAGCACTATCTGTCTGCAGACATTTCCGTGGTCATGTGGCAGGCATAACAAGACACCAGAGTGCTCAGAACACTGTTACCTTTCCCAGCAAAGCCAGAGTTCACTCCGTCACTCAGTACTTGAGTCTCAAAGTGCTGACCTGCTGTTGTCATCAAGCTCAGCATTTTTACCACTAAGGCACCATAGTCCACCTATATGTAGCCACTGAATAATTTTTCTTTCTCCCACCTCACTTCTTTAGCTTCCTCCAACTAATATCATGTGATAGTTTCCTTGGAAATATGCAGATGGCAGAAAAAACAAGGGGTGGGGGAAGATGACCACAAACTCAGAATGGGGAGCTAGGCTAGCACTTTTTAATGGCTAGAAGCACAGCCACCAGGAAAAAATGTGAGAAAAGTTGTAGAATGAACAACTGAATTAGCAGTTTCCTTCCCAAGGCAATTGGATATGCTCAGAACTACTCCCCTAACCCCATACCTGCCACCCTAGCTGTGTCTTGTCAAAGCAAATGATCCTTTAATAAACTGTTGTCAGACTATAAGTCATGTACGTAGGAGGAGGAGTACACTGCTTATACAAGTAAATAACATCTCAGCTATTGAAAGAATATTGTGTAGGAAAGCATTGCCATTGAGAGTTCGTCTTCGCATCTGTCAGGCTCACTGTGTTGAGGAGCCTTACTCTCACAATGTCAGCAGTTTTGGCTAATTTTTAATTAAATGTAATTTAAAATTTTTGTATTTAAGGTGGGTAGTCAAAATCTGCCTAGAAGAGATTACTGATCTCTTAAAACAGGGGTGACCAACCTAAGGCCTGTGACACCATTTCATGTGGTCCCTCACACCTCTGAGGGAATTTGAGAAACAAAATGGCTACCCCTTTGAAGCTGTTGGGACAAAAAGATCTCCCTCACACACCCCATCATGCAGGCAGTGCAAAATGGCCACCCAGCCCTTGAAACTGACTGACAGAGCGTGACTTGGCCCCTGGCTTGAAAAAGTTGGGAACCCCTATCTTAAGAGAATCAAAAGACCCTTGCTGAGTCAGAGGAGAGATCTTATCCTGTGGTAATCAGTATCTCCTTTTCCAAGAGTGTAACAATGCTACATGATGATGGCAGCTTGGTATCCATGCAGCTGCTGTGGCTTCACCCCACTCCGTGCTTGATGGGGTACTTAAAAGTCTCTGCTAGTTCCTGCAAGCTACGTCATTAGAGCTCTCTAGCAAAGGAATCTAACTATGTCCTGGAATGGCAGATCCCATGATTCTTTGAGATGGCACCATGACAGCAAACATGATATCAAATTGTGGTAGCTGTTGTCTCGGCATATTGACAGTGTTTCTGGACAGCTGCTGCCCTCTTCCATATCCAACAGCCCCAAAAGAATCCAACAAGCCATTTGAAGGCTGTGAGACCTCCCATGACTTGGAGGGTCTGCCAGTCTGATCTGGTCACCATGTCCACTCTGCTGCCAGATGACCTGGTATCTTATTGAACTAGTGACCTGGAAATGAAAAGCTTTATACAGTACTGCCTTCTTTCCTTCCCCACCTCCACCCACAGGGCTTAATGGAGTCCCCACCCCCACCCCACTTTCTCTCTTTTTTTAATGGCAACACCTGATTGGCGGGGAAGACAATTGGGACAGATTAATAAGACAAAGAAGGTTGTAACCCTGAAATCCTCATTTAACCACCATTGTCAACTGGGTTTCTACGGCAACAAGAGTAGATATCTTACCAAACTGCTCTGGTACACCACCCAGGAGACACGCCTCCCTTTTGTACGTTCATGTCAGGCATTGACACTTTTCTTACTTTCCTTCCTCCCTTTTATAACAAATTTATTTTTCCTCTTTTCTTGGTTGTGAGGAGATGTCTTGTTGATTATTCAGGTTGCCACTAAAGAATTAGCAAGTGTGTTCTCAACTTATAGTGTCAGTGTTGGGGACCTTAATAGGATTATTTACCTTAAAATATCTCTATGCCTATTCTCTTATGATGAGGAGACCTCACAATGTGTTTCAATTATGTGTTTTAACTGCCAGAGTGGCTTTGGCCAGTAAGGCAATGTATAATAAACAAATAAGGGTAAAGGTAAAGGTTGCCCTTGCTTGAAAGCCAGTCATATCTGACTCTAGGGTTCAGTGCTCACCTCTGTTTATAGCCAAAGAGCTAGCCCTGTCTGCATGTGCAGACATTTCCGTGAACATGTGACAGGTATGACTAGATACCGGAGTGCACAGAATGCTGTTTATCTTCCCACCGAGGTGGTACCTATTTATCTACTTGCAATTTCCTGCTTTCAAACTGCTAGGTTGGCAGGAGCTGGGACAGAGACTGGAGCTCACTCCATCATGCAAGTAATCGGGTCTCGAACTGCTGACCTGCAAATCTTCCCATCATCAAGTTCAGCGTCTTAACCACTAAGTTACCGCAGTCCCCCTATAATAAACATACAAACAAATGAACAAACTGGCCTGGGTTTCATCTCGGCTCTCAGAGGGCCTGCTGAATTGCATAAAATTGCAGGAGTTAATTTACATGTACAGATACAAAATGAAAAATGATTTTGATAACACATGCAAAAACATATATATATATATTAAAAATAATAACATTAAAGGAGGATATGGCTGAAGAACCCAGGCTCCCCTACATCACATGGAGAACCCTGACTAGGGTGAAGGTCAGAGTCCCTAAATGTAAGACCAATGTGCTCAGGTGGGGGCTGAAGGCAGACAACAATGTGCTGTGTGAATGTGGAGAGATACAGAATCCGGCTCTTTTGCTGGTCTGCCAGTTACTACCAGAAATTTGTACCAATGAGAGATTTAAGTCTGACTTGGACATGAAAGAAGAGAAGAAAGCAGAATAATTGTTCATCTTACTCAAATTATGTCACTGTAGTCCAGTGACTTGGAAGCTTGGAGGCTGTGCCCTCTACCTCCTGGGCAACTATTTTGTGGTTTGCTAGCTTTAAATCAGACTTGGACTGGACAGTGTTTCAAATAAAGATAATCTTTTAGAGAATCTTTTATTCTGAGAACCTTCCTCCCTGATGTAGGACATTCGGCCATTCTGAAAGTAGGATGTTCTAGTCCATCCTTCTGGTCACATGGAACTATGGAAGAAGGAGGCAGCAGTGGGTTATATGTTCTTTCCAGTGGCACTCCTGACATACCTTCCAATGCGATGCCGAGCATTTTCCATCTGCAGCGTTGGAGATTTTGTAGACAGACAGGGAGGAAGTGACAAGGATTCATCTCTTGTCTGTGTGATGTGCACGGAGGCCCTCATGCTGAAAGCTTGGCAGGTGCGACAGATGATTCCCATCCAAATCCAGCTCCTTTTGCTGTGATTGATTTCCCCCCCCCCTCTCCTTCCCCTCACTTTCCTCCCCTCTGTGTGTGCATTTTCACTGCTGATTATTACCGGGAAATTCAATTGTGTGTGAACTCTTGAGCGCCCTTTGTCCACTCGCTGCTTCCCAGTCGATAGAGAGTAATTAGGGCTGTAAATAACGGGCAGAGACACTGAACCCCCTGGGATGCTGGACACGAGGAGGAGCTTGGATGCCTCTTGGGTTGAGTGTTGGGGGACTAAGGGACACATCTTTTGGATAGGCGGTCCCATAATCCAACTCTGAAACTCCATCCCTTTGACTCCTGCTGCTAAAGAGGGCAGACAGTCAAGTGAGCTGCTTATATATGAGGAGGAGTCAGAGGTGGGAAGGCTACGAGTGAGAGGAAGTTATGTCAGTCTACGCAGTCTTATAAATATTTATTTTTCTTTTCAGTTTTGGAGCTAGCCAAAGATGGAGAATATGGGCTTAGTCTGCTCTTTATGATTTTTTAAGGGGTCGGAAATAAAAGCAAAGTGTACCTCTTAATTGTGACATTAATCACACGAGTATAATGGCTGCTGTATCAAAAGAGGATATTTGAACTTGACTTCCTCACAAGATTACAATCCAACACCCAGTGGGAAGAAAATGGGTGTTAATCAGAACAATTTTATTCATTCAGTAAGTAGTAGACCATGATCCAGTGGTAATATAACATCTATTTTAATTCACTTTGCAAGACACTTTGCGATGAATGTGGGACATTTAATACAGTTAAAGCAAAGAAAAACAATGATACAGTGGTACTTTGCTTAAAGAGCATAATGCGTTCCACAGGATTGTTCTGTAAGCGAGTTTGCTCTTTAAGTGAAACACCATTGTAAGTGACCAATTGTGGGGGAGACTGCAAACACCAATTTAGTTGTTAAGTGAGTTTTTGGTTGGTTTTAGTTGTTAAGCGAAGCAACCATTAAGAGAAAATTCTGCTCTTTAAGCGAGTTAGCCTCTAAGCGAGGCACTCTTTATGTGAGGTTTTACTGTACTTCTATACCACCCATAGCGTTTAATATACTCTCTGGGTGGTTTGCAAGTTAATTAGCATTTTGGCTGTAGCATTATAGCCATTTGCTGGGAATACAAGTAGACCTGTGCAGTACATGGCTGAGTTAAATAATATAATTCTGGAATTGTTGCTTGATTGGAAAATGAAAAATTTCTCCCTCAATAAGACTGCCAAGATTTTGCCAAGTTATCAGTAAAAAAGGTGCCCTTGTGAATGAAGCTGTAGATTTAAAATTGTTTCCCACATACAGTAGTCATTTCATGTAAAATTGCAGATGGATAACGCTGCTTTAGAAAAGTTACACTTTTCTTGCCTGCAAATAAAAGGAAAGGCAAAAAAATTTTTGACATGGGAGTGGGGAAATATCCTAAGATACCGTGTACTTCAGGCATCCTCAACCTACAGCCTACTGGTCAAATCCGGCCCAGTGCACCACATCATCCGGCCCATGCCCTTGCTCCAGCTGCTGCTGCTGGAAGTGGCCACAGATGCATTTATGACAGCCACAAACGTGTTTGTGACAGATGTGGATGCATTTATGGCGGCGTTTATGGCAGGGGGACCACCAGTCTAGCCCCCCTCAACTGTCTGAAGGAGTGTGACCCACCTCTCAACTTGAGGACCCCATGGGTGTATTTGAATGAGGAATGAGCAGGTGGCAAGGAGGGCTTTTGCACAACTTCGTGTAATACGCCAGTTACGCCCACTCCTAGATCAGGACTCCTTGCTCATGATCACACATGCTTTGGTCACCTCCAGACTTGATTACTGTAACGTGCTCTACATGGGGCTGCCCTTGGTGACCATTCGGAGGCTGCAGCTGGTCCAGAATGCGGCTGCTCGGGTAGTGATGGGGTGCGGGCATTATGCTCGTGCCTCACCACTGCTTCAGGAGCTGCACTGGTTGCCAGTATGTCTCCGGGTGCAATTCAAGGTGCTGGTTATTACCTTTAAAGCCCTACATGGTAGTGGGCCAGGATACTTAAGAGACTGCGTCACCCCAAGAACATCTGTCCGTCCCACCAGGGCGGATCGGAGAGGCTCTCTTATCATTTCATCGGCTAGAGAGGCGCATCTCTCTAGCACCAAAAGGAGGGCCTTCTTCGTGGCCGCCCCAGCCCTTTGGAACCTCCTGCCAACTGAGTTACGTCTACAGACAGAGCTCCTGCCCTTTCGGAAGGGCCTAAAAGCCTGACTGGGAGGTCAGGTGTGGGGCTCCAGTAATATGGGGTCCCATGCTGGGTGGTTGATCTGATCATGGGACAGCCACCCCTCCCTCACTCTTTTAAACGTTTTAAACCTTTTAAAACCTTTTTAACCTTTTTAACTTTTTAAATCTTTTAGATTTTTGTAAATTCATAGTTTAATTCTTTTTTAATTGATTTTTAAGTGATTTTGAACCTTGAGGTTTTAATTTGTGAATTTGTAGGGGGATTGTTTAATTGTTTTGCATTGTGTATAGTATCTCCCCCTTTTCTGTAAGCCGCCTAGAGTCAGGTTCGCCTGATTGGGGCGGGATAATAAATCTAAATAAATGAATAAATAAAACTGAAACTGTTGAATGAGGACAGGCATGCTTTGCAGCCACAGAATCCTGTTTGACCATTGAAGTGGGGATAGTGAAAAAATCAGAGCGGAACAAATGGAAAGGTTGTCGTGGGAGGGGTATGGCTGTCTAACTATCTCAAACCTAACAAGGACCTTTCTACACTGCAACATTTTGTTACAACTTCCATCTGGACACACAT
The DNA here is from genome assembly GCA_030440675.1 of Furcifer pardalis. Lineage (NCBI taxonomy): Eukaryota > Metazoa > Chordata > Lepidosauria > Squamata > Chamaeleonidae > Furcifer > Furcifer pardalis. Next base: position 27,951,279 of record CP126898.1, on the reverse strand, counting down.
GTGTCCAGATGGAAGTATGCAGACCCATTGTGTTGTCTGGATATGTGAGTGTCTTATTTCTGATTAAGGGACTGCGGTAACCTAGTGATTAAGATGCTGAACTTGAAGACTGGAAGGTCAGAATTTGAGACCTGAGTACTGCACAATGGAGTGAGCTCCTGTCTCTGTCCCAGCTCCTGCCAACCTAGCTGTCTGAAAGCAAGAAATTGCAAGTAGATAAATAGGGACCACTTTGGTGGGAAGTTAAACAGCATTCAGTGCAGTTCAGTGTCTAGGCAGCCAGCCACATGTTCATGGAAATGTCTGCAAACGCAGACAGTGCTGGCTCTTTGGCTGTAAACAGAGATGAGCACTGAACCCTAGAGTCGGATACAACTGGTTTTTGAGCAAAGGTGACCTTTAGCTTTACTATTGCTGATCAAAGTCTTTTAGCTTCAATTAATGGTTGCTGTAGTGATCTGGGGACAGGGATGCCTTTTCAATCCTTCCTACCCTGGCCTATACTTTGCCTCCCCCTCCTCTATCTCCATTTTCCTCTGGCTTTCTCTGTGACTCAGTTGGCCTCCATTCAATAGATCTGTTATTTAGTGTCATTTCTCATAGTGTCAGAGCAAGCTCCTTCCAGTGCACCTGATCAATGGCATTGATCCTCAGTAAAACTGGCACCGCTGTCCAGCGTCCACAGAAACACGAGGCGTTCCACAACCAGGGGAGGCAACCGGGCACTTCATTTGTTAACACAGCTGCAGGCTTTCTCAGAGGAATGACAGTCTGCTAATAATATCTTCTTTTGTTTGCCAATCTGTATTTTAATGTTGCTGGCCAGAACTGGTTTGTTACTAAGTGGAGATTTTCCTTTTGTTATAACCAAAGGTCAAAAGAGGATACAGTACATCTATTCAGGAAAAAAAGTCCATATTTTCAGAATGTTTGAAGTGTAAGGAATGGATATTGCTTATTAACTCTTCCCAGCTGCAATTCATTCAACCAAATCTCTTAAAAACAGACTTGTATATTGGCTCTATACATTTGTTCAGAGACCTTGCAAAGTGCAGGGTTTGGGACATTTTTTTTTTTACCAAAAACTCCCAGAACCCTCCAGCTAGCACTGATTGGCAATATTTATTTTTGGACAATAATTCCTTAAATCCCCTGGTCAGCATATCTACATTTTCAAGCATGATAATTTTTCCCAAACTTTGATTCTTGCCATTGGCTATACTGGTTTGGGGGATTCTGGGAATTTGCATTCTAAAAAGGGACTAGGGTCACTTCAAGAGAGCGAGCCTTTTTTGTGTAAACTTCCATGATCTCCCATGAAATTCTAATCCAGTGAAACATGCCGGCAAAGAGGGCTTAAGAAATGGTCTGATCCTGCAGCAAGAGGGATGGTATATGAATAAAGATAACAGAAGTGGAAGCTAGGTTTACTCTTTCCCTAAACCAGGTTTCTGTAAATTACAGCACGTACCAATCACTTTTGATGCTAGGTCTCAGCTATCTCTATTCTTGTCTTTTGTTCTCATCAGGTATGATATGTACTCCACCCTTCATGGAAATTAGTGTCTATATTTTGTACACGTTTTCCGCTCAACTAAAGCTTATTTTTAAAAATAATTATTTTTAATAAAGCTCATTTTTTAAAGATACTTTACATATTTTTGGTAGCATGCCCTTTTTAGCTGTCCATGTGTTTTGAATGCATGCATGGCTTTCTATGCATTGTCTTTCTCTGAAACACACCAGCATCCTCACCACCAAATTGTGCTTTGTCTGTTAGCAAAGTCTCGAGGGGTGTAAAATGCATCTTTTGCCTGAGAATCTCAATTCCAGCAGAATTTTTCCATATTCTAAGCGGCTGCCTCAAGTTATTTCTTAATCTTGCTTTTGCCTGTCAGGCAAATCTCTCCGGTGTAAACAACACAGCAGGCAAGGTATTTAATAACAACCAAATTGATTTCTCATTACTCGGCCATTTCTTAACATTTCGTTATCATCAGACTAATAGACATTTCTCTTATTGTGTTAAATAATAGACAACTCTATGGGAAATGGTTTATATTCATCTGCCATTTTATTCCACACTGGTACCTTGTTTCGGAATAAGAAATCTTTAAACTATTTCCCCCCTCACATTACAAGCAATTTCTGTGTAAGTTGTGTAAATGACTTCACTTTGTTTTTAATGATATATAAGCAGATTAGAGATGGAAAAGAAAGTGAGCAGGATGCTTTTCAACATCTTGTCAGTGTCTTTTCTTAATTGAAGACTGCCTGCGCATCTTAGTCTCTGGAGCTATATATACAGCCAATTCGCCTCTCCACTACCTCACTCTGTAGCCTTGGGTATAAGGCCTTGTTTACGTATCAGATTTATCAAATAATGATGGCAGTTTGTATGAAAGTATCTTCATAAATCTAACATGCAGAGAGAGCACTGTGTAGTGCAAGGGTGTCCAAAATTTTCAGGCTGTGGGCTGGTCACGTGGTTCCTCCCAACGGAAGTATAAATGAAACGCACCCACGCATGGGCAGAACGCTGCCGTAAATTCACCCTTGGCTGTCGTAAGTGCGTTTATGACACCCGTGGGTGCTTTTATGGCAGCGTTCTGCACATGGTTGGGCACATTTAACTTACACTTCTGATGGCATGGGTTGGGTGAATTGGCATCAGAGGCCGGATCTGGCCCATGCACAATAGTTTGGGCATCCCTGGTGTAGTGATTAGCAATTTGAATGGGAACATCAAAAGACCTGCATCACTCTAAACTACTCACATTCTCATCCTAATGTAATAGGGTTGTAAACAAGATGAAGTGGGAGAGAGACAGACATTTATGCTGCCTTGATCTCATTCAAGGAAAAAACATAATATAAATATAGCATATAAATAAATGACAAATAACAGCAAAAAAACCAGAGCATCTACAAAGTACGGATGTTATGCCAGAACTGAAGAAAGCTCTTGGCAGCTTTGAGCAACCACTGAGTCCTCCGAGTTTTGACTAAGCCCCTTAACTGGGTCTTTGAACTAACAGTTTAATTCTGCTCTTCCCCAGTACCATATTGGACACTTTGCAACCCAAGGGGCTCATTTTCCAGCATCATATCATTTAGCCTTTTGATACTTGGGGTTTTCTTGACAAGGACGCTGGAATGGGTTTCCAATTCCTTCCCCAGTAGAATGTGTTTAGTTTGCTTTTAAATGTTGTAACAATTAATGTAATTTTTAAACTCTAAATATTGTCTAATATTGTAAGCTGACTCGGGTGCTCTCGGAGATAAAGGTGGAGTACAAATAATGAAATGAAATGAATAGGAAAAAGGAGTTAGCGGATGGCGTATGTTCATGTCATATTAATGATCTTCCCATAGACAGCTCATTGGCCAGTCTTTAAATAGAAAGTAGGGCAACAAAAAATCTTTGGTCTGACCTACCAGGGCACTTATATCTTTGAAGACAGGATGTTGTATGCCAAACTGAGGGCCTTGGACAAACAATAGGACTTTGGAAATTGAGAAATTAATTCATGATTTATACCCATTAACACTTTGTTTATATTCAGTCTGTCAGACTGAAAAACTTTCTCTGCATTGTCATTCTTTGGCTGGAATCCAGTAGTACATCACTACTAGAGTAAGCCCATTGAATCATTGGATCTTATGGATACAGCTCCCCTGGTAGCTTAGTGGTTAAGGCACTGAGCTGGAGAATGGAAGGTCAGGTTTCGATAGCTGAGAGCTGCGCTTGGGGACATGAAAGGAGCCTCATTTGGGCATCCCCCTAAAACTCCTTTCAACCCAGAGTAATCTCTGACACAGAATGATGATGATGATGATGATGATGATGATGATGATGATGATGATGATGATGATGATGATGATGATGATGATGATGAGTGAATTGGTTCACCAAAGCACCACTGACTCAATGGGCTTACTCTAGTTATAACTGACTACTGAATTTCAGCCTCCCATATTTCTCTTCCTCTTAAGACTTAAATACCACAATGTCAACCATCAGAAATGACTGTTTGTCCAAAGTGACTGTTTGGGTGACAAGCACTGCAAACGAGTGTTTGCATAAATCATTAACAGCTGCCCTACACTATTGTGTCATTCTGTTTTGCATAAAGTGACGTCAGATCGTATTCCACCAATCATTTGCCGAGGGCCAATCAACCAGACGCTTTCCATAGAGTCTACAGCACAGCTCCAGTGCCACGTGACGGGGAACCCCCTACCCAGCATTCAGTGGCTGAAGGATAGACAACGGATTATGAGCAATGACCCAAGGATCAGTCTTTTAGACAGTGGCACCCTGCAGATTACAAACCTCCAGGTAAGGTGCTTGTTTCTTTTCCTTCATGCTATGGTCTCACTTGAGAACTACCCAACTAACTTAATATTACAACCCTATGTTTTTTCTCCTTTACTTGAATTATTGTTGTTCGACCACTAATGCCAGTGATATCTTCTTATTTGTTTTAACTATGTAATTTGTTCATGTCGATCATTTTACTGTTGTTGCTTATATTTTGGTTATAAGCCACCCAGAAGGGTACATTTTCCATATGGGCAGTATATAAATGCAATTGCTGTTGATAAAATAACCTCCTTACCATATAACAGTTTGATAAGCCCAAAAACAAACATATTTCACATTAAGCAAACACAGGCCTGACAAGATTTGTCTTCATGTTGTTAAGCTTCTCCTCTCTATTCTAATCCCCACAAGCAAAGTGTACAGAGGCAGTGATATACTGCGAGAACATGGGACCTTAAAGCCTAAATTTATTAAGCTTTTGAAAGGCAAAATAATCAGCATTATAGTCTTTTAGAAATGATAAAATATCATTGTTTCCACATCAGTTGAATAACTCTGGAAAACAGTCTTCTAGGAGGAGGAAGAGGAGGAGGATGATTTTGAGAATAGGGGAGTACTGTTAATTGCAACAGATCACTGGTGAGCAACAAGTTTTCTTGGCACTTCATATTGAATAGTGAACGAGTAAGGAGTGATTTATTTATTTATTTATTTATTTATTTATTTAAATTTCTATACCGCCCTCCTCGCCGAAGGCGAGGTGTGCCATTGATAGTTTCAGCTGCCCCTAAATCAGGAAATCCCAACATTTTCCCACCAGGGGCCAGTTCCCTCCTCCACGCTCAGCTGTGGGGGCAGAGGCGTGGCTGCGTCCTCAACTTATGTTTTCGTCATCATCAGATGAACTACATGGGTTTTTGCCACTTTGTGCACAGCCTCCGTTGCTTCCCAGGGCGGCAGGAGCTTTTCCGGAGCATGTTCGCTCCAGTATGGTAATTTTCCAACGCTCCTCCACTTCACTTTGGCAGCTGGAGAGCGCCGGTGGAAAACTTCCTGCTTCCATGCAGGGATCCCAGGCACTGACATAAGTTGCGCCCAACACTGGAAGCCATCCACCGCCACTCTCCAGCTGCCAAAGCACAATGGAGAAGGCTCAGGAAATTACCACATTCAAGTGAACATGCTCCAGAAAAGCTCCCGTCACCCTGAGCAGCGGTAGAGGCTGTGCACAAAGCAGCAAAAACTATGCGATTTCCACCACTGCAGTGATGTTTTTTGACTTCTGGCAGGGGAGGGGCGGGTCTAGAGGTGCCCTGGTGGCCAGTGTGGGCTGGATTAATGATATGCATGGACCAAATTAGGCCTGCAGGCCGGCGGTTGGGAGCCTCTGCCCTAAATGATGTAACTCTCATACATCTCTTGGTCCTAGAGCAGTGAAGGCCAACTTTGGCACTCCAGGTGTTCTTGAACTTCAATTTCCAGAAGCCCTGATCAGCAGGTATGTTGACTTGGGCTTCTGGGAATTGAAGTCCAAGAATACCTGGAGTACCAAGGTTCGCCTTGGTGACAGCTGAGGTGTACGGATAAGAAGGGGATGGTGCTTTAATTGCTGTGCATGCATAGTAATCCAAATAAATGTCCTTGTGTGAGGATGAAATCTTTTCTTTGAGCCTTTAGGGGCCAACAGGACTGGGCCTGCCATTGGCCTGAGTGAGGCGTGAGCTGTGTATTTTGGGCATGGTGCCCCAACATTGGTCCTTTACCAGACCCTGACATTTCCAATTACATAATCTGAACAAGGCCAGGAGCATAGAATCCATCAATTCATTGTATCCCTTTCCCCCCTCTGAACATGCCCAAGCTGGGTGTGTCCAATCTGCCCTTTTGCTGCACTGGAGTCAGATGCGGCGATGGGGTAACATGGAGGTTATTCATGAATTACTTATCAAAACACAGGGCTCAGACTAAACATTTGTTTAAAAATTGATGCTGGCAGTCAGCGGAAAATGAAATATTTCACGTTAGTTTTGTGCCTTCGTTGTGTCAGAGTCAGGAGGTTAATGCATCTGCCGGGTCCCAGTGAGCCTAATAGCATCATTTTATGGCAGTTGTGGCTCTTTGCCCAGGAAAAAATTAGAGCTGTCAGGTGGATTGGAGGACGGACATGAGTTAATGGTCCCCCAGGAGAGCTTGTCTCATCAGGCCACACTGATTCGTGGACAAAAGTGGGCCAGCAGCAGTCCCAGAATCACAGCTCTGGAGCCCACCTGGATGTTTAGAACACCCCTGCATTCTTACTGCCCTGTGACAAGACCATTGGTATGACATGCAGCAAGCCATATGCAATCGCTCTTCCACTTCCTTTGGTCATGGGATTAGGGCAGGGGTTCCCAACCTAAGGCCCATGGGTTGGAGTCAACCTGCTGCACCATTTCATGCAGCCCCCACCACCACTCCAAGGGCATTCGAGAGAAAAAATGGCCACCCCTTTGAAGCTGTTGGGACATTGCCCCCCCCCCTTGTGCAGGCAGTGCAAAATGGCTGTTGTTTCAGGATCTGTTCACACCAGCCCAAGTGGCATTTGAAAGCTGCACCTTTGAAAAATTATCCCACTGTGCTTTTGACCTACAACTGATTATAATTTTGCTTTATATGATGAAATGTGTTAATCTGGCTTGACACTTTTCTCTTGGTTTTCCTTCTTTAGGCACTGTTTCATGTTGTTATTTCCATATTTATTTATTTGCTTTTAAAGACTGCAAGCTTGTCAGAGAAATTTTGTGAATAGGTAGATCAAACGGGATGGATAGTGTATTGCAGGAACATGTTGCTGGTTAAACATCATTGTAGACAGAAAGTGTTAGAACTGAGCAAAATAACCTTTCTGGACTCTTTAAGTTCCATGCTCCCCCAGCTAGCATAGCTTATGCCCATAACTTGTTAGGTAAAAGTAAAGGTCAGCCTTACTCAAAAGCCAGTCGTATCCAACTCTAGGGCTCAGTGCTCATCTGTTTATAGCCAGAGCCAGCGCTGTCTGTATCTGCAGATGTTTCTGTGGACATGCGGCAGGCATGTCTAGACACCGGAGTACACAGAATTTACTTTTCCACTGAAGTAGTCCCTATTTATCTACTTGCAATTTCTTGCTTTCAAACTGCTAGATTTGCAGGAGCTGGGACAGAGACAGGAGCTCATTCCGTCATGCAGTACTTGGGTATCGAACTGCTGACCTGCCACCTTCCAGTCAGCATCTTAACCACTTGAGCCACTGGAGTTAGTGCAGTTAGGAGAGTCTTGAATGTCTATGAGTCTTTTAGAAATAAACATTTTAAGCTCCGTCCTGGTGCACCCGCACACCTAACTTTTCATATGCGCCATTTGAAGCAAACATAAAGGTGTGGTGAAAGAGCTGTGGTTTAGAAAGCTGTCCTTCATAATGATAGCCAGATAAGGTGCACTTTTGCAGCAAAAAAAAAAGGTGGGTGTGTGGATGGGGAAATACCACAAGCTGCAAAGAACCTTTTGTGGAGATAAATAACATCCTCTTTTCTTGCATGCTTCAGGTTTCAGACTCTGGACTGTACATGTGCATTGCTACAAGCTCGACTGGAGAAACAAGATGGAGTGGATTTCTGTCAGTGCAAGGTCAGTCATTTCAAGAGAAGAGTGGAAGGAGCGTGATGTTTTCCCCTGGCATCCTTTTAAATGTATGTGTTACATTTTCGGTATAGAGCATGTGTATTTATTTGGAGCAAATGAATTGGGGCTTGTGAAGGACATTCCACATTTGTTCTGAAATTAATATATTAAGTCCTTCATAGTGTAGGATGCCAGTGGGTTGTTTTTTTAAAGGAGAGATCAATGTTGAAACTTTAGCAGGGGAAGAAAAGGTTACATTCTCCCTCTACCCTTCCTACTATCTGGATCACATTCAGCACTCCCATCCCAAGCTGATCCTACCTGCATTTTAAAAAAATGTGCATTAAAGTTGAATTTTTATTTTAAATGCCAGACCTTGTGGGGTCAGAGCACCGGGACATTTTGATTAGCTGGGGTGCTAACCATATGCAGCCCTATCAGGCTTCCCTTTCTACTCTTAGTTTAGTTGCAGTGTTCATATACACTGTCTTTGCATTGTATTGGGGCAGCTCATGTTTTAATGTAGTTGACATTGCTGTTAAGAAAGCCGTGTGTATAGTGACAGCATGCCACATACCTACATCTCTTGTTGGTATTGCTCCACCTAAGACGCCAGTGGACGCCAAGAGAACTAAGCAAGAGAAGGACCCTTGACATCCCCTGAATGGAGATGAGCCTCAAGTCTCCCAAGTCATATCCAGGAATAGCTTTATGGCAAGAACAAACATTCTCGATGGTACGCAAGAACAAAACCAAATTAAAAGAGGGAGGACGGAACTCATTGGACAAGGAATAACATTAAAGGAAGATATAACTGAGGAATTTAATCTTCCCTCTACATCACTTGGAGGTCCCTGAATAGGCTGAGGGTTGGAGTCCCTAAATGCAAGACCAACTTGTTCAAGTGGTGACTGCTGGCAGACAACAACATGCTGTGTGTTTGTGGAGAGATACCGAATCCGGCTCATTTACTGGTTTGCCAATTTATGCCAGAAACATGCACTGATGAGGACTTAAGTTTGGCCAATGACAAAGCCAAGAAAGTGGCTTCATTTTGGCAATTCAGGAGTTGATCAGTACACGAAAGAAGAACAGGTTTGGGCTTGAATGTTCTGAGGCGGGGGGAAATGGGAGCCAAGTTCAATAACCGGTCGCATCCTCTTTCATCCTGGTCAATAATAATAATAATAATAATAATAATAATAATAATAATAATAATAATAATAATAATAATAATAATAATAATAACAACAACAACAACAACAGCAGCAGCAGCAGCAGCAGCAGCAGCAGCAGCAGCAGCAGCAGCAGCAGCAGCAGCAGCAGCAGCAGCAACAACAACAACAACAACAACAACAACAACAACAACAATAATAATAATAATAATAATAATAATAATAATAATAATAATAATAATAATAATAATAATAATAAATAAACAAACAGGAATTATAATAGTTGGTTTCTCCAGCAAAAATCCTTTCAACCCAGAATAATTTCTGATTTATTATTATTATTGTTGTTGTTGTTGTTGTTATTCCATTTATATCCCGCCCATCTTGTGTCACCCCCACTCTGGGCGGCTAACAACAGCACATTAAAAACACATGATAAAATCAAATAATAAATGACATAATAAATTACAAATATCAAATGTAATTCAAAGTGGGGGACCAAATAGGAAACCTAACCCTGATTGCTAAAGGTAAAAAAAATTATAAAACTTTCTTCGTTAAAATTGGTCACGTAACACTGACATACAGGGAGAGCAAGTGGAGGAATGGTAAGGAATCCTTCGGTCTGAACATGTGATAGCCATACTGTGCTATCTCTGCGTACATACTCTGTGCTAAGGCCACCTATTTTGTGTTTCCCTTTTCCTAAGTGGCTGGAACTGGTGAGTTACTTCCAGTCGCAAGCATTTGTGCCATCTAAATTTCAGAGCCTCAAATCAAAGCCTGGCTCTCTGTGGACCCCAGGGATTGCTGATTAGAGAATAAGAAGAAAGAAGCCATGCAAGGCTAGATTCATTGCACTAATTATGTGATGGTCCTTTGCAGCTGAATTTGGTGGCGTTCCCTTCAGGGTTGATTAGTACTCTCACCTCTTGCTTTCCATGTTTGCTCCTCCAGAGAATGGAGTTAATCTCCAAGATCAGTTTCCAGAGCCTAGCCTTCTCCCAGGACCACCCTCAGCACCCTTGGTCACTGATGTGACAAAGAACAGCGTTGCTTTGACTTGGAAGCCAAGCCCTGTGAGCAGTGGTGCTGTCAATTCATACATCATTGAAGCATTCAGGTAACACTCTGCTTTATTAGAAAGTTCTGTTTCCCAATGAGCATGAAACAAAGAAAAGGCTTGAGAGGGGTGGAGGAAGCTAATAAAAATAGGAATTCTGGCTGGCCCCGCCCCTCAAACTTTTGGAATAACATAGTCCTAATTCAGGTGCATCACAGGGCCTTTCCCCTGGCCATGCCCACTGTACCACACCCACAGTGTGGTAGTAATTTTTTTTGGGAACCTACCACTGCCTGGCATTCAATAGTCCATGGGGTTGCAGGGGGTCAGAGTCAACTGTGCGACTGAACAACAGCAAAAGGAGTTGTCAAGAAAAGGGAGGAAGGGGGGGAGAGAAGGGTAGTTAGAAAGGTGGGGGAGAAAGGGAAAGAAAGACATCAGGCTCCTAACAGATTGCCCAGGAAGAAATACAGTGGTTCAGGGTAAGATAGCTGACACATGACATAGCCAGGGTGCAATAGCTGGGAATCTCCATTTACCGGCAGTCACTAACCCTGGACAGTACATTGTACTCAGGACCTTGGACTTTGCTGACTGCCTTAGAAGTGGATTTGTGCTCCTAGTGTGGGATCAATGTAGAGAAATCATATTTCCTGCTCCTTAAGCTACCATCACCCAAGTTTGGATCATCATCACTGGATTAGTGGGCATCATTGCCCAGACATTTGAAGATTTGACGCTTTTGCAAACAACATTGCCTGGACAAGTTGATTATCACTAAGATTACAGCAGAGTTGGTAGGAAAGGGGATTTGATCCATGAAAGCTCACATTAAAACATAGTTGTTAGTCTTTTAAGATGCCACTCTATTTTCATCTTTCTTTTGTTTTTGTTCTTATTTTCTTTTGTTTCTTGCCTGATATGCCTGCACAAACTAAGGTGGCTGCCACTTTGGAAATGTTGACTCAAAGCTAGTGTCTGTCTTCTCTGTTATCTACAAGAGACTTCTGCATCTTGATAAGAGGAGCAAACTTGTACTGCTTATAAGGGTCTGAATCTGTCCTCTGATTCATGAGCTCTGCCAAGCCAGTCTGCAGCTGGGCTTTGGGAGGTCAAAGGAGCAGAGCTGTGCAAATGCTTCCCTGTCCGCAATTTCTTGGCAGTTGGTCACTCCCACTGAATCCAGAGTTAAGCCTCTGTTTGCGATGCACATGACCAAAGTCCCCCAGGATCACATTCTTCCTTCCTACAGCCATGTTGCTAAGGTGCTTCTGGAGCAAAGGATAACACTTCCTCTTTCCATGTGCCTTGCCATGGCGGAGCCATCTGCTCCAGAGCGGGTGGAGATTTGTGGGGAGCGCAGGTGGCTGTGCGGAATGATTTAGTTCCCAGTGAGACATTCTGCAAACACAGAAAACTGCTAAACTGGGCAGCAAATCCCTGGGGAAGTTGATTGTGGATATGTGGACAGGATCATGTAAGGACAGGGAGGCGAAGGGGTAGTGGGGCATCCGCTTGTCAAGTCTCCATTAAAGAGTAGGCTTGTGCTTCTGCACATTCAAGCCATCCAGACAGTCTGATGTTTCAGTTCCAGCTGCTGAGTCTTACCAATAATGCCCTAAATCAGAATAGGGGAAACTTTGTCCCTTTAGATGTTTTGGAATACAATTGCTATTGGCTATGCTAGATGGAAGGGACTGCAGTGGCTTAGTGGTTAAGACACTGACCTTGATGACTTGAAGATTGGCAGGTCAGCATTTTGATATCCGAGTTCTGCATGACGTAGTGAGCTTCCATCTCTGTCCCAGCTCCTGCCAACCTAGCAGTTTGAAAGCAAGAACTTCCAAGTAGATAGATTGGTACCACTACAGTGGTAAGGTAAACAGCGTTCTGTGAACTCTGTTGTCTAGTCATGCCTGCCGCATGTCCACAGAAATGTCTGCAAATGCAGACCGTGCTGGCTTTTTGACTATAAACAGAGACAAGTACTGAACCCTAGAGTCGGATATGACTGGCAAGGGGACCTTTACCTTTATGGTGGAGTCTCTGGGAGGCAAAGTAGCAAATGGTGGCCGGGAACCATCTAGTACAAGGGACCATGGTACACGGAGACAACCAATATCTTTTGCAGTCTGGATGATCTGGTGAACAAAAGATGTCTCATGCCTTCCCTAAGTAGCTTCAGACAAGGAAAGCTGAGGGACATACTGTTCCCATAGGAGAGGGCAAAGAAAGTACATTCTTCCTCGAGAGTCTGTTACCTGCCCCACTTCCTGCAGGATTAAGATTTGGCAAAACTGAAGAGAGCACATTGTCCTGTTCTTGACTGTGGAACCTCCTTCTCTAGCAGTTTAGGTCGACTCCTTTAATAGCCTTTGGGTGGCTTGTAAAATCTATACCAGCGTGCTGAGCTTTTATTGATGCAATCTCTACTTTGATTTTCTAATGCTTTGCTGCTTCATTGCTGTGTTTCATTTTGTTTGGACTTGTTCTATTTTATTGTGCTCATGGCGTGTTTGAATCCCCTTGAGGACTTGCTAAGCAGAGGGGTGGTTCAGATGTACTCTAGATATAGTCAAGGTAAAGGTCACCCTTGCTCGAAAGCCAGTCGTATCCGACTCTAGGGTTCTGTGCTCATCTCTGTTTCATAGCCGAAAAGCCAGCGCTGTCTGCGTCTGCAGATGTTTCCGTGGTCATGTGGCAGGGATGACTAGACACCGGTGTGCACAGAACACTTTTTACCTTTCCATCAAAGTGGTCACTATTTATCTACTTGTAATTTCTTGCTTTTGAACTGCTAGGTTGGCCGGAGATGGGACAAAGACAGGAGCTCATTCCATCCTGTTGTATTCAGGTCTCGAACTGCTGACCTTTCGTCTTCCAGTCAGCATCTTAGCCACTTGAGCCACTGCAGCTTGATATAATATTAAAACAGTAAATTCATCCAAAGCCTTGAATATCCCATCAGATCGGCATTTTGGGATCTTTGTTCCATCCGATTTTAGACTACATGTTGCACGGCCTCTTACCGTTGACCATACTGGTTGGGATGGCAGCTGAAGTCCCCAAAATTTGGATGGCCAAGTGTCCCCCACGTGTCCTGTAGATCAGACCTTGACATTATTTTCTGCCTTACCCTTTTGCTGACTACAGACATCAGGCTTATAATAAGAGGCAAGTGGCTCCCACCTCCCCGTTTATGGACCACAGGAAATGCTACTTCCTGAGATCAGTGCCAAATGCTTAAGGGGATCATTTTAATTTCAGAGTGAATAGAACTGGCTCAGGCCCAAGTTCCTGTTTCCCGTAAGAAACTGAGTCAGAGACCTGGCATTTGGGCCAGGCTGAACTCTGTATGTTTCAGGCTCTGAATATTAATTCCGGTCGTGTTCTTTACACCATCTGCTGTGCCTAAAACTCATCGGTTAGTTCTAACACTTAATTCTAAAGAAAAGGCAAAAATAACATGGATTCTTTCTCTCTCAGGCATAAATGTGCCATACTTTCTTTGAGGTGAGGAAACCTCATCTGCACATTCTCGGAAGCTGTTTGGGTTTGGGTTTGTTTTCAATACAGGTGTGAGACCCCAGTGGCAAAGAGGCATGTGGTGCCTTCTTCCAAACATCACATCAAGCACATGGGTAGGACTGGCCCCAGGTATTTCACTGCCTGAGATGAAATAACAAAAGGTGCCCCCCATCTCCAAATTCAAATTTCATAGTACTAAAGCCACCCAAATTATGGCAAAGGTCGCCCGTGCTTGAAAGCTAGTCGTATCCAACTTCAGAGTTCGGTGCTCATCTCCATCTATAGCCAAAGAGCCAGTGTTGTCTGTGTCTGCAATCCTTTCCGTAGGCATGTGTGGCACGCATGACTATACACCGGAGTGCACAGAACACTGTTACCTCCCCCCATAGTGGTACCTATTTATCTACTTGCAATTTCTTGCTTTCGAACCACTAGGTTGGCAGGAGCTAGAACAGAGACAGAAACTCACTCCGTCATGCAGGACTCAGGTCTCAGACTGCTGACCTGCCAACCTTATAGTCATCAAGTTCGGGGTCTTAACCAGTAAGCCATTACCTTGACATAAAAAGCAGAAAATACCACAACTATCTCTCCCCATTCTCGCTACCCAAGTGCTGTAATATCAAATGTAAGCGGTTAACAACCTCACAATGTCTCATTACTGCTTCCCCTGCCTAATAATAGGGCCGGTTCTGAGATCTGTAGCAAGCAGGTAAGAGCCTCCTACTATTGTCAGTTCTCCTCGATCTTTGATGTAGCATCTCTCAGAAGTCCAATGAGAAATTTAAAATGGTGACTTGTTCTCCACTACTTGCCACAATTTGAATCCACAGAAAGAAGCAGGCAGGAGCATTTTTCCAGGGTATTTGGGCCACAAAAGCTACCCTGGAGTTCAAATGCTGCCACTGATGCTGTGTCTTTAACCACTGTTTACTTACTGCCTTTCAAGAAAGTTCCAAAAGTCAGACCTTAACTCAAGCTGAACTTAATCTAGTGTTTTTCAGCTGTGTTTGTCTGAGAGATCCCAACCTATACAGTGTTATGCCTATGGAACATCATGTCCACATATTTTGCTAAATCTGTATGGGGGAGCTACAAAGATGTGTTATGAAATCCATACCCTTCCTGTCTTCTTCTGGTCTGTTTTAGTCAATCTTCAGGTAACACGTGGCAGACAGTGGCAGATAATGTGAAACTGGAGAAGCACACGGTCAATGGCTTGAACCCTAACACTATTTACCTCTTCCTCATCCGGGCTGTCAATTCCTATGGTTTGAGTGACCCCAGCCCTGTCTCAGAGCCAGTTCGTACACAAGGTGAGATTCCCATGTGCTGGCATGTTGGGGTTAGGGATTATGGTGACATATTCTGATGGATGTTCTTCTGCAGTGGTGATACCAGAGAGACAGAGCAACACGTCAAGTAAGGCCCCACCTGGAAATTTATCCTCTGCTGTGGGATCATTCAGCATGTTAAAGAGGCTTCTTCACTTTATATAATCCCATTTTCAATAGGAAGAATATAAGTACAGTAAACCCCGGGGTTACGATGGAGGTCTGTTCCAACAGCCTCCATTGTAGCCCAAAAAAAAACCCTGTAAACCGAAACATCCACAGAGATGCATTAAAAAATTTAAAAATGGTCCTGAATTGATTGTTGTAAATCGGGGGAAAATACATTAAAAATTTGTAAACCAAGATGGCATTTCCATAGGGTTTGTCGTTGTAAACCACAGAAAACTTAAACCAAAGTGGTTGTAACCCGGGGTTTTACTGTACTACCTACCTTATGATCACACTGTTGTTTTTAGGCCTGAAATGCTATGCAGTTCATTTCTGTTCTATTTCTAATATTTCTAATTTCAGATCCTTCAAATAATCATGGAGGATGGGACAGAACTACATGAACCATGGGGGTGGGTTACGTTCCAATGCCTGGTTCTAATAGCTCTGTGCATTTAGAGATATTTTACAAGACAAGAGTCCTTTAGAGCAGGGGAACCCAAACTTTTTGAGCCATGGGCCGGTCATGTCATTGAGTGGGCCAGTCACATGGTTCCTCATACCCGGAAGAGGAAGTCAAACACATATGTGCAGGCACGTTATGCGCATGTGTGTTGTACTTCCACTTCCGGGAGCAGCAAAGGCAACGTGGGCTGGATTACTTGGTTCTGCAGGCCAGATCTGGCCCATGGGTAGTAGTTTGGGCACCCCTGCTTTAGAGCATGACTACAAATTACTGTTCCAGGCATCTTTGACCTATCAGCCCTGCTGGCACAGGGTGATGAAATTGTAGTCCCCCACCAGTTGGAGAGCCAGTGGTTCTGGGTAAGATGTTTACTAGCCAAGGATTAGGAATTCACCAACAAATTGATAAGCAAGTTAAGCAAGTATACTTTCTGCTTCTTAAAATATCCATGGCTTAAACTGGTTGTAGTACACAGGTGTGGATGAATTGTTGGGTAGCACATGGAGTTCTTTATACACTACTTATCATGCAGCAACATTTGGCCCACCATCAGTTTATGAATCATACATACTTTGCAAGCAATTTGAGTGTGGTTCTTGGAGAGAAAGCCAGGGGACATTACCATTAAAAGAGCATCTTGTGCTGTGCATGTTTCACCCAAAGTTGACTTTGGTCCTCTATGCTAACAACATCATCCTGTTTCTCTCACAAATTTCATACCATTGGCAGACGTGAGTCCCACTAGGCAAGGAGTGGATCACAGGCAGGTGCAAAAGGAACTTGGAGAAGTTGTGGTACAACTCCAGGATCCCATTGTGCTCACCTCTACTACCATCCAAGTGACATGGACTGTGAGTAGAAGCAAGGTCACTGATTCTTTTCTTGACATGGCAGAGTGTACATAAACAGGAATGGGTACATGCAGCCCTCTGGTATTGTTAAACTGTGCCTTCTGTCAGCCATTGCCAGCATGAACAATGTTAAGGGTTGACTGGATTTATAATCCAGTGATGCCTGAAAAGATGTATATTTCTCAATCTCTCTTAGACAGAGATGGTCACTTTTATAGAAGTTCATTGGTTTGTATCCTGTCTGGTATTTACAAGTTTGCGAGTTTCAGCTGCAACTGTTGCTGCAGCAACTTGATGATGTGCTGGTCTTGTGCAAACAGACAAACAACTGGCACATTAGTAGATCACTATAGCAGCTTCCATTGTTATGTGTTTCTAAATATGGAACAGGATGCTAATCATGGAGACTACAGCTGCTGGTCGCTACTAGTCATGAAAGCAATGCTGTACCACCAGGATCAGAGGCAGTAATGCTTTGGATACCAATTACTGGGGAATTATGTGAAAGATGTATTGCCCTCCTGTCTGAATTATTAAATTAATAGAGAGACACCTGGTTGGCCATTGTGCAAAACAGCATTCTCAATTATATACAAGTTCGATCTGATCATGCTGGATACTTACGTTCTCGTGATGTTGTGCTCCTAATTACACAGCTGGTCTTCAGTACTTTTCCTACAGAAAACTCACACTAGCTCTTATCTACTTTGCAATACCCATTATGGTGTCGTGCAATGGTGGAGAACCTATGGTATGTGTACCACACATGCGTGCGTGTGATGAAAAAGGCATAGGAAGTGTTGTCTGGAAAAGTCATGTTTCAGAGCTTTAATGGGTCACTTGTTTTGAGAAAAAGTTCTAGAATCTCCTAGCCAGTATAGGAGTTGTATTTCCAAACTGACGTTTCTCTGATCCGGGTGTCATACATTGCCATATAGTGGGACTCAGGGCATTGCCTGAGAAGACAGAAATGCAGGGAAAGGATGAGGTCAGAAAAAGGAGTAAAACTGTAGCAGAAGCAGAGATGGGAAATGAGAGATTAAGTAAGCAAGCTTATCGTTGTCTCAAGCTATGCTCCCATAGTTGATGTTCTTCTTCTCATTTAGGTTGACCGCCAGGCTCAGTTCCTCCAAGGCTACAGAGTGATGTACCGACCCAAAGGGGGTGCCTGGCTATTGCAGGATGTGAAGTCACCTGCTGAACGGAGCACTGTCTTAGTCGATTTGCGCAAAGGCCAGGAGTATGAGGTGAAAATCCGACCCTACTTTGATGAGTTCCAGGGCATGGACAGTGATGTGCTGCTCGTACGCACTCCAGAAGAAGGTATACATAGAGAATGAGTCACCACACACACATCCCACTCTTGAAGGGTTTGTGACTAGAACAGTGTTTCCCAACCTTTGGTTTTTGGACTGCAATTCCCAAAAGCCTGAGTCAATTCCCCAAAGCACTGATCAGCCAGTGGACTGACTTAGGCTTCTGGGAATTGAAGTCCCCATATGAGGGCTGGGCCCCACCTTGGGAACCACTGAACTAGAAGCTTACAGTTTATACCCCCACAACACTGTACAAAATCAGGACTTTGGTTGTTTTGTGGCAGGATATATGGATCCTGCCACTCCAAATAATTACTAATTCTGTACACTTGATGTAGGGTGTAAACTTACTGAGTGAAATGCATAATTTGTGTGTTGCTACATTGCCTTTGGCATAACTAGCACAGCATCTCCTGATACAGCTGTGGCCTTTCAGAGTAGGTGCTGAATTATGGTAACAAAACTCCCACCTTAGAGCACATACTTTGAATGCAGAAGGCCATAGTTTCAATCCTAATGGCTGGACTGAGAAAGAATCCTGGAACACCACTGCCAGTCAGAGTAAACAATACTGAGTCTTACACAGTAGAAGGCAGTTTCATGTAGTCTTAAATCTCTCACACACACACAAAACAGTCCTTTGTCAGATAGCTGAAGCCGAACCAGAGCATCAGTGGCAAAATGGTAGGATATTTTAAGTAGCAGACACAAAGACAGCATCTGCCACTTCCTCCCCCTCCCCAACTCTGTTCCATGTTCTTTGAATCTTTGATTGAGTTGGGTAGAGATGAAATTCTCCCATCAACAATGTAACTTACATCCAGTGGTGCGTTGTTACCGGTTCGCACTGGTTCACCAGAACCGGTAACAACCATCATGCGGGGGTCACCAGGGGAGGAACCCCTGGGTGACCCGGTTCAGTCGCCTCTCCAGCCCCCCCCCCCATTTGATGCATGCACCATTCTATTTTTTAGTGCGCATGCAGCAAATAGAGGTTTGATGCATGCACACTAAAAAAGTAGAATTGTGCATGCATCAAATGGAGATTTGACGCATGTGCAGTTCTGGGCAGCCATTTTTTTATTTCTTTATTATTATTATTTTGCTCCACCCATGACATCATGACATCATGACGTCATCTCTGGCCATGACGTAATTACGTCACGGTGGGGTAGGGAAAAAAATTGACAACCCACCACTGCTTACATCGTGTTGTTATTGGCCTCTTTAGTATTTGCTGCAGCCTCGTCATGAACAGCCCACTAAGACCTGTTGTCTTTATCAAAAAGAAAAAAAACCTGCTCCAGGCAAGAGAAGAAAATTGACAACAACTGGTTGGCAGGAGTGGATTAACATTGGTGCCTGTATTTTTAGACTATCCTAGTGGCCATGGCTATGGAAACTGTCATCAGTTAGGAGTGCCTGCACATCTGCTACTAGACCGCTGTGAGTAATGAATGCCTCTGTTCCTTCTCTCACAGTCCCCAGTGCGCCTCCTCAAGCAGTTACTGTGGTAACAGTGGGGACCAGCAACAGTACCAGTATTAGTATATCCTGGGAACCCCCTCCATCTGCAGATCAGAATGGGATCATCCAGGATTACCAGGTAAGGTCAGCTTTCCCAATATTCATAGATCTCCCCTGTAATTTGTGAAGTGTAAAATTGGAAGAGGTGGGCCGGAAGGACTAGAGATCTGGCTGGAGCAAGAGCCACAGTGAATGCTTTTAATGATGTCCTGTTTTTCTTGCCCTTGGTCACCTGTGAATCTCCTCCTCCTTTGGCAGGTTTGGTGCCTTGGAAACGAGTCTCGTTATCACATCAATAAGACAGTGGATGGCACCGTACATTCAACTGTTGTGTTGGGCTTGGTTCCAGGGATGGTGTACCGCACTGAGGTAGCAGCAGCCACCAGCGCAGGTGTAGGAGTTAGAAGTTCCCCAGTCACCATACAGATCAGTGAGTACCTAAAGGTCATCCAGTCCAGGCTTGGAAAAAGTTGCTGTTTTGGACTGCATATCCTAGAAGCCCAAACTGCCAATGTTGATCAATGAATTCTGGGAACTATAGTCCAAAACTATAGTCACATTTGCACACTTCTTTCCAGAATTCCAGTGGAGTAGGCCATACAGCCAGTGACTCAATAGCGAGTGTTGGGCAGCGGTAAATAACCTGACTCCCTAAAGGGGCCAATGGCTACAGGTGGATGAACCCCTTTAGGTGGAGTGATGGCCCCCTCAGTGGGGAAATGCCACTGGAAACCATCCTATTGGGCCCAATGGCAAAATGAGCGGAGGAGGAACCACTTCACTATTCTGATTCCCAACGATCATGGAGGCAGAAAAGGCCATGCCAGATGGACTGGCTGTGAAGGCGCACTTTGATAATACTATATCCTCAAGGCTGTGGGAGTCCATTGCAGTCCTGGTGTTAAATCCTGCATGTCTCATTTCATACCTGCCGCAGAAGATGGCTCCATGATCACACTGTGTGGGTCACTTCATGGCAAGTTGGGATCCACCTTAAACAAATTCACGCCAATGGAATTTTCCTTGTTTGGAAATTGAATTCCAGGGGGAAATATGTATACTCAAATACGAGTAGCAGCCAGTAATGATGCAATCCTACTTGCCCACTAATTTCAGCTGGAGGGGACTGTTCTTTGTTTGTCCTACTGTTTTCTGTGCTTAATGAATATGATAGGACATTTTTGGTTGCGGCCCCAAAATACCAAGCTGGCAAATCACTACTAGTTGGAAGGGAACTTGTCTTTGGTTTAATTTTAGCAGTCATTTTCAGGGAAATGCAATGGGAGCAGGACAGGTAAACACATGCCAGATCTCTAAGCCAGGGATTCTCAACCTGTGGTCCGTGGATTGGATGCGGCCCACAGGGCCATTTCATGTGGCCCACCACCACCTCCACCACACCCAGAAGTGTCCTGTGGTGGAGGAAGGACAAAATGGCCATCTGGCCCCCGAGGCTGTCTGACCCAGCCCCTGGCTTTAAAAGGTTGAGAACTCTTGCTCTAAGCCTTGTTATTGTTTTGTCCTTCTGTATTTAGAGCGCCTTCATAATCCAAGGCTGTATAGTGTTAACTCCCTTAGTTTCTGCATCAATCCATAGTGCATGGGACACATGGAGAAGGAAGTGGCACCAGTGCTAGAAGGAACAAATATCAGCCTCCGGCCACATCCTCAATATGATAAATTGTTACAAGACAGAAAATATGGGTCCCTTAACTGCTTTGTCTTCTTGGTGGCCAAAACCCAATCATATGAAACAATGCTTCTTACTATTATAACTTTCATCTTCTAGCTCAGTGTTTCCCAAATGCTGGTGTTTGGACTTCAATTCCCAGAAGCTTAAGTCAATTCCCCAAAGCACTGATCAGTCACTGATATACTGGCTTAGGCTTCTGGGAACTGAAGTCCAAACACCAGCATTTGGGAAACACTGTTGTAGCTGAAAACAAATATGCTAGGAGCGAAGTTCTCCCATGACATACTAATGTTCTGTGTACTGGAAATGTTGATTTGTTCTTTATCACATTAGGCAATTTGAATCTCACCTGATTTCCTACCTCGGTGGCAAGTGACCTTGATCAAGCTCTTTGCCTCTTCTCATTGTGGCTGTCTTTTGCCTCCCATACGTGCTGCAGAGCCATTGCCAGACCAGGACACAGTGCCGGTGAGCGGTGGGGACAGTGTGAGTCTTGCGGAGCAAATCACAGATGTAGTGAAGCAGCCAGCCTTTATCGCAGGCATTGGCGGGGCCTGCTGGGTCATCCTCATGTGCTTCAGCATGTGGATCTACTGTCGTCGGAAGAAGAGGAAGGAACTGAATCACTACACAGGTGAGGCAGATTCGGCCTTTTATGCCTTATAGTCTGATTCTCTTGAGGGTGGGTGTAGCCTGGCCACACAGAGCCATGCCTGGGATGTAGCCATAGAGCAGTGATGGCGAACCTTTTAGAGACCAAATGCACAAACTCAACAGGCTGCCATCTGCACTGCAGAGGGACAGGGCAAACTCTGTGCTGGGGGGAGGGAGGAAGCACTCCCATTGGCCTGGTGGGCAGATGGGTGGGTGAACTTTGTGCTGGAGAAGGAGGAAGTGCTTCCATTAGGTTGTTGGGGAGAGGGGTGGGGGTGAACTCTGTGCTGGGGGAGAGGGAGGAAGCGTTCCCATTGGGCTTCTGGGTAGAGGGGCAGGGCAAAAGGCACACATGCCCACAGAAAGGGCTCTGAGTGCCCCCTCTGACATGTATGCCATAGGTTTGCCACAATTGCCATATAATAAAGAAGCAAAAGAAGGACCATGGAGAGCTCCAAGCCATCCATTGTGCCTTGAGGGCCAGGTTGTCTCTTTCAGGCTCTACCTCAGTGTTTTCTAACCTTTGATTATTATTTTTTTGGACTTTAGTTCCCAGAAGCCTAAGTCAATTCCCCAAAGCACTGATCAGCCAATGTACTGACTTAGGCTTCTGGGAATTGAAGTCTCCCTGTGGTGCATGGGCCCCACATTGGGAAGCACTATCTGCTGTTGAGGGGGAATTTTCAACATTTCCTGGTTGCAGGAAAAGCTTCTGATGGTGCCAAACCACAACAAAAAATTCCAAAAACGAAGTGGAAATGCTCCAAACACTCTCCCACTGTCGTGGAAAGTGTCAGATGACCAGAAAATTTTGTATCTCAAAATAAATTTGTATCTTGGAGCAAAACTTTTTCGAGATTTCCTTTCATATCATGAGTTTTTCATAGGTTGAGCCATTTGTAATTCGAGGTTTTACTGTATGTAAAGTTTGGCATGATATGCTTGTGCTTTGCCACTCAGCTACACCCTCACCATGTGCACCTCCTCTGCCTTAGGCACCATCTCCCCAACTCTGCTCACTACAGATACAACTTGCTGTGCGCTGCCTCACTCTTTGCTTTCTTTTCTTTGTAGCTTCCTTTGCGTACACTCCAGCAGGTAAGCCATCTTTTCCACACATTGTTTTTCCCACAAGCCATGTAAACATTTGCCTAGTTTGCAGAGTTTTGAAGAAGTTGCATTTCTTTGCTACAGTTCCAAGAATACTCCGCCCCGGGCAGCTAGTTGGCTGGGAGATCCTGGGAACAGGAGTGCAGACATGCCCTTTTTACAAGCTCATCTTCTTTCCCAAGAACCTGCTCCTGACTCAGTGTTGGTCTTCTCTCTTCCAGTGTCTTTTCCCCGTACGGATGGGCCAGCCCGTGGCAGCAACAGGTGAGTGTAGATCAGGAGGACTTCTGTTTGCAATTTGATAATAATAGTATCGTGTCAGAAATTATTCTGGCTTGGAAGGATTTTTGCAGAAGAAACTATCCAGGGAATATTCAGATGAGGCTCTTTTCATGTCCCCAAGAGCTGGGACAGAGACAGACGCTCAATCCATCATGCAGTACCAGGGTCTCGAACTGCTGACTTGCCAGTCTTCCAGCTTACAAGGCAAGCTTCTTGACCACTGAGCCACCGCAGCCCCAATTTCATAGAAACTTATCAACATCATGCTTTCTTCATCAAAAAGTGTAATGAATTGAAATGGGGTATTGGTTTGTGAGTTTAAATGGATGCTGTTGTTAACTTTCCTTCCTAAAAGGGGGTGAAGTGAGGCTTGGAATATAGCCTTGGGCCCAGGTTCAAATTCTTTTCCTCTTGAATATTCAGAAAAATCTAAGAGGGCGAGAATGGAAGGTGAAATGTTGGACACTGAATGTGAAGTCTTATGAGAGAGAGGAAATGGTGTGACAACAGATGAAATATGGTTTTTGTTATCTTAGAATGGTAGAGAAGAAACATCATTGTTTTAAGCATGTTCAAGGCAGGAGGAGAGAGAAGTCCATGAAGGCTTGCTTGTGAGTAGAACAGTAGGAAAATGTAATCCTGATTATGTTAGCTGGCCTAGCCAGAAAATAATACAATATAGATAGTTATACATTTCTTGTTTTAAAAAGGGAAAGGGGAGGGAGAGTAAGAATGTTCTTTTTTATTTTTATATCTTTTTGTATTCCTGATCTTTAATCTATTTTCTTTCATATAATAAAGCTTGACTTTTTACAGACTTTTTATTTAGAGCAGTGTTTTCCAACCTTTGGTGTTTGGACTTCAATTTCCAGAAGTCTAAGTCAATTCCCCAAAGCGCTGATCAGCCAATATACTGACTTAGGCTTCTGGAAAGTCCCCCTGTGGGATGTGGGCCCCATGTTGGGAACCACTGATTTAGAACATAAGGTGGTGGGGAAATTCCAGTTCCTTTTGAAACTTTATTAGGATTTTGCTACATAATCTAGGTAAAGGTAGAGGTCGACCTTGCTTGAAAGCCAGTGGTGTCCAACTCTAGGGTTCACTGCTCATCTCTTTTTATAGCCAAAGAGCCAGGTTGGCAGGAGCTGGGACAGACACAGGAGCTCACTCCATCATGCAGTACTCAGGTATCAAATTCCAACCTTCCAGTCTTCAATTAAGCATAATGTACATAATCTACATATTGCAAAATCCTATCTGATCTGGTTGGTTTGTAAGCAAAAACAACCAGGGATTGAGCTCCATCACCGATTTTCCTAGCTCGGGGGCAGAACCTCATGTGCTCTGAAGCAGCAGAAAGTCTTACCCTGGCTTCTTAAATGGATGAAGGTCTATGCCAAGTGGAACAAATCCTGTGGTAGTGAGATAATGGGCTTTGTTATCCTTGTTATCTATGTACTAGAATATAGCTGCACTTTGGAAGTCATAAATACCAGGACTCCACAGTGCAATTCTTGGAATTAAAGATGCATATAAATTTTTGTACTGGGGACGATCACACCAAAATGTGTGGATTAGTGAAAGCAATGTAAAATAAAGAATTGTGGGAGGGAAGAATTCTTACAAAGAAGAAGTACCGTACATATTAGGCAACACAACTTATAAAAGTGTGCGTATTCATTGAAACTGTGTACCGTATATAAAGGAAGATTTTAAAAGTTTGTTAGCCTCCCTGGGTCTTTGTGAGGAGGGCGACATAAAAGTTTGATTAAATAAATAAATAAATCATAAAAGAAACATATGGCCCACCAAATAATCTAGGTTGTTGTCTTCTCCAGCCGGCCTGGCATGCTTACAATGGCCACTAGTGCCTCCAGCTATCCATGGCTGGCTGATTCATGGCCAGCCCCAAACCTGCTGCGGAATGGAAAGACAAAGGATTCTGGAGTGACTTGCTGTCCAGGAAGCCACAGTGTAACTGAGAGATACTACAATGGTAAGGCTAAAACTCAGGAAGGCACTTTGTTTGAACTAAAAGTCCCATATTCTCCAGGTAGATGCACCCTCTGATGCATAGCTCAAAAAATGACTTTTCTAGGCTCTAGGTAAGGTGCCTCTGGTACCTGATATCTTAAAAGCTCCTTAAGGAAGCCAAGTGAATAGCTAGTGAGCTGAAGATAAGCACCGTACATGCAGATAGCCAAAATGACATATGGGGATTATAGGGGATTGGAGTGGATGGATTCACATAATTGGTTAAGTTGTTTAGTTTCCAGAAGAGAGGAAGTTTGTGGGACAAGCAGATTTTCCAGGTCATGACCTCTCAGGGAAGGGCTGCCAAGGTTTGGGAGGAAGAATGTCTTCCTTTGAAACCTGGATTAGAGATAGTTCTCAAAGCCCCCAAAGGCAATTGGGGCTGAACATCAGGCCCCATCTAGTGTGGTCAAGCAACTCCCCTTGTTTGCAGATGCTGGGATTTCCAATTATATTGCTCAGACAGAGAAATTTGGAACCGGAGTGTCTGATGGACCCATTTACAGCACCATTGACCCTGCCAGTGATGACATGAGGACGTTCAATGGGGCCTTTTCCCAGCATACCACCCCATATGCCACAACACCTGTGGTGCCATATGGGAGAACACATCTGCAGTCACCTGATGAAGAGGGAAACCAATGGACTGCTCAGCCTGGAATCCCTAGCATCCAGTATGCTCAGCCTGAATGTGGCAGGGCAGAAAACGGTAAGGACCTCCAGCCCACAAGAAGCTGGACATCCTTCCTCTCTTTAAGTGTATATACTTAAAAGCTGCAGTGATATTAGAAAACAGAACCCAAAGTATAAGAGCATGAATTTCAGAGTTGCAGGAACCAAACACATCAATTCCCGTGCCGAATTTTAAAAAATATCCCTATGGAAACTTGTCCTGTAATTTTTCTGTTCAAGAATGGCAAATTTCAAGTCTTGTGCAAAGTGTCCAGGTAGACTGAAATGGTTTGAAGCAGGTTTCTGTGTATTGCCATTCCTGATATCTGATTTATGTCCATTAACTCTTTTGTGCTGAGATTTTCCTGCGTAGAGTGCAGAAGTGACTTCTTTTTGTTTCCTTAGTTGCTAAGTCTGGGAAACAGAAATCAATGGGGAAAGCCGTGAAAACACCATCCCTCAACTGGACTGAAGTGCTTCCCCCACCACCGTCTGCCAGTGAATTGAGCCAGTATGTGGAGGAAGAGGAGGAGGAAGATGAAGAGCTAGACGTTGGGTAAGTGCAAAAGGAAGAGAAGAATATATCACTTCCTTGAATTCCTGGAGGATCCTATGATCAGGGTTGAGAGCCTGATGTGCACCAGTTCAAACATCTGGATCATTCCCTCTGTGTAGATCAGAAGTGGGGGAGTGGTGCCCGCCCTTGCCAGAAAGGACCTACCTGATGGAGAACATCCAAGAAGAGGCCTGTCCCCCACCTCCACCCCGTGGTGATGCTTCCTCTCCTGCAAATTCTTATGGGCAGCAATCCACAGCCACGCTGACGCCCTCTCCTCGGGAGGAGATGCGAGCTTCTGAGGACATTCCCAGGCTGCATCACTTTGAGATCCCACACCTGCCCAGGTATGAGCCACAGCCACTCGCAAATCATGTGAGACCCTTGCAGGCCACCTCACAGACAACCTTTCACTTTGCCTTTTTTCTGTGCAAGAGATGCCAGCTATGGAGCAGACTTGTTCTGTGTTGCTCCAAAAGATGGAACTATTTGATTTTTTAATTTTATTTTAAGGGGGCAATTTGAGAATGAGTTAGACCCAGTGAATGGCCTTTTAGGCTTCCTCCACGTGAATAGGAGTTGACTTTTTGAATAACAAGAATTATATGTCATGGGGAATGGATGAGGGGTCATGATTTTAGAGATGCTTAGTTGGGGCATGGCCAAAAAAAGGTTGGGAACTACAGTTGTACCTTGCTTAAAGAGCATAATGTGTTCCACAGAATTGCTCTTTAAGCGTGTTTGCTCTTTAAGCGAAACACCATTGTAAATGACCAATGGTGGGGGGGATTGCGAACCCCGATTTATTTGTTAAGCAAGTTTTTGGTTGGTTTTATCTGTTAAGCGAAGCGAACATTCAGAGAAAATTCTGCTCTTTAAGCGAGTTACTCTTTAAGTGAGGTGCTCTTTATGTGCGGTTTGACTGTATTGGACTAGAGTCAGTAGTTGGGAAGTTCAGGGAAACAGATTTAAAGACAGATTTCGTAAAGTTCAGTCAAAATCCCCTTTCTTATTCTTTGAACTCCTGAGTTTATCAATTTATTTATTTATTTATTTATTTATTTATCTGATTTCTATTGCTGCCCAACTCTGAAGACTCTTTCTTCCCAAAGTGGGGCCCGCGCCCCACAGGGGGACTTCAGTTCCCAGAATCCTAAGTCAGTACATTGGCTGATCAGTGCTTTGGGGAATTGACTTAGGCTTATGCAGATTGAAGTGCTAAAACCAAAGCTTGTGAAACACTGGTTTACCTCTTACTCTCTGGTCAAACAGACACACAAACCCATAAACATTCAGATGGCCGTAATTTTTCTCATAGACCTTGTTCTCCAGGCCCCTCAGTCTCTGCTGCCCTCCTTCCAGTGTACACAGACTTTTTAAAGGAGTGGCATTCACCAAATACACTCCCTTGCTTATTTTTTTGCATACCTGCTGTAGCAGGTGAGTTAATCCTGAGGCAGATTTCCAGCGGGACCTCCAACCTTTTAGGCAGATGCATATGGCATGTCTGGCCAGGTTATCCTGCTATGGTAATGGAGTAGTAGACCATACTGCCAATGACTCAGCACTGAGTATCAGGCAGCGGTTAACTAACCTGACAACTCTGAAGACTAGCGGCCTTGGTGAAGGCCACTGGGAAGGGTGATGGTCCCCAAGTGGATTAAATCTCCCACTTGAATCCATCTTGTTGGAGGGCAGCTATTTTCAAGTGAAGAACTGGGCACTGGTGTCTAATTTTATCAGTGCAAATTTTCTGCACAGCCCTTTGGAGAAGCTTGGTCTGGCTATCCTTTCATTTGAACTTGCTATTTCTTCCTTTCAAGGCGGTTGCCCAATGGTTCAGGGCCATCGCCCAGGTCTTTGAGTCCTCCCTTGACTCAGTCCAACCCAAATCTAAATGGGCCTGAAGAGGGACCAGAAAACATTGTTGGCAGGCAAGGTCATCGGCGAAACCTGAGCCAGACACCCGGACACAGTACAGAGAACATGGATCCCCCAGGAGCTGGTGAGTAAATGCCCTGCAGCAGAAGACCCTAGAGTGATGGGACAAAGCAGCAACTTAAAGGTGGTTAAGACTGGAGTTCATGTCTTTATTTATCCAGGAAGTTTTCAAACGAGCTCTAGCTCACAAGGCTTCAGATGAGAAGAGGACAGTGCCATGAGCTTTTTGAAGGAAGGATAGGTCAGTAGCATAACAATGGTATGCATTAGATCAGGGGTTCCCAACCTTTTCAATCCAGGGGCTAGGTCATGCTCTCTCAGTCAGATGGCTATTTTTCCCTACCTGCATGATGGGGGTAGCCATTTTATTCCAACAGCTTCAAAGGGGTGGGCATTCTTTTCTCAAATGCCCTTGGGGGGGTAGGGGTCATATGAAATGGTGCCATGGGCCATATCCAGCCCACAGGCCTTAGATTGGGAACCC
Source organism: Furcifer pardalis (assembly GCA_030440675.1). Lineage (NCBI taxonomy): Eukaryota > Metazoa > Chordata > Lepidosauria > Squamata > Chamaeleonidae > Furcifer > Furcifer pardalis. The sequence goes on along the minus strand of CP126898.1, from coordinate 27,922,459 downwards.
CTGCATTAGATAGATCTCTTTCCACTTGTATTTCTGTTATTAGGATACCCTTCTTAGCTTTTAGTATCTATCCTTGAGCATAGAAGGAACTTGGCAACATCCAGTGTCTTTCTCCATCCAGTAATACTAGCGTTGGTCTTTGAGAGCTCTGCCCAGGTTTTTGCCAGCCCTGAGGTCTGGAGAAGGTGAAGTAAGTTTCTGACTGATGGTCTCTGATTCTCATGTTGGGCTTTTCTGACAGGCAAAGCCCATCCCAATGTAGGGGACATGCCTCTCCCTCCAGGACAGAAAACAAGAGGGAAGAAGAAATCCAAGTCAAGCCACTACCGTCGAGAGAAGAAGCAGGGAGGTAAGCACAAAGGAGGCATGATGCAGCTGACCCAGAGGTGCCTTTCCATTTTTTGTGTGTCACCCTTAATCACATCAGCAGAACATTCCATACGTGCAGCTTGTACCTCTTTATGCTTCATTTGCAGGTGTTGATGAATGGTGGAAACTAAGGAAGAGAGACAGCAGATCTCACTCATCCTCAACTTCAATCCCTGCCAGAAACATATGTATACACAATGTATACACAATGAGCTCATTGCCTTGTGGATGAACATGTGGAGGGTCAAATCCCTTGAAGCAGATAGTGTAGTTATCCAAGCCACCTCCTCTTTTGGCCAGGGTATTCTGAGAGCTTTAGTCATTAAAACATCTTCCCAAGTTCTAGTGCAACAATACTTAGACAGTTAGTTAGACAGCTAGCTTGAGTCCCTGGTTGCTCCTAGAGTATGACTGAACAGAGAGAAAAATCCTGCCCTTTCTTGTAAAGTGTGGTAAATGCTGGTGAAGGCAAAATGGGCATCCATGAGGCTTGTGAACATACATGTCTGCTGACTGTCTTTGCTTACCTTAGGCAATCCTCATAGCTGCACTGTGGTTGCTGGCTGATCAGAAAGCATGCACCCATGTGTGGTGCTTCCTGATATGTCCCTTCTCTTCACTTCTGCTTCCTAATTTTTATAGGTTCTCTGTTTCCCATTAGTGTTGAGTGGAGTTTCAGGGTAATAAACTGCCTCTCTCTACATTTAAAGAAAAAAACACTGAGGAGAATCCATGGCAAAAAGTCATTGAATTAATCCAGTGGTGGGCTTCAGAAGGTTCGCACCAGTTCACCAGGACCAGTAGCAGAAATTCTGGCTGGCCCTGCCCATCCAAGTTTTGAAATAAAGTAGTCCTAATCTGGGTGTAACACAGGGCTTTCCTCTGGTTATGCCCACCATACCACACCCACAGAATAGGTAGTAAAAAAAATTGAACCCCACCACTGAATTAATCTGGTGCATCAGGACCCTATTTGAAAGCTGTGCTCACCCCTTCTCCCAACACACGAGCCAGGACAATAGCAAGAAGTCAATGCCATAGCTATACATCAAAAAGCTTTATCCTTTTGAAATCCACCCAAGCGTTTTTGGGGATGTAATCCCACCATATACCACATTATAACCAATGGCTTTCATGTGATCCTGAATTTGACAAGAACAGAGTTTTCTTTGTTAGTTGTTCGTGGGATGTGGTCCGAGTTGTAACTTTAAAAAGTGGTCAAAAAGTACCTTTCTTGAGCTTCATGTTGGACATTGGGCAGAACTCAACATTACAAAACTGTAAAGCTTCTAGTTTTCAAGCATTATCTTGCCGGTGGTTATATTCCTAAATACATGTGGAGAACATTCACAGATATCTCAGAAGCCCTGGGGAAGGAATGGGCTAATAATTCTTCCCCCTTGATTTTCTTCCAGATCTCCCACCACCACCCTTGCCACCTCCTGCAGAAGAACTCAATAGCTGTGCTCTAGACAGCATGCCACGTCTGGACTGTGACCCTTCCTCCCTAGCAAAGGAGCTGAACAGCTCCTCAGCTATGGAACGCAAAGTCATCCATCACACAGCAGGGGGCCAGCACTACCACCAGCACGGTAATGCTGATCATAGTAGTCACTTCCTATCCCTTTGGGTTGGTGTTAGGATTGTTTAAATATAGGTATGCTCCAGTTCACATTAAGGGCAAAAGCCCCACTCGTCTAAGGTATTCTGACACAATTTGTACTTAACAGAAGATTAGCATTAATGAACCTCTTGGAGATTCAAGGAGAAAAGTTAACATTTCACTTAGGAAGTGTTCCTACCTATAGGTTATTATTGGTTTAGCAAACGAGGTCGAGATACCAAAAATAGGCCACTTTCCCCTCCAGACTTCTCAAGAAACGTAAAACCTATCTCAGGAATTCTCAACCTGTGGCTCATGGCAACATTTCATGTGGCCCCCACTGCCTCCATCACACCAGGAAGTGCCATGTGGTGGAGGAAGGGCAAAATGGACATCTGGCCACCAAAGCTGTCTGAGGGAGTGTGATCTGGCCCCAGCTTTAAAAGATTGAGAACTCCTGCCCTATCATGTCCCTGGTTAATCCTATTTTTTTATTGAATGGTCCTCAACACAATTTACAACAGATTGGAGCAATAAAGACTTATGTGTACACACAGCAGCAGCAGTCCTTAATCTTTTACTCCAATCGCTAGGCCTAGAACAGTGATGCGTATGCAGTAAACCCATTCGTATGGATTCACAGGGACTAGGGCTTCTGGGAAATGAAGTTCCAGAACAGCTGGAGTGCCAAGGTTCACCATCATGGACCTAGAGAGTACTTCCCATCTGTCCTTTCTAGGTCACAGACACCTGTAATAAACCCTCGGGTGCCATGAAATAGTAACATGCTGATCTGTGTTGCTTTCAGTACATCATTCAAGGCTGCATGCCTGCAACTGGACAGCCAATCGCTGCAAGCAAACATTTCTACATTGAACCAATTTTACATCATCAAACATCTAAATTGGTCCCGTTGTCTGCCTTATTGTACAGGCTGTGGGATTTCTGAGCCTGATTCCATATCATATGTTCAGAACACTTGATATGTTTTTTTTTTGTCTGGATAAACTTCTTTCTTGGCATTGGCTTTTTCCAATGCACAGGTAGCTGTTCCAAATGCAAAATTGGAACAAAGGGATTTGGGAAAGCAGAGCTTGTTGGGGAAAACAGCTGCCTATATTTCATTTTAAATCTGTATATTTTTTATGCCAACAGAAGAGGAAATCATCCCATACAGCAAGCCCAGCTTCCTTTCTAGAAGCCAAGTGTCAAGCAATTGTTCAACAACAGGAAGTTCTTCTTCTAGAGGATCAACTGGATCTAGAGGTCATGGGTCAGGACGCAGCCGGACGACAGGCGATCGCAATGAGGTGATGCTATGGCACTTCCTGTCCTCTTTTAAAACCTTAACAAACAAGTGAACAAGTTTATTTATGGTACATGGCCAGAAATAAAATATGTACATACCAATATTCAAATGCACAGATTGACTATTAAAAGCTCTAGGCCATATGGTCCAATAGTATTTTTAAATTACAATAAAAGTAAAAATTCATTACAGCTGGTGATAAATCCTGCCTCCACTAAGATTGGTTCACTCTAATATTCTGTATTTTAGTTGCCCTCCATGTATATTTAGCAACAGCAGCAGGCAGTTCTGTAATGTTGTCCGAGAGCAGAATTTTAAACATCTCAGCGTCCAACTTAATTTGTGGGAGGGATGAAACGAGGTCATTGCTAAATTGATCATATAATTGACATTCAAGAAGTACATGTTCTGATGTTTCTGTCTTCCCATCCTGGCAAATGCATAGGTGCTTCTGAATAGGTATTTTCTTAAATAACCCCTCCCTAACACTCTGGAAGCATATTAAAACGCAAAAGCGTAAATGATCTCCAATGATCAGGGTTAATTAAGCTAGATAAATAGGATAAAGGCCTTGTGTTGTTAAGTGGGGCATTGCACATATTGACAATGAATATCCAAGATTCTTTGTTTCATTATCTCTTTTGCACGAATATAGCCAAGAGATAAAATTAGCTGTTTTGAGAGGCCGTACGGGCATTTTTTCTCTCTCTCAAGAATACTCTGGTTTCTCTTCAGATCATATAAAATCTGTTGCCTTTTAAATGATGCATTGTTCGTCTTTGTTGATTTCAGGGGAAAAGATGAAACCAAACGGAGTTGGCAAGAGCAGAGAAGAGCCGACGTTTTGACATCTCTGGACTTTGGGCCGGGGTGGGGATGGGGGTTCTGTGCTTCTAATTTATGACCCTTCAAAAGGAACCATGTGGCCTGGCCTTTTGTAAATATGTTTGTTCCCTGCAGGATGGCAGTCCCTGGAAGCCAAGAAAGCTGTATTTATAAGCCATGATAATGGGACTCTCTAGCCCTCAGCCTCCATGGGGCTGGGTGGGGATTTTTCCCCCTTTTCTTCTCACCCTTCTGCAAGTGGAGAGTTTGTACCCAGTGGGGAAGGGAATATTACAGAAGGCTCCCAGGAAAGGAATTTGCCTTCTGTTAATCCATCATTGGATGGTCAACAAGGAGCAGCCCACAGCACATCAGGTACATGTTCCGATTCTGCCTGGGTGCTCCGTCCCCTCTGTTCCAAGGCAGGGATTACAGGGGGAGCGTTCTTTGGTAGCTCATGAATCCTTTTGTAAAATGATAAATAAAGATGTTTGTTACCCTGGATCTCACAAGGCATGCTTCACTTTCTCTCCAGCAATGCAAACTCATTCTTTGGATGAATCCTGGACCATTGAACAGGATGTAGAGGATGGCATGCTTTATCCCCAAAGACCCAATTAAGAAACCCCATTCTTCCCTGCTTATTGTTCCTAGGCTTCAGAAATAAAACAAGCTATGAGGAACAATGACATTCCAGAGACACCAAACGATCCAAAATCACAGCACTTGCCTGAATATGAAAGGGCTGCCAGTTCTCGTCCTATGCTGTCAAAAGCCAGCAGACTTGCCAACATGCTTTGGATCTCAGCCCAACCTATTTGATGACCAGCTGCCCAGTTGCTCAGGTGGCTCATCACTAAATAGAGTCCAGTTTGCTGTGAGCACAGCAAGCCAAAGTTCTATGTGTACATGTGTTAACGCTATGGGGCCTTGGTTAGATTTGATGGATGACAAAGTTGAGCTGACCTAACTTAACCTGCCACTTAAGCTGCTGGGCAGCCACCGAGAGGCAGCCCCCCCCCCCACACCACAGAAAGCCCCTTTAATTAAGAAAATCTGTTGATGAATGTTGAGATTTTTGGTTCCACAGCTAAGTTGGAGAGGAAGGTCACCTTTCTATTTTGCTTCTTGGCTCTTATGATTTTTCGAGCCACTGGCATTTGTTTCTGACATGGCGATCAACATTATTTCAAAATTATGTCTGCTGGCCTATTTTTGCCTCCTTAGGGTAAGGGTAGGATAACAGGGATAGGAACAAAATTGGCAAGCATAGGCAATATAATATTTCTAACCAGCAGACCTGCAGATAGCTTAAAGAGATTTAAACTGGTGGACTGCATTCTTGTTGTTCATCTTTACTCAAAGGGCCCATTGTGCTTAGTCAGACAGGGAAGTGGAAGGAGAGGAGTCGCCACTTTTCCTATTTCATTCCCTCGTTTTCCCTTTCTAAATATTTACCTCCCAGTAGTTTAAAATTGCAAAAGGAGAATTTGTGGGATCGACCATTTTCTTTGGGGAGGAGCAAAATATATTTTGCTTTCAAACTGCTAGGTTGGCAGGAGCTAGGACAGAGACAGCAGCTCATTCCATCGTGCAGTACTCGGGTATTGAACTGCTGACCTGCCACCTTCCAGTAGATAAATAGGGACCCCTTCGGTGGGAAGGCAAACAGTGTTCCGTTCACTCTGGTGTCTAGGCATGCCTGCCACATGTCCATGGAAACATCTGCAGACGCAGACAGCTCTGGCTCTTTGGCTATAAACAGAGATGAGCATTGAACCCTAGAGTATGATACGACTGGCTTTTGAGCAAGGGTGACTTTTAGCTTTACATCAAGAGTTGTGGCAAGGATTTTTTTTAAAAAATGGAGAACAGATGATCAATGTATGCCACAGTTCATGCTTTCAACCCTTGGAGGAAAGGTGGGATTAAAATGTCATGGATAAAATATGCTTTCAATGTGTCTAAAAGCTGTTTTGTATGTAAAATCTCTACAGTGACAGGAGATTTTCATTGCTTGGAAATCAAGTGATATTTCAGTTACTTTGTGGTCACACAAAAGATGACTGTAAGAAGCACAGGAGTGAGGTGGCAAGAGGATGGCAGTCCACAAAATTATGATCACTTATTAAGAACATAATAATGTTTAACATATGCTCTACCCCGCCACACACAACACACACTTTATGTATCAATTACCTATTTGTCTTTCTTCAAACCATGCTAAGCCTTAAGGGCCATTCTGCTGGATGTGGATTCTAGAGATCTGTCATAAACATCCTGCAGGTACGATTGCCCCCACAATAACAATCTCAGCTACTGAAAAGCAGATGAGATCTTAGTAACGTTTGGACCTTCAGCTCTCAGAATCCCATGCTGCCATCACAGCACTGGGAACTGGGAACTATTGTAGAAAAATAAATTTTCCAACCTGACACAGATTGGCTGGAGGCTAACAAAACCTGTTGAGGTTACCATAAGTTGGAAGTGACTTGACAGCACATAACAGGAACCTTCAGACTTTGCTGGCTGGGTAGACTCAACACTTGGCCACGATTGTGACACTTGCATGATCAAGCAACAAGCTTCGCCAATGCAAATGAACCACCGAAGGATCCGGGAAATACATGATGGATGTGGCTATGCGCCTTGGCTTTTTAGCACAATATTGATGTGGTTCCATAACTGTGTGTATTACTAAACCTCGCCTTAGGTACCAAGAGTGCCTTCTAAAAGACTTCAAAGGAGACTTCCAAGGAGACTTTCAGACTTCCGTCAGCACAAGCAAGGACGTTTCCTCCCCAGCAGAATCTGAACTAGGGCAGAGCTGCTTGGAAATCAGCAGGATTTATGAGTTCAATTATTTTAATGCTGAAGTCTGCTTTAATGAGCAGTGCTTCAGTTTACTTCTGAGCACAGGGCCCAGGTGTTGCTGGAAATACTTTGCAAAGGGGTGGGGCACAAGGAAAGGACGCTCTCATCCCATGGGGAACGTTGGCAGCAGAATCTTTGTTCAGCCCTGAAGGTATCTTCCACACCCAAAAAGGCTGGATAGTAGCTTTAAGGGCCCATGGTGGTACTTTGCCATCATTTTGCTGCCACTCCAGTGACAGTCACATTGTTTTGTCTAATGCAGTGTATACCAACCTCAGACCTATATAGGCCAAGGGATACTTTGTAGACAGACTTCTTAACACAGTGATGGTGAAACTTTTAGAGACCAAGTGCTCAAACAGGGGGGCAGGATGAACTCTGTGCTGGGGGAGAAAAGAAGTATCCCCTTTGGGTTGCTGGGCAGAGGGGCAGGTGAGCTCTGTGGTTGGGGGAGGAAGGAAGTGCTCCCATTGGGCTGCTGAGCAGAGAGGTGGGTGAACTCTGTGTTGGGGGGAGTGAGGAAGCACTCCCATTGGGCTGCTGGGCAGAGGGGTGGGGGTGAACTCTGTGCTGGGGTGATGGCACATGTGCCAATAGAAAGGCCTAGGAGTGCCACATCTGGCACGTGTGCCATAGGCTCACCGTCACTGTCTTAACACAATGAGATGCTCAGCTTGGAGCATACAAAGCAGCTGCTCCATGAAAGCTGCAGCTCAGTATCCTGTTCAGTATTTAAGCTGATAAAGCATTGACTGTGGATGCTGTCATGGTGGCCTGGACTGACTAACACAATGCAGCACATGACTGTATGCAACTAACAGAACATCAGATCGCTGTCATGGCTTCCAGTGTTGGAGCTCCACACGCATAACTATTGACTAGGATACTGGACAAAACATCTTTAACTCAATATGATAACCAGATGCCCTATGTTTTTGTCAAGTCATGGGAAGCCAGGGGTTCCCAACGAAAGGCCCACAGGCCAGATTTGGCCCATGTCACCACCCCACCCCTCCAAGGGCATTCAAGAAACAAAAAAACCCACCCCTTTGAAGCTGTTGGGACAAAATGGCCACCCCATCATACAGGCAGGGCAAAAAGGCCATCCAGCTCCCAAACCTGCCAGAGAGAGTGTGACCCAACCCCCCGGGCTTGAAAAGGTTGGGAATCCCTAGTCTAAGTTCTCTCACAGGTGATGGTCAACTTCTAAGTTCCTCACTCTCCCTTTCCAGCTTTAAATCAGACTTGGCTTGGGCAATTTTTCCAATAGAGCACACTTTCGAAAAGAGAATTGTTCCTGGCAAAAGAAAGTACACATGTCAACTTCATTCATATGGCGTGTAACAGTACCACTTTACTTTGTTTACTTTAATGCGCTCCCCCACAGCCCAGCCCCAGCTTCTGATGACACGCGGCTGACTTCAAGTTTAGCAAAACAAGAGAGTGACCTCATCCACTTTTGGCAGCTGTCCCAAAAGTTAGAATCAAATCTCTTGGGCTGACAGGTTTTTCTGCCTCCAGATGCCAAACTCATCACCCTCACTCATGATATTAAGCTTCTGTTCTGAGAGAGAAGGGGTGTTTATGTAACATAAAGGAGAACTGGAGGCCTCAGCCCCACTTAACGAATACAAAAGGTTTATGTTACCAAGTGCCCTGCTAAGCAGCTGTCTGTGTTTACTTAGCCCCCCACTCCAACAGGAAACACCTCCAGCATCCTTTAATGAAACCAGACGGAACCATAGTCATTGCCAGGCTGCACTGAATGCCTGACAAAAGGCAGGCAAAGGAGCTGTATGTGGGATTGCTTTGTTCAACTCTAAATAGTTGGATCAGGAGGTCAGAAGTGGCTGATACGCTGTCCCCTGTGAAGCTGAGGTCCACTGAAAGGCCAGGAGGTCTTTAGACAGATGGAGCACAAACTTTAGAGTCAAAAAGGTGGAAAACAGGCAGCTTAGTCCTGAATTTTCAGGTGCACTCTTGTATTTCTCCTCCCTTCTGGCCATGGTAACAGAGTAGACCAGTGATGGTGAACCTTTTAGAGACCAGGCCCCCAAATTCATCAAGCTCCTGTCCACGCCCCAGAGGGGCAGGGCAAACTCTGTGCTGGGGAGAGGGAGGAAACACTCCTATTTGACTGAAGTGTGGACAGCCTGATTCGTCACTCAGTCTCTTCAACCCCAAAGTTATCCCAACTCATGGTTCAAGCTGAGCAAATTGGATTGTGCCAACCTAGTCTCCTGCAAGAAGGAGAGAGAAAGTGAACAAGGGAGAGAGAGAGCAAATAATAGTCAATTACTGTACTATGTGTCATCAAATTGATTCAAACTTACACCAGTCCTTTCTAGGGTTTTTCTAGGTAGAGAGTTTACAGAAGTAGTTTAACATTCCCTTTTTCTGGGGGCTCAGGTAGTGCTGCTTGTCCAAAGATACACAGGCTGGCTCTGCTCATTGGATGACCAGTGTCAATAGTCAGCAAATTGTTGCAGATGGAGAAGAGTAGTGAACAAGCCTTTGGTAGCTAATGGTCAACAATACTCATGAAGACAACGATAGCTGTCAAATTATTCTAGCCCTTAGGCCAAGGGTTCCCAAGCTGGATGTTACCTATCTCCTGCTCACTTTTCTCTCAAGGTGAGTTCAAAAGCTGCCCTCATGTTTACATGGGTAAAACAAAGGAAAGTGCAAGGAAACAACTGTCATCTTTATAGGGCCTATTTGAAAAGCTATGACAACAGCTGACTAACAACACGAGGTGTAAACTTTCCATTTATTTACACAGTGATGCCACACACACAAGTTAGTCTCTGTGCCCTAATTAGGCACAATTAGTAGACTAGATGCCTGAAAGAAAGATGAGTCAACATTTTGCTTCGTACAATAAGGCAAAACAGTAGTAGGAAAAAGACCCACCCATCCTCCCCTTCTAAATGGTGACCAAGTTTCTCTTCCTCTGTTTTGAATGTATTGTTTCTTTTTGTTGTTCTTCTTATTCCAAAAACAATCTCAAAGCACAGGGGAACAACCATTTTTCTATATATGAGAGATCCTTAAGAACCTGATAACTTGCAAATGAATGATTAAATATTTGATCAGAAACTGTGAGCCACCTTCCCCTTCTCCTTTGCAAGTCAACAACCCAGATGGTGGCACAAACTGATGGGTTCTGGAGTGAGGTCAACAAGAAAAAGAACCCAAAGGAAGATTTATTATTCTCTTGACATCAATTGCACCTCGGAAGCACTAGTGATGCTCAGGGCGCTGCAGATTTATTAAGTGGCTGGTAAATTACAAAGTTTTGTATTACTTCTCTGCCTTGATAATAAATTAAAATCAAAGCTTGGAAAAATAGTTTTGCTCCCATTTGTTTTATTGGGAATCATAGGTAAGCTGGTCATACTGGCATAGGGTTGCCATACATCCTGGGAAACCGGGATTGTCCTGGATTCAAGGTTGGAAAAATTGTCCCAGCCAGTTCAATAAAAAGCATGTTAAAGTCCTGGATTTTTAAAACTTACTGATTGTATATTATAATACAACATTAAAATGAATTTGAACTCTCACCATCAAACAAGCAATTTCCTGCCACATTGGAGTTGGTGTAAACATAGAGACAAATCTTAACATACTCGCCTCATACCTCTGCCCTATAAGTGTGACCAGTGTCTTTCCTGGTACTGAGGATGTTAAGAGTTGATCACAATGTGACTTCTTAGAAGTACAACAGATCATCTTACAGCATGAATTAACTGTTGTAAATAAATTCATTTATGTTTTGATATATTTAATGTGAAAGTGTTCTATAGCTGGCATTATATTATGTTTGCTTAAAAAGGCTTTTTTGTAGATAACCGACCCATTTTTGTCAAGTATACTTCTGTCCCGGTTTTGTGGGAGAGAATTATGGCAACTCTATGCTCGCAGGGGGATTTCTTGGAAGTGCAATCATCTCACCCAAAAGGAATGTTCCCAAGCTCTGAGTTTAACACACCAAAACGGGCAACTGTCACCTTTCATAGCTAAACAGAATCACTTTATCAGTGCTGTATAGAGCAGACTCCTAGAAGAGAAGCAGCTCCTTCAGCTGAACGTCTCCTGCACATATTTATTCAGGAACCAAAAATGCTTCCAGAAGGAGGACTTCTAACATGACCAATCAGAAGTCATTGTGCATTTGTTCTGCCTTCTCCTTTCGTAATGAATATTCTCTCTGGGATCAGTAGTGAGACCGCACAAGAGGATTGCTCTCTACGTGTATCTGCGCCTCCCCACCCTATGTACAAGTTGGGTGATCACACAATAAAAGCTTCCTAGAGAAACACTGCAGGCCTCATTGTGGAACTTATTTCCAGGTGGCTTTTGATCAGAGCAGAGTGGATTTCCCCACAGGCTGAAATGTCCCCCGTTCTAGCCCACTAAGTGCTCTTCTTCCAGATAAGTGCACACTGATAGACTGCAGCCCGCTTAACTAGTAGGAACTGATGTGGCCAAACAACAATTCTCCTACGTGTGCTTTAGGCAGCATTAGAACAAAGCTGGGGAAAGGGATTGGTCTTTGCTTGGGAGAAGATTGTAAGAGGAAGGTCTTTTTTGTAGCTCTTTTATTGATTCAAAAAGAACCCACAGGATATTGTCCTCATATTCTCTGAGCCCAAAAAACTCCACCACAGAAAGTATGGAATGAACGTGTCCAATGGGCTGCTCACATTGCTTTTGTACATCTTTACCACAATAGGACCATTTCCTCTGGGTCTCAAGGAATGCTCTCTCTTCCTTGCCTTTGCACAATGAATTTTTCCTTGATGAGATCCTTGCCTTCTTTAGGAACAGCAAAGGTGTCTGATGAGGGGTCTTGGATACAAGACGGAGGAGGCTGGACAGCACCAGTTGACACATCTGGGTGTCTAATCAGATCAGCTCTGCAGGCCCCTGGAAAGAAATCAACTGTTGCTATTAGTGCCCTTTGGGGAGGGTGCACAAAGGTCTTCACCATGTACAGAAAAGAAAGGGTTCTTGTTTCATCGCACTGGAATAGCAAGAGTAGGTTAATGGAAAGTTTTGGGCAAAGTCAGAAGCTATAACTTTTATGACTGAAGATTGGGAGGAAATCCCTTGCGTACACAGACATTTTAGAAAGTGCCCTGTAGCCTCTTCTTATGCACACAAAAAGCAGCTTTCTGTAAGCAGGGCTTTGTTCCTCATTAGCTAATGGACTCTCAATATTACATATTCCCTCACCTCCCCCACCTTCCAAATTCCTAGACAATTCAGATGCAATAGATTCAGTGAGTTAATACACACCTGTGTTTTTGCTATGGGTTATCTAGGGTATTTGAGGTGAGATGTCTACGGAGTGGTTTCAGCAGTGACACCCTCAAATAGAGTTTGCTTCCTATCACTAGATTTATGGGATACAAACTTGGGTCTCCTGAGTTCCAGGTGCATGTGTGATCCCTGGGATTGAACAAAAGTTACTGGTGGTGGTGGTGGTGGTGGTGGTGGTTGTGTGTCAGAAATTATTCTGGGTTGGAAGAATTTTTTTGCTGGAGGAACTCTACTCAGGGGATGCCTGAATGAAGCTCCTTTCATGTCCCAAAGATCTTTTCCCACTGAAGTGGTCTCTATTCATCCACTTGCAATTTCTTGCTTTCAATCTGCTAGGTTGGCACTGGGATAGAGATGGGCACTCAATATTTTCAGGAGAGGCAAAAATATCACATTCACATATATAACATTGGCATCATTGGTTGGGGGGCTGTTAGCTCTGGAGAGTTTTCACCCCCTTGCCGCCACCCCCCACCCCCCAGCTATGGACCTGAACTCATGGGTCAGGTGATAAGAAGTCAAGGTGAGAGCATTTGAGTGAAAATAACATGTTCTACCACTGAGCTACAACCCCTCCCTCTCTCTTGACAGATGTACATAAATGGTGGTCTTGGGTTCACCTTGCAGTGTGAGAAGAGTCTCCAGTGGGCATCTGTCGATTTCTTATTAGGCTACTGAAAAAGCTCAGTGGCCCATTTGCATTGTTTTCCCTCTCCCTTTGGCAGAATAGCCTCTGAACAGCATTGATGGGTGAACAGCCTGAGATGTGTGAAAAACTCTTCCTATCGGGATTGAGGGATGAGGTCACAGAGTGTCAGAATGTAGTTGGGGATGATCCAGAGTGGATATGGCAGAGGGCATAGGCTGTGCTGGAGACTTCCATCAGACAAGGCCATCCCTAATTGAATCTCTCTTTCCTGCTTGCTGAGGCGCAAAGGTGTGGGAGGCTGACTGCTGTCCCAGCAGTCAGTCAGAGGATTGGAAATCAATTGGTCTTGTTTCTCTCTTTCCCCATCTCAAATCCTAAAACAGCCTGAGGCTGCAGAGATTGGCCAAAATCATTGACCCTTTGGGTGTTTCTTCCTTTACACCACAAGGAAAGCTGACTGTTCCCATTTTTAAAAAAAGCAATTGGAGCAAACTCAGAGATGGTAACATGTTGGTTCATATACAAGAGTAACTTTAGCCCAAACTGCAAAACAAAGTGACCTAAATTTTGCCAACAGGACAAGACTAACACAGCTGCTTCTTTGGAAATTCTTTCATTTTAGTTACAACTAGATTAGCCTGAGTGAATCAGGAGAATTTACAGATGAGTGGACTAACCAAGGGGGTGGGACGACAATCAGATGGACATTTAGCTCATTGTTTGTACTACTGTAGAAAGAGAGGTTCATTCTTTTTGATAAAGATCACACGATATCACCAAAACAAACCAAATCATTTCCAGAGCATTCCTACCCATACCTTTCTGCATCCCTGTCAGAAACTTCTATCATTTTTGTGTGATAGGATTGCTCCGGTCGATTCATTTCCAGCATTCCTTTAATTTGCCAATACAGTATCATGAAATGGCTTAAGAAGAGAGGTACTTTAGGATAGTGGCAAATTTATTACTTCCTCAGCTTCATAAAGTGGCTGAGGAAGCGAGAGGGGAGGAGGGACTGAAGTGTATAATAGGACAGTGAATATTTGTTGCGTCATTTTTTAAAAAAAACTAATGGAGAACACATGTGTATAACAGCATTACAGTATTATGACCACTGCAATTATGTTACAATGTGGTTGAAATAGAGGAATATTCCCACCTCTTCAGTAAGAAAGAGGCAGCCAACACCCGTGATTACAAACCTTGGCACTCCAGCTGTTCTTGGACTTCAATTCCCAGAAGCCCAGTATGTGCCGTAAACCCATTAGTGTGGATTCACAGGGACTTTGGCTTGGGAACTGAAGTCCAAGAACAGCTGGAGTGCCAAAGTTTGCCATCACTGGCCAACACCATTGCAATACTGAAAGCTGGCTTTGGGGTGGGGTGGGAATGAGACTTTTAAAATGATCTTGCCCAAAAACCAGCCTTTGGCTCATCTGAGTTAAGATGACCTGTTCACTCTATGGGCCGGAGTGTTGTCTGAGTTGCCATAAGAGCCAGTTAGGAATTTAGTACCTGGATTATCCTGATTGGTATATTTAGGGAAAGGGGACCAGGTGATTTTTGCCTATCCTGTTCTGATTCCCACAGGGTACAATGGGCTGATTATGGGTCACAGTTTGGTGTTATTTGTTGGATACTGTGGAGTGAGGGCGACAGCGGTGTCATTGTGAGATAGGGCTCTCAGTTTGGAGACCGTGAATAAATGATTCGGGTGCTCAAACAGGGAGGCCTTCTGATCCCACTCTAGGATATATCCAGCCTCAGTTCATGACAACCATCCATAGTCCCAATTTCAGCACAAATCTATTGTATGTTTCCTATAAACCTCAGATGATCATAACATAGAAGATGCTGTACAGGCAGCAAGAAAGAGTTAACATCTTCTGTTGATGGGAGGAAACTCTGAGCAAAAGCCAAGAAAAGCTTGCAGAAGTGTGAGAGTGATGGTAGCCCAGTTTGCCAAGAGCAACACATCCAGGATGGCATTTAAGATCTGGGTCACATAAAATATCCTACTGCAACTGACAACCATGTTCACGTTCCTTTAACAGCTGAGATGATGAAGGTGTTTTGGGCAAGCGAAGTAGCTTGCCAACCTTGTAACACTGCAGGCAACAGGAAAGCACCGCTTGTCACAAGGCTGTTTGTTCATTTTTTTCCCTGTGCAAAGCAATCTCTCATCATCAAAAGTTGTGCTAGATAATGTAATGTACAAGCTATCTGCAATATACAAAGGAAACATAAGCAATGCAAACAAACAAATTTTGCCACTGGCTCTTCCTGACTTAGATCCACAGACCTCCTCAAGGCCTGAACTTAGCGTCTCCTGCTATCAGCCTCTAGCAGTGCCATTTCAACCATCAGGCCCTTGGGGTATGAGCAATACTTTTCCTGGGGCAGAAGGCATCCCTCAATTCTGTTTCATTTGGCAGACTCACACCCTCTTGGCATTTCCGGTCACAAGCTATGCCTCCAGCATAGGAAAGGGGATAGATCTGAATGCTTCGGTCAGGGTATTTTAGGAAGAGATATGTCATCTTGGTAAATTCAGCAGGAAACAACAAGTGACACTGACTCTTGCTAGGAACCGCTATCACTGCAAAAGTTAGCATTCTAGTAGAGTTCCTCCAGATAAAGGCCTTGCAACTGTCTAGACAGGACTATTTGCTTCACTTTGCCTAACAATAGGTCGGTGTCATAGTCTTCGTCATCGGCAGCGTCAGCTTTGGTGGTGGCGGCAGCTGCTGCTGCTGCTGCTGCTGCTGCTGCTGCTGCTGCTGCTGCTGCTGCTGCTGCTGCTGCTGCTGCTGCTGCTGCTGCTGCTGCTGCTGCTGCTGCTGCTGCTGCTGCTGCTGCTGCTGCTGCTGCTGCTGCTGCTGCTGCTTCTGCTGCTGCTTCTTCTTCTTCTTCTTCTTCTTCTTCTTCTTCTTCTTCTTCTTCTTCTTCTTCTTCTTCTTCTTCTTCTTCTTCTTCTTCTTCTTCTTCTATGTCTAGACCAGATGTGAAACTGCCAAAATGAAGGCACCTTTTGGTGAGTTCATTCTGCAGTTCCTTTCACCTGATCTAGTGTGAGAAAGATTAGCCAGGAACACACGGGTATGCCCAATTGTGGTTCAAAAATGGAACAATCTTTGAGGAGGCTCTTTCTGTCAACAAGGTTTTTAGAAAGGAAAGGTTTTTCTCAACCCCTGCACATAAGCAAGTTACTTTAGCAATGTCACCCAGGACTCATGGCTGACTACAGGGCTGGAACTGTGAGATCTGACAAGGTCTGTAATCTGATGCAGGATTTCTTGGGGGTGTACAACTCCCAACAACACTAGCCATCCAGGCCAACCGAAAGGAATTGTGGGAATTGCAATCCGATAAAAACCTGGAGAGCTTCACTTCTTCCCACCCACATCATGGGGGGGGGGGGGGCCCTGCCCAACTGTAGATTCCCCATGATCCTGCTGCTACTAAACAATGTTGATGTTGCTTCTACACAAGGTAGGGCAGTGGTACCCAAACTTTTTAGGCTGTGGGTTGGTCACATGGTTCCTCCCACTGGAAGCAGAAGTAAAACGCACCTTGCAATCTGTTTTGCAACAGGACGAGATAGATTTTAAGCTGCCAATTTTTTTTCCTGCTTAAACCAGGCATGCCCAAACTATGGCCTGTGAGCCAGATCTTGCCCCCGACAACAATTCATCTGGCCCACACCACCCTCATCACTCCCAGAAGTGAAAGCAAAATGTGCCCATATGGGTGCATTTTGCTTCCGATTCTGGCAGCGTGGGCCAGATGAATTGGCCTTGGGGACCAGATACGGCCTGTGGGCTATAGTTTGCGGATCCCTGAGGTAGGACTTATCACACACCAATCCTTGGGTGTGGAAAACCGTTTTTCTACCCTGGAGTGAGAACAAAGCACAATCTCTTGAGATCAAGGATGAGGGGAAACTGGCACTCGTTAGGGACAAAAACACACCAAAGTGGAAACTGCTTTCCAAAATTGTGCATGAAACACATATACGTTTCTGAACAGCATTTGAGCAAGAGGCTGTCCCAAATTGATGTGGAAATGGGACAGAATCAACATGTGCTTTGGAGGCAATATAACTTGACAGAAAGTGAAAGAATCAAATCGATCGATTCTTAGCTAGTTTGGAAACTTTTAACTTTTAAAAAAGCAACTTTTCCAAAGTTTGTCTGGACCTGATGCTATTTCAAGTGTCAGTTTAAGAAAATGTGGGGTACACTTCTTGATGATGAAGTCTTACTGCCCTGCTTGTTACAATCAGCAGATAGTTCTCTTTCTAGAAGTGAGACATTAATCTATAATACTTGCCATTAATTTCTTGTGTGGTGGAAGCACTGAGCAGCTGGGACGCTCCCAATCCTGTGGACTTTCCTTTTCCCATCTTGGAAACAGCACTCCAGTTTTCTACCTGCTGCCTGTACTTGGTTTCCATCTCGTCCACCCAATCTGTGTTCCATTCCCACCCCGGAAGGGGTTGCCAGGAAGGGTTCTGCTGTGTTTCTTCAGAGCTTCCCATTGAAGTGTCTGGACAGAAGAATCCGTCAAGAGGAGATGTTGAAGGCAGAAAGTCTACAAGGAAGAAAATCAAGACACACTGTCATTTCCTATTTAATTGCACACACAGCAAACCTGGGCATGGAACTAGACCACCACCACCTCATGGAAATTAAGCTGCAATAACAGCAATACAATATCAGCCACACCATTCAGCATAGTTTAAACAAATTCCCACCTGTACTATTGAGAGTGCAGAGAAGGGAAAAGACCTGCAGCACTATGACAAAGTATTTCTAGCTAAATATCATGACCAACAATTCACACTTAGGTATATTTTAGATTTTTATTTTTATTTTGCATTCATAAAAGTAGAAGATTCGTGTTGCTCCTTAACCCCACCAAACTCACAGCTTGGATTTATTTTATTCTGGTTTTGTTTTGCTTGCTTGCTTGTTTCAAATTAGTGCACCAGAAATTGCCTGCCAGCCTTATTGGAAAAGAACTGGATATCATGCTAGGGCAGTGGTGGTGAACCTATTGCACATGTGCCAGATGGGTCACTCCTAGCCCTCTCTGTTGGCATGCCAACACAGAGTTCATCCCACCCCTCTGACCAACAGACCAATGGGAGTGCTCCCTCCTTCCCACCAGCACAAAGTTCACCCCGCCCCTTTGCCAAACAGCCCAATGGGAGTGAGAAGCTGAGGTGGGTCAGAAAAAGAAGAATCTGTCTACCACTTCTAGAAACACAGCTCTCTCTATAAAGTGCAGAAATTAAAAATTTCTGCAGCTGGTTGTGGACAAACAAGAGGTCCTAAGAGAAAATGTGCTTCACAAGTTTTAAGAACATATTGATGATCTCCTGAATGCCTCAGAAAGGATTGTTCTCTGATGCTGAACACATGGAGACCTGTCCTATTAGGTCAAATGTGCTAAACCTCATCTGACCTCACTCCAGTCAGTGGCCCATATGGAAGAAAGGGAGAAATCTTCCTCTGTAGCTGATATAACTGGGGAAAAGCTTCAAAGTTCCTGGGGGGGGGGGATCTTGCCTCTTTCTTTGAAAATTATTGATTTCTTTATTTGTAATACTGTATTTACATACCATTCCTCCAGGTAGTTTACAAAAGGACATAAACCAATACAACCATGCGAAATAAAATCTTAAAATCACAACCGGAAACAATACAATTTATAAAATAATGGTAATCCTATTTCCCTTTTGGCAACAACATAACCTATAAAAGTGAATTCAAATTAAATGGGGGGAACCCCAAACTACTGCCGCCATGAAAGAAAAAGACGCTTACTTCTTGGGAGGCAAGCTACAGCAAACCTAGGCAGCATAATAAAATGTAGAGATATCACCCTGCCAACAAAAGTCTGCATAGTTAAATCAATGGTCTTCCCAGAAGTAATGTAGGGTCGTGAGAGGTGGACCATAAGGAAGGCTGAGCACAGAAGAATAGATGCCTTTAAACTGTGGTGCTGAAGGAGACTCGTGAGAGTCCCCTGGACCATGAGGAGATCAAACCAGTCCATCCTAAAGAAAATAAACCCTGACTGCTCCTTGGAAGGACAAATACTGAAGCTGAAGCTCAAGTACTTTGGCCACCAAATGAGAGGAGAGGATTCACTGGAGAAGGCCTTGATGCTAGGAAAGATCAATGGCAAAAGTAGAAGGGGATGGCAGATGGTTAGATGGGATTGTTGATACAGTGGGTGCAGATCATGTCTGACTATGGAGGACAGAAGACAGAGGAGCTTGGTGTGCTGTGGTCCATGGGGTTATAAAGCATCATACTCAACTGTGTGACTGAACAACAAATAAAGAACACACACATGCATCCCAATTAATGGAGATGATCAGCAAAAGTATCCCTAAACACAAGAAAGAGAATTGAAGTTACTCTCTAGCCAGTGTACTCAGGGATTCTGGTCATGTTTGTGCCTGGAAGCACTCTCCCCCCCTCCATCCCCCCCCCCATTCATTTTGGCATTTACAACTCTTTAAGTTTACTATACAGGGAGCAAACTGGAAACAAAAGCCCCATTCTAACAGCAAAGGAGAATTACTGCAGTGATAAATCAAGTTGCACTTTGTTGGCAATCTGCCTTATCATGAGGAACAGAGATTGAATAGAAGTGCCCAGAACCTGAGCAGTGGCTGCAGCATAAATCAATTCTGTCTGTCAACTCAGGAGAGCAGAGAGCTGGATTACTCTCTGCCTGCAAGTGAACTCCACTGTCCTGCAGATTATCTCCCGCGGAGGGGAAAGGAAGATCTGGAGTCTGCTGACATCCTCATAGGACTTGTCAGCTTGTGGGTGGGTAGACCTCAGAAAGGGGTGCCTCTTCTCCCAGACTGAGCAATGAATAACAGATTTATTGATCTCCCTTACCAACAACAAAAAAGCACTGACCCAATAAAAATGTGCAATGCTGACCCAGTAGTTTAAGGCAACATGGTTACACGAAATGCTTCTCCCCTTCGAGTTTCATTTCACTTATTTTTAAAAGCATTTTTACATGGCCGTTGAACACAAGTGAAACTGAAGGCATATAGACTGGTCTTTTTGGAATACAGCTCCCAAAACTCCCCAGGCAGCAAACGTCTTGGGGAATACAGACAGTTGCAGTCCAAAACCACAAATCTTCACTCTTCAAATTGCAGCGGAAATGCAACGTCCAGAATCCTATTCATGTTTATGTAAGATTTGTGCAATTTGCCACAGCTGATTGCAGCTGGCTGACACAATCTCAAGATGCATCTTAACTTTGCAATCAGGTACATTACCAGACCCACGGGCGAGATGTGGCTTGGCATTTTGTCAAACAGCTGCAATCAGCCGTTGGCAAACCAGTAGTATTTGAATCACTGTAACGTGTCTCTGTTGGAAAGACTTATCCCATTGCCCTTTGTATCTGACCTTCAAAAATAGTGACCAACATCCTCAAGCGTGCTTCTTTGCTAGAAAGCTGACACAGCCAGTTTCTGGTTGTCCATTCAGTCATAAAGTTGCATCAGCTCAAGCAAATTACATGACCTGAACCAATGTGAATGCATGAATTGGGGAGGGGGAGCAGAAACTATGGTGTCATAAGAAAAAAATACAAAAGGGGGGAGGCTTTGGGCTTATTTGCAGTGACCTGTACATTATGTACAGAAAATATTCTGACTATAGCCAGGCCCAGCACAGAACATTTCCCATAATATTTGTCACCCTCTTAGTTAATTGCTCATTCATTATCTTGCTTTCCCTCAGCTACAACTCCCACAAACCTCCTGCTAGGAGTATTTCCTTTGGCCTTTGATGTCCTGCATCAGACTTTCTCCAAGGTAAGCACAGTGCTGTAAACAAGGATTTTCAGAAAGAAGAAGAAGCTCTAGGCCTCTTGCAATATTGAGACCCTGTGCAAATTCAGGAATGGTAAGCTGTCCTTTGAAGGACAAAACATCTATAATGCCTGTACCACAACTCCAGTGTAGACATCCCAAGCCACAGCATGAATGTTGGGTAGAGGATTTTGGCAGGTGTAGTCCAATAATGGTTTTTCTCAAGCGCTTTCAGAACACACTGAATATCTCTCCAATGAGCTTTCAAAGAGAAACATAAGAACACTATGAAGCTGACTTAGAGTGGAGTCCGACAATTCATCTAACATTATCCACACCGACTGGCAGCATGTCCTTGAGGTTGAAGCAAGATTCTTTCATATTTCTATATGGAAATTTTGCATGGAAAGCAGCATTTCTCACATACTGAAGGGCCCAACCCACCTAGTAGGAAGAGAAGAATGGAAACTTTCTGCTTCTTCTAAGAAGGCATAGCTAGCATTCCCAAAACGATACTGGTCAATTTACAGAACAGAAGGGAAGTCTTACCAGTCAATGCCTTGTCATCTTCTCTCTGACTCAGTCCAAAACAGAAACTGTCCACTACAACTGCCAGAGCCTGGGCAAAATTGGCATCCACGAGGAAGGAACCATCAGAAGAGCTGACCAGGCTGCAGCGGGTGCTGGTGCCATTGTCCTCTGAGATGGAGCCCCAGCCATTGAGCAGGGAGCCCCCCAGAGAGGCCTCGTCTTCACTTAGGCTGGGAGTCCGGCAGAAACTGCGGAAAAATTTGGTGGAGCGGCCGCCGCTTTCCACCATGTTGAGGTCATCATCATCCACAGCTCCATTTTCAAGCAGCTCAGAAGCAAGGGGTCCACAAATATATCCATAGGTATGGGGCGAAGAAAACGTCTGAGGAGCAGCCGAAACATTGTTATTCTGCTGCCTTGTGGGGGGGGGGGGGAGAAAGTTGGCATTATAACTAGACATATACCATGAAATGGAAACATCTGGAAAGGCTAAAATAATCCAGTACCAATGAAGACCAGATAAGACAAAATGCATCCTGGCCCAAGTACTGCTGGATGGAATGAGTTCCCATCTTTGTCCCAGGTCCTGCTAACCTAGCAGTTTGAAAGCAAGAAATTGCAAGTAGATAAATAGGGACCACTTCGGTGGGAAGGTAAACAGCATCCCGTGTGCTCCTGTTTCTAGTCATGCCTGCCACATGGCCATGGAAACATCTGCAGAAGCAGGCAGGGCTGGCTCTTCGGCTTTGAAACAGAGATGAGCACTACACCCTAGAGTCAAATACTACTGGCTTTCGAGCAAGGGAAACCTTTACCTTACTCACAACACAGTGCTTTTGTTTTATTTTGTTTTTAATGCAGATTACCTCACAACTAATAATGGTCAGGACTGTGGTAAATGGAGAATTTTCTTTCATCCTGTGCTCCTAGGGCAAACTTTAACTCTAAAGTTGCTATTTTCATTAAAAGAAAATCACCCATTGTCACCAGTAGAAAGTTATCTTTCTCAATGCAAATTGTAGGTTCAAAGCATATTTCTGTAGAGTATGTATTATTAATCAATAAAATTATATTCTACCCTCCAGTGACTTCAAGGTAATACAGTACATGATTCAACTTCCCTCCTTCATCTTCCCTAAAAGTCTGTAAAACAAGTCAGGCTGATCAAAGTGATATAGCTCCTTGATCACCAAAATGTTTCCTGGCTCATTAGGTACTAGAATTCAAATCTCCCAAGTCTCTTTCTATCGCTCTAGCTCTACCACACCACAATTGCTCTCCAGTACAAAGATTTGGATACCAATTCTTACAGTAACAGTTTTATTTATTTATTTATTTATTTATTGGATTTATATAACCGCCTTTTTCGCCTGAGCGACCCAAGGCGGCTCACAACATCAGCTAAAACCCATACCCAATACCAATTAAAACCAAATACTATAAAACTATCTAAACAACCATAGTGCTGACAATGAAGAAACTAAAGCTGTCAAAAATCATATAATTCAGTCATCAATCCACCTAGAAACTGGAGCCAAGAAATCAAAGGAAGATTGAGTATCAGAAGGGCAGCAATGAAGGAACTAGAAAAGAAATGTGTCACTGAAGACCAAAGCCAAGATCATCCAAACACTTGTATTCTCCCTTAGTATGCACACATGTGAAAACTGTACAGTGAAAGAATAAAAGAGGAACAAAATTGATTTGTTTGAAAACAGTTGTTAGAGGAGAGCTTTGCAGATCCCCCTGGCCACCAGAAAACCAAATAAGGGATCCTAGAGCAAACTCAACATAAAAAAACCCCAAGATCATGGCATCATGGCATTGCTCCCTGGCAAATAGAAGGGGAAGCAATGGAAGCAGTGGCAGACTTTACTATCTTGAAATGAAAATACGTTTACTCCAACTTGATGATAGTTTGGGTAATCATTTTCTGCACATTTTCCATAGGATGTCTAACTTATGCAGTCTCCCATCCAAGTGATGATGAAATAGAGGTCTTCTGTACATTTAGCAATGGAGAACTCAGCTCATCCATCTTCAAAGCATTTCTCCATGCTCAGCTGACTACCTGGACATTAAGCCCTTCCTCTAGCCACACATGCAATCCTTCACAGATACAAACTGCCCATTTTGGAGTTTGGCCATGGGTCTCTTTGGAATCTATATGAAAGTGGAGTAGGAAGAAAAGACTGCTGGAATGAAACCACTGGCTCTCCCCCAAAACACCCCAAAAGGGAAAACAATAATATAGAGACTTTCATTTAACTACCAACTTGTTTGTGTAACTTCATTTTAGGGACAGACTGGCACAGTTAAATTACAAGGTCAACCTCAGCAAAAATGCAAGTTAACAAGTCCTCTGCAATTTCAGGCATGCGTCTGCCTGTTTTAACCACCCCATCATCTTTCCTACTCTTCAATTTATCCTGGACCACTTACCGTCACCCTGCTGCCAGGAGATGATACTTAAGGATATTTTGCACTCTGGATTCAACCATTGGAACACTTTAACTCATTTGACACCATGCTGCGGAATCCTTTATTTCAGGGGTTCTCAACATTTTCCAGCTGTGGCCTGGACCACACCCCCTCAGACAGCTAAGCGGACCAGACTAGTGCTGTAAAACTAGGCCGTGGCCGTCGTAAATGCATTTACAAAGGCGGTGAACTCATATATGGCTGTCATAAATGCAACTGGAGTGAGGTCAGGGGCTGGATTATTTGGCGTTGTGGGCTGGATCCAGCCCGTGGGCTGTAGATTGCACACCCCTGCTTTATTTACTTCAAAATGTGATTGGGGACCCTCCTGCTCATTTACCCATGTGAGGTCCAGGCCCTGTGACCTCAAATACTTCCTTGGTGGCACCAACACACAGTCCTGTGAATTCCTTTAATTCTGACCCCACCAGCTGAAAGGAGATTTGGGTTTTTTTTAGTTACATGGAGAAGTAAGTCTGGTGAATGAATATTAGCTACGTACCTTCCAAGATAATATTCATGTGGCTAGGAGGTTTTATTCTTTATATAAAGGGTAAAGTTTATGCACTTATAAGTGCTGCTGGGGTAGGATGTCTTCCATAACCACAGCTCAATAGCCACAGCCTTCCCTGAAGGGTGACAAATAAAAATTATGCAGGCAGCCTTAAGTGCAATTGACGCAGGATCAAAAACTGCTGCCAAGCCACATCCTGCCCTGAGGCCCAAAGGGTAGCCTAGCATCTAAAACGAGAGAAGTGGAATGGCTCTCTAAGCCCCACTTAGACATGTAGCAGACTTGTAGAAACTGGAGCTCTTCTCCAAGATTAAGCCAAGCTTTGAAAGTTACTTTTAAAAAGAAATAACTAGTTATTGTAGATCAAAGTTTCCCAAATGTAACTCTTTAGTAACTCTTCAATTTCCTGTCCTTAGTGAAGTGAACTTTTCTGTTTCTCAGAGCTATCTAGAATACACACTTTCAGTTAACACATCTCAAAGCTAGGTCTGTGGAGAGAAATACACACAATTCCTCCCATCCACCATGTTGTTGCCCAGGTGAGCAAGTGCGCATGTGAAACATGGGCTATTCCCACTCTACTACTAAGCCAGGTTGCACTTCCATAACTATTAAAATAACAGCTACATGACAAAAGGAATGAAAAGGTTCCTTGTTAAGCTACCATCATGGGGTAATTTAGCTACACTTTAACTACTGGAGAAAAGAATTGATTCCAAGTAGTTACAGGTAACCAGCTACTTTCAGCATGCATTTAAAAAGCTGTGACACCCTAAAGGCTAATATACATATGTCTGTGTGAGCTTTCATGGAACCCAAATTGCTTCCTAACTTTTTTCAGTGTGGATTGTGTTGGATCACAATCCACTTCCTTGGTCACAATCTGCTTCTGATTTATTTCCATGCAAGCTTTCATAAACTATAATTCACTTCCTTAGATGCAAATTGTACCTCAGGAAGTAGACTGCAACCTATGAAAGCTTGCACTGAAATAAACCCATCAGTCTTTAAGAAGCCACAGCTATACAAGTTGAAAGAGACCAACATGGCTACCCTTTCTGGAAATGATTGTTTCCAAGCACACAAATCACACAAGTGGACTGCATATTTTGGTGGGGTCCAGTTATAAGACCAATGATGCTTTGCATCACTAAAGTTCCTAGCTCAACACCCTTGCTGAGTAGCACCAAGCTGGCACAAAACCCTGCCATGACCCAAGAAAGAAACTGCCAGTTTGCGCAGACCTGTCTTCCCTCACTCAAGGCACCACACCCCAGAAAATTCAGACTACAACTCACATCATCCCTTCCATCTTCACTTTACTAAGGACAATGGGGCTTGTTGTTCTGTGTATCTTGGGAAGTGACACCTTGGGGGAGGAAAGGCAGGGAGCAGACAGGCAACACAGTTTAGTCTAAAATAAATTCCTCATTCTCGCAACCCCAAAGGAAGAACACATACCAATTTATTCTCTTCTCCTCCCCCTGGTACCTCGAAAGTGGAATGTGGCTTGGATTTGGAAGGCAGCTGGCATACAGGACTAACTGAGGCTTGCTAAGCACTGCCAAAAATATATTAAACTGGCAGATGATCAGCCCACCTAGGATCTAAATGGCGCTGTAATTATTGGAGTGGGATCAATGGGCTTCTCATAAAATCAGCTATTCCATGTTCTCTCAGCCCCAATTACAAAAGTATAAGGAGTCAGTCTTGCAGGGCAATCTGTCCCCAAACCACAGAGGCAACAGATGCAGAAACATTAGCTAATTGCAGATGATATATATTGCTTTTGCTGGCAGAAAGATGAAGCTGGAATCTTGCGTTAAAGTCATTGTGGCTCTTCAAAAGAGCTCTGGGGGAAGAAGGCAAATGCCGAATGGCAGCAAACTTGCCGAAGGATGGAACATGGTAGTGGAGGGAGAGGGGACTGATATCAAACTTCACATTCTTTGCCACTGCACTACAGCAGTCTGCCTGAGATCATCTCATCAAAGCCACACTACACCTCATCTTGTTCTCATCCATGACAGGCAAGAGGCCTACTGCCAGAGGATGATGGGATTCATAGTACAAGACATGTGGAAGATACTGGGTCACAAAATCTGGGCTTGTGAGAAGATTAATGAGGGTATAAGGAAATGTCATTCATAACAAACCTTCTTGAGGCTAAATCCTACCCAAATCAAAACAATGGCTTCTCAGTAAGTTAGTTTGATTTTAAAAAATCAATATGTGTGGCTTTGTTCGCCTCAATTGGTCCTCCTGACAACCCTGTAAAGTAGGTCAGGCTGAAAATACGCTACCCTGTTACTAAGGACTTGCATCACCCTGGATTCAGGCTGTTCTTCTATCTTGGAAGGAGCAAAGGGAGGCCCTCCAGATACTGTCAGGTTGCAACTCTCTCCTATGCAGGCTGGAGCTGATTGAAATTACTGTCTTATAACATCCCAAGGACATCAGTTTCTCCACCTGTGATTATCTCTTTTGGTTGTTCAGAGGTTGGCAGTCTGAAGCTTATGCTACATGCAAGAGGAAAGGTTGGAAGGAAAACATCTGTCCATGGAAATACTCCATCTGCATGACTTCAACTGGGTCAATCAACAGTAACCAAGCAGATTTTTTTAAAAAATTACCTTTGATGCTCTGCCTCATCACTGAGCTCCAGGTATTCAGCTACCTCTTCAGGAGTGAGAACTGTCTCCCTGTCATCAGTAAGAGAAACAGAGATGGAGGCTGCAGAAAGGCGGTTGTAGGGGAGCGTGGGGAAAACTGGACTTTCTTCCACCGATTTGCCAGCTGTCGTTAGAGAATCCTTATCCTGCTGGTGACATGCAAAATCCATAGGAGGCTCCAGGTAGCAAATGCAGGTACATCTAGAATGCATGGAAATGATCACAGGGAACACAGTGAGACATTGGGGCAAAGAATTGGTTTTTCACTCTTTGGTGGAGAAATAGTTTTGTTTTGATTTTGTTGTGCATGGCAACATTGTTACAAATAAGAAAGCACACTTCTTGGCTCTAGTTTCATCACAACCCCATTGCAACTTTTGTTCAGCTCTTGGGAATATCACTTTTCTGGAATATAATTCCCCAAACCCTTCAGCAAGCATGGCCAGGCTTCCAGGGTGATTTGTAAGAAACTAAAGAAGAAGGTTTTTCTGACATCAGATGATGACATCTCAACTTCCACCCTTGACTTGACAGCATTCTCTGTTTCTCCTGAGCTGTAGCTTTGCTGGTTGAATCCTTAACTATTTCAGAGCCCTTGGTACTATGTTAATAGTTATGGGTCATCAAGTTGCTTCTGACTTATGGTAATCTTTCCAAGAGAAGATTCTCTAGACATAAAAAGGACTCAGAAGCAATTTACTGGTCCCTCTTGTGGTCACACTGTTGGGTTATGCAGCTTGCCCATGAAGTCAGCCAGTCCTTCTCCAGTATACACCTAAAATGCTACTTGTAAATGTAACTTTCCAAGCTCTGTATTGGCTGCTGTGCTTGAACCAGCAAAATTCTGGGAACCATCTAACGATCTATATCAGGGGTGGTCAACCTTGGTGGCCCAGGTGTTCTTAGACTTCAATTCCCAGAAGTTCAATCATCAGGTGTACTGACTTGGGCTTCTGGGAACTGAAGTCCAAGAACACCTGGGGTGCCATGGTTGAGAAACCCTGGTCTATATAATCTAATTAAGAGTCAAGCAGAAGGCCTTTATTCCCTCCACCTCCATGTGGCAAATATGACAGATGGCTGCGGAGATTGCAAAGTTTACAGTGAAGTGTCCAACTTCCCTTCTCTATTCTCTGCACACTTCAAACACAGCAAACTGTCAAGGTGGCCATTCAAAATCATCTTCAGCCAAGCCAGCCTGCAGCTGACATGCTTTGCCTTCCCTGGCACAACTCCAGATCTTGAAGTGCTTCCCCCTCCTCTCTCTTTCTTTCTCCCTGGGCTGTGTATCCATCTCTCACACCTCTTCCAGAATGCTTGAGCGCTTTCTATAAATGAACCAAGCCTAAGTCAGTGCAAGGAGCTCTTTTGTCACTTAGAAAACAATTCTTTAGCACTTTCCCTCCCTGATTCCCTTGCTGGATTTGTTACAGCAGCTAATACACACACACCTGCCTTGCCTTTAAATGGCCGGTGTCTGCCACCTGCCCTCACTACTTTCTCTGCCTTTGACAACGTGTGAGACAGAAAGAGAAGGAGAAAGGGGGAGGAAGAGAAAGTGGTGGCTTCAGTCTTCCTGAAGACATTCTGACTGGTTAAGGAACTGACCTATCCAGAGCTGAAGACCTTCATCATGAACTGAAAGGACAAGACAACCCTGAGCCAAAGGATACGGGAAGGTATCCTCTGAGGCTGTAGGTCCCATGGTTACAGCAATGTATTAGAAGTTGGGGGATCTGGGTTTTATTTCCCACTGAGACCTGAGGTTTAGGTGCTAGACTGGAGTGTCCAAACTTTTCAGGTCCTGGGCTGGTCACATGGTTCAGGAGGGCAGTCACTATTGCCCGGGGGCCAGATCCAGCCCCTGATGCCAATTCATCTGGCCCACGAAGCTCTTGTCGCTCCTGGAAGCAGAAGTAAAACATGCCCATATGGAGTGATGAGGGCTTTGTTGGCCAGATGAATTGGGGCTTCGTTGGCCAGATCTGGGCCCTGGGCTATAGTTTGGGCACCCATGCACTAGACTTTTGAACCTGGAGCTCCTAGGTCTCTGACTACTCCATACTGGCTTTCTTATTTGAGCGCATGCTTTCCACCTCCACTTGTGCATTGTTCATTCATTTAGCATGCAAGCAAGCAATAGTGAGGGGGCGGGAGGAGCCTCCGGCATACTTGTTCATTCCAAGGGAATCCAGTCCAGGGACCCTCCTGAGAATTTTAATTCTGGAGATGTCAGGCACAAAGTCCCCTTCTGGCTGACGTGAGAGACTGTCCCCTGTTTAAAATGCAAGATTAACCAATACTGAATGTGCTTCAGGATTTCTGTGTCAAGCACTCCATTTGTATATTATTTGCATTACTATAACTCTTTACAAAAGCGCGTAATCGTCTTCAGTCTGCTTCCTTGTCTGGAAAGCAACATCCTTCCACTTCATAGAATGGTGGCTGTTCCCTAAGAAAGCATTTAAGATTCCTCTAGTAGAGACACTCACTTTTTACTTCTTTTAAAAGAACTGTTAAATTAACTTCACATTGTTATTTCATCAAGTTTCAAATCTCTATTCTTAAACCTATCTATGCTGTAATGAACAATCTGGCTAAATCAACAACTAGGGATTTAACTCATGATCTAGTTCCTTGTGGCATGGAGCAAGTGCAAAATATTTCTCCTTGTAGTGAGATTTTTTTTTAATTGTATGACTCAAATACCATGGGATTGGCTGTGGTTATAGTACAGAGCAATTCAAAGGAAAAGGAAACGAAACATTAAAAAATAGGAACATTTGTTCTGTAAAACACAGAAACATTCTCCACAAATTGAAAGCTCCTGGCAAGGAAAGCAATACTTCATGGCAGTAGTCAAGAGCTCTCACGGTAGCTTGAGAATCTTCAACTGCCTGCCTTAGGATGTCAAGAGAGTCTTGATATAGGACAGTGATGGTGAACCTTTTAGAGACAGAGTGCCCAAACTGCAACCCAAAACCTACTTTTTTATCACAAAGTGACAACATGGCGGGGGTGAACTCTGTGCTGGGGGGGGAGGGAGGAAGTGTTCCCATTGGGTTGCTGGGCAGAGAGGTGAGGCAGACTCTGTGCTAGGGGAAGGGACTGCTGGGCAGAGGGGCAGGGTGAACTCTGTGCTAGGGAGGAAGAAAGTGTTCCCATTGGGCTGCTGGGCAAAGGGATGGGGCAAACTCTGTTGGGGTGACAGTGCATGTGCCCATAGAGAGGACTCTGAGTGTCCCCTCTGGCACACTTGCCATAGGTTTACCACCACTGATATAGGAGATGGTGGCAATATTATAATTGCTCCTCGTCAAGGGTTCCAGCATCTCTTGCTTAATATCATAAGATGGGAAATAGAATCCAGAAACAGAGAACTGTTCTCCACTATCTGATGGTGAGAGGTTAATTTAGAGCAGGAGTGGATGGGCTTCTATTTTCACAAAGACTTTTACAGTTGCACCTCGCTTAAAGAGCACAATGCGTTCCACAGGATTGCTCTTTAAGCGAGTTTAAGCGAAACACCGTTGTAAATGACCAATTGTGTGGGGGGGGGGATTGGGAACCCAGATTTATTTGTTAAGCGAGTTTTTGGTTGGTTTTATTTGTTAAGCGAAGCGAACATTCAGAGAAAATTCTGCTCTTTAAGCGAGTTATTCTTTAAGCGAAGTGCTCTTTATGCGAGGTTTGACTGTATTTCATTTAAAATGAAATATTTTGGGAGGTGGATGGAGCGCACTCTTTACACGCAACTTAATGGCACAGCAAGGTTTTTATACAGAGGTAGTAGAGGCATACAGTTATCATGGACCACTAGAAAGACCAGTTAATGGATTCTAACTCAAATCAAGCTTGACTTTCGTTATAAGCTAAAACAACTACATGAAGGCTATGATGATGCTATGTATTAATGACATTCAAAAGGTTTTGTCATTAACAGCTCTACTCAAGTCTTGTAAAAACTTTCTTTACTAGAGTCAACCCATCCATCCTTCTCTTTTCCATCCTACCGCCGTCAGTCCCTCTGACTTCATTATAATTTTTGCCTTCTTATGATATTGTCAAAATATGACAGGCTCAGTTGTAGCAATTCTATTTTTTATGAACAGTCTAGCCTGCCAGCTATTTCTGGACTGCAACTTCCATGATTACTCACTTTTGAGTAAGTTGCTTATGCTGATGAAAGCTGAATGCCAAAAATGTGTACAAGACTACAGATAATCTATCTCACTTTAGACTATGTTTTCCATCAGCCTAGACCAGTGATGGTGAACCTTTTAGAGAACAAGTGCCCAAAATGCAACTAAAAACCCTCCCTTGCTCCACCTGCCACCTAGTTCACAGTGCATCTTCTCCTGTCCCTGTCCTTGCCCCCGCCTCCCAGGTGGAATTTCAGCCTATGGGGCATACAGCAAGCTTCCCCTCTCTTCTCCCCATTAGAGGAGGGAGAAGACTGGGTGGGGAAGCAGTGCTGGCATTGCGCTGGCAGCCCAGGGCAGGGCAGGGGTTGCATGGCGACAGCGCACCTGCCAACAGAGAGGGCTCTGAAAGCCCCCTCTGGTACGCATGCCATAGGTTCACCACCGCTGTTCTAGACAATGGTCTGTGGAGGAAAGTATGTAATGTTCACCACATAACAGAACAAAACATTAATCTTTGCATTGCTGGGCTACAAACTCATTCGAATTTTTGAAATGGTAGCCGTGTTAGTCTGTGTTTCAAGCATATCAGAGAATAAACAAAACAAAAAGACAAAACAACAACACTGTATTAGCTGCACTTTAAAGACTAACTGCAGTATTTTAATGTTAGCTTTTGTGGATCAAGTCCACTTCATTAGACTTAGCATAAGTTTCACTCTTATGTCTGACGAAGTGGACTTGATCCATGAAAGGTAAAATTAAAATACAGCACAATATTTTTTGTCTTTTTTGGTTTTTTTGCTCTCTGATAAACTCATTCAAACTTCACTTTGTCACTGTAGCTGTCCCATCATAGGAAAGTAACAAGACACTCTGATTTGATATACAGTGGTACCCCACTTAAAGAGCATAATGCGTTCCATAGGATTGCTCTTTAAGCGAGTTTGCTCTTTAAGCGAAACACCATTGTAAGTGACCAATTGTGACTTCTGGCAGGGGGGGAGGAATTGTGAACCCCAATTTATTTGTTAACCGAGTTTTTGGTTTGTTTTATTTGTTAAGCGAAGCAAACATTCAGAGAAAATTCTGCTCTTTAAGCGAGTCACGCTCTAAGCGAGGCACTCTTTATGTGAGGTTTTACTGTACAGTAATCCCCATGCATGGTAAGAGACACCACAGAAAATGTACAGTGGCTGTCAAGCAAGCCCTACCCCAATCTTCTCTGCAACAGAATGTATTTTCAATAGAGCAGCCAATTATTGTGTAATTGCCCATAAATTCAGAATGACACTGAAATTATTTCATGCACAGATCCAAGGACAATGTTTTCCACTTTATAAATGTAGCATTCAGGGGGCAGTGAGAAAAGGATGGAGTCAGCTGATATTTCACTAATGGATTGATTTACTTTCCTGGAATGATAATTGTCCATTTACTTAAATAGCTGGGCTCTTGTACAGAAGGCCTGCCCTATTAAGTGAAAAATGCTTCCTCCTAGCAAGTCACAGATTCATGGCATGATTTGTAGCTTTTTAAGTGCAAAGTAGGTAGAAGGTAAGGATGGAATTCATTTCCCATCCAATCCACCCCCACCTCACCCCACCCTTCAGAGAGGATCCATTACACTAGTGGCAAAGCAGCAGCTTCTCCTTTTCATTGCCAGAGGGGGAAACATCCAGTTTATTCCAAGCACCTGGCACAACTGGATGATGAGTCAGCAGCCAAGAGGAAGTCTTGATAAGCTGCAGAATGCTCCCTTCATCCTCATCCCAAATGATAACCAGTCCAGCTGGCTGTGAATTTCACAATCTCCTGAGTTCAAAGAACAATCCATGACTAGAGCTGGGTATACTTTAAGCCAGTGCTACTCAACCTATGATTCTCCAGATCTTTTAAGACTTCTACCCCTTGGAATCCCTGTCATTCAAGAACAATGGTCAAGATCTTGGGGGCATAGAAGTTTTTTGCATCTGGGAGGAAAAAGTTTTAATGAACTAAAAAGGTATAATTTTAAAAGTCTTAATCATAATAATTTCATGTCAGAAATTATTCTGGGATGAAATGATTTTTGCTGGAGGAACTCCGCTCAGGGGATACCCGAATGAGGCTCCTTTCATAGCCTTAAGATCCTTCCCACATCTACTTACAATTTCTTGCTTTTGATCTGCTAGGTTGGCAGGAGCTGGGACAGAGACAGGCACTCAAACCGTCATGCAGTTAGCGGGTCTTGAACTGTCAACTTGCCAGCCTTCTAGTTAACAAAGTGAGCTTCTTAACCACTGAGCCACCACTTAATGATTTTGATATTTCATTCTTCTTCCATGTCTAGGCCAGACATGAAACTGCCAAAATGAAGACACCGTTTGGTAAGTTCATTTGGCAGTTCCTTTCATCTGGCCTAGTGTGAGAAAGATTAGCCAGCAACATAAGGTTGCTGTTACCAGGATACAACAGGTGGTGGTTCAAAAATACCACAATCTTCAAGGAGGTACTTTCTATGTTCCTCTTGATACTTCATAAAAACTAGAGAACAAACCCCTTCTCAGGAAAGGAATTCCATTTTTCATGAGATACCCCTTCTAATACGAGGCATATTACATACACCCTCATATAATTTAAGCATAAAGTGCATTTCCCCAAAACTACTGTTGTTTTTTACCTCACATGAAGAAGATCTATAGGATTCATGTGTGAAGTAATGGATTAAATTCTATGTATAGATGGTGATTGCAGACATGAAATAAAAAGACGATTAATTCTTGGGAGGCAAGCTATGAGAAACCTAGGGAACATAAAAAGTAGAGGCATCACCCTTCCAAAAAAGGTCTGCATAATCAAAGCAGTGGTATAACCAGTAGTAATGCATGGTTGTGAGAGCTGGACCATAAGGAAGGCTGAGTGCAGAAGAATAGCCTTTGAGATGTGGTGCTGGAGGAGAATTATACGGGGCCCCGTATAATGGGGGGAGGGGGAAATCCCGTTATGCGGGGTATCACCCATTTGATCCGCATAGCAAAAAAAGCACAAAACACATGGCAAAGAGCTCCATGGAATGGAGCTTTTTCAATATGTGAGGTTCTACTGTATAGATGACATTGTTGCCCATCCTGAAAAAATATTAGCCCACCCACATCTAGAATCCTGTCTATGGCCCTGATTAGAACACAAGATGTCAAAAAGCAATATTTAGACAGTCTTAAAAAGCACTTCAGTTCTCTTCTTACTCTTGTTGGGTGATGTGATCTTGGGGAGGTTGAAACCCTGGAGGCATGGGAGGAGGTGGAGGGAGCAAACCTCCAATCTTCTGTGATGTACTGCACTGAGACACCTTCGGGGAACTGTAGGTTTTCAGTACCTTTTTTGATTCCCCTAGAAAGGAACGCAAACAGGAGACATGGTTAACCAATTCTGACTTTTCTGTGACTTTCGGTTATTAGAGTGGCCCAGGTGTTCAACCAACCAACCAACCAGCCAGCCAATTTCCACAGCTTCAACCAACTAAATTTTCCACTTAAACTCAGATTAAACTCATCCACTTAGTTGTGGGGACATCCAGTTTCAAATAATGGGGAATCCTATACCAGTGGTGGCAAATCTATGGCACGCATGCCAGAGGGAGCACTAAGAACCTTCTCTGTGGGCACATGCACCGTTGCCCCAGCACAGAATTCATCCCACCTCTCTGCCCAACAGCCCAATGGGAGTGCTTCCTCCCTCCCCCAACACAGAGTTTGCCCTGCTGCTCTGCGGTATTGATGACAGCTTGTTGAATTTGGGCATTTGGTCTCTAAAAGGTTCACCATCACTGTCCAATACTATTCTGAATACTAGGAATGGGATTTTTGTTATTTCCTAGTCAACAAGTCTCTACCTGACTTATACACACCTTAAAGACCCCTAAATGTGCCTCACCAGGGAGAAAAGGCCTAAAGTGGAAAGCTTTGAGGCTTAGCTAGGCCCAACTCTATCCAAGCTTCCTGTTCCGGCTGCAATTCTCACTGGGAGTTTTGTTTCTGAACAAGAAGCTAGGCAGGGCTAGGTTTAAGTGAGCCTCAATTCTGTTCAGTGGGGCCCCAGATTTCCATCCCCCAAATCTTGCTCTAATGGCCACCACCTTCCTGCAGGTCCAGCTAACTTTGACTAGCAACTTCTTCTTCTGCCGAATCCGAATATTGGTGTCATCGTGGTGATCACCCATGAAGACTATCCTGAGAATATAATGCAGTGGCCTTTGATCTGCCTTCCACATCACAGCAGGACACTCGTACCACTGATCCAGTTCCACAAGTCATTTTATGATCCTGAGCCCTTTTGCACTCAAAGTCCTCATCAGCCAAAGGCCAGTATTGATGAAGTTGCTGCCCTCCATCAAGATGGATTCAAGTGGGATTTAATCCACTTGGGGACTATCGCCCTTCTCTGTGGATTTGGCCACCCAAATCCTTATGGTTGTCGGGTTAGTTAATCGCCACCTGACACACGGTGTTGAGTCGCTGGCAGTATGGTCTACTCTATTACAATTGCAGGATAACCAGGCCAAACTAGTAACAATCCTCTTTGAATCTCTATTTCTTGTTCTAAAATCTTAGGGACAACTCTATCTCATGGCAAAATGTGACAGCTAAGAGACAGTAAATTCCAGTTGTTATGAAAGGACAGAAAATTGTTACTCCTTGGGTTTTCCTGTCAGGGGAGAGGAATAGCAGCATTTTATATTATCCTGTTCCACTGCCACAATAATTTGCCTATTTTATACCTTGACTTGATTGACTGGAATGGAATGGTGGTAACACATATACTGTTTTGCTTTAGGTAAGAAAATGACTTCAACTATGCCTAGCAAAAACTATTTATTTTTGTATGGTCTCCAAGTGATGGGAACAAACAATCAGTTTTGTTCAAATTTAGATTGAGCATCTCATTCACAACGACTAAGATATCTTCTTTTAATGAGTAGATCTTATTGATGAAACATTTGGTAAATTGGACTATGTACAATAAGCTATCTAATAATCCAGCAGTTTAAGAATGCTACTGTATTTAGATATTGGTAGTATCATGGATGTTTAGAAGAGAAAATCATTATGGAGCCCTGGAGAGATATTTGAAATTAGCCAAGGAGATAGTAGTTTATCTCTCTCTCATCTGGGGGATGAACAGTGTACAGTATTACTTTACTGACCTTGTAGGAAACAAGGAATACTGTTCTCCTTGAAAGACTCATTAGCCAAGCCCCCCCCCCTCCAATTGGTGTTTATGACAGCAAGATCCAACCCAGATAAGGGAAATTTTAATATATCCATCAGAATGAGAAGAAGGAGGGATTGAGATAAATATTAACTGCCTGACAGAATCGCTATGGACAGATTGATCAAGCACTTAGCTTCCCAAGCTTCAGGGATATTGAATGGAGATTAGAGCAATAATGCTTCCCAGCATCTGTCATAAGTCACAACAAATGGGTCTATTTCCACATATTTAGCTCACTTCTGTAGGACAAAGCATTAGAAAGAATAGTTGGGTTGATACTGGCTTGTGATTTCCACTAGTATTATTCATGGATGCATGAAGGGTGAAGTGACATCGTCAATGATCTTAACCTATTAGCATTTGCTTGCTCTTTCCACCAGAGGCATATGATCAGTGATGGGATGTAACAGATTCTCACCAGTTCGCCAGAACTGGTAGTAACTTTCTCAGTGTCTTGGAGAACCAGTAGCAGCTTTTGGGGGGAACCACCTTCGGGGCTTACCTTTTCACTGGTTCCCCCACTGCACATGTGCGAGAAGCACTTGGTGTGCATGCATGCCTACAGTGCTTGGCATGTGTGCACAGCCTCCTTGCTGTTCTCCCAAGCGGGGAGGAGGAAGAGAAGCTGCTAGCCTGAAGCTCCCTATAGCCTGCTCCTCAGGGTAAGTGACTCACCTTTGGATGTGGTGTGTCTGTGTGTATTTTAATGTATATTTAATACCTTTACCTATATTGACGTACTGCCACAGTTCCTAAAAATGCCTGGCGGCTGGCAGGCCTGGCGGCCTGGCTTGGGGTTTTTAAGCAAAGTCTTGGAGTTACCTCATCAATAAGCTACACCTGTGCTGTTCCAATTGCTGTTCTAATTGGAGAACCCTTAAGGAGGTACACTTGTTTTACATTTAATTAAGGCATATTATCCTAGAGAACTGGTACGATGACCATATCCATCTTGCAACATGGTGCTGCCCAGGCACTTATACTAACAGGTAAGTGACGGGTTTGTGTTTGGGGTATGATTTATGTTTGGGGTGGATGTGTGGGTGGGTGTATTTCAATGTAATTTTTATTTTATTTATTTAATTATTTAATTATTTAATTACGGGTTTGTGTTGTGGGTGGGTGGGTTGAAGGGTGTGTGTGTGTGCTTATTTTTATTTTATTTTATTTTTTATTTGGCCCCGCCAACGACATCATGACGTCATGACGTTAGCTCCACCCACACTGTGATGATGTCACAGTGGGGTAGTAAAATTTTTGACATACCACCACTGCATATGATTCACCTGGGCCCAATGCCAAAATGAGTGGAGGAGGAACTCTGATTCCCAATGGTCATGGAGGTGGAAGAGGCCATGCCAGACGAATTGGCTGTGAAGGCACACCTTGTCCATATCCTCAAGGCTGCGGCAGTCCATTGCAGTCCTGGTGTTAAATCCTGCATGTCTCATTTCATATGTGCAGCAGGAGATGGCTCCATGATCATAGTGTGTAGGTCACTTCATGGCAAACTGGGATCCACCTTAAACAAATGCATGCCAATGGCGTTTTTCCTGCTTCAGAAAAAATGCATTCTTGGATACGAGTTACAGTCGACAATAGGATTGACCCTGCAACCCATCACCACCATTACTTCATCAAACTTCAACCTCTCTTCCCTGGTTTTGAAAATTCATATGATGCACAAAGAACTCTGGAGAGCTGGGTTCAAATTCCCACTCAGTCATTGAAACTCTGATGACAGATATAGTCCAAAACATTGGGAGACTACTAGGTTCGAGGCAGCTAGTCTACGTCAACCAGAAGCAGCTCTCGAGGTTTTGTGGTACAAATGTTCACCAGCACATCTTGGAGATAATGAAAAGGATTGCATTCGCTAGATCTCTCTGTTCCATTTGTTGCCCTGCTTACAATGTGAAAAAAAGCCATTTTTGAAGCTGTAAAACCTTATGGAAAAATTGGTTGTGTCAGCAAAAGACCTGCATCACAGATACTACTGCAAATTGTCCTATCGGTGAAAGCTGTGCTGACTCAGGAAAGTGAAAAATACAGGAAGATCAATATGACATGATAAGCTTCCCACCCTTGTGCCTGTTAAATTATTTAGTGTTTGTGTGTTACGCTCCACCAAGTTACACCTAATTTATGGCTTTTCAAGGCATGTGAGATATCCAAGAAGTCATCTTATCAATACCATCCCCTGGGATTTCAACCCAAATCCTAAACCTTAATCCAGCGCTCTACTCGCTGTTCCACACCAGCTCTGTTGAATGTTCATGATGTGACAAATGCATTCACAACCACTATTCTATTTTTCGCCATTGCTCAACCACCAAAAGCTGGAAATAAGCAAAGAATTCCATTGATCCACAGAATAAAGCTCTAGGATCAGCTGGCAGTAACTGAAGCACTGACTTTCCTCGTCTTACTATATGTGCGTAGCATCCATTACAGACTTCACACATCACTGTGGTGAGAGAGCAGATTGTCACAGAAAGTGATTGCAGCAGAGACAAGAGGACATGTGATGCTTTCATCCAAGGATTGCTGCCATCACCCCTTTAACAGAAATCGGGGATAGCTTTATTTTCAATACATCACACTTTTGCATATGTTCATTTGTGAATCTATTCTGTCATTAATCTGCAGGATTTTTTTTTAAACTGTCCAAAATTATACCTAGATATACACCTAAATAGTATATCTAGTTATATGTGAGTTGTTGTTGTTTAACAAAAGAATACAATTTGAAAGTAAGTTTTATCTTGTTGTTTTATGGGAGTTTAGTTTGTTTGTTTCTTTTTAGCTAAGAAATGCACAGAAACATTTAGCAAAGTGCAAATTCAAAGGGAAACTTCTGTTTCATTCACTAGCATGGGAATTGATGTATCAAATACACTCACGTTGAAATATGAACATCCCTATGGCTCAGGGGGGAGTACCATATATGGTTGTATATAAGCTGAGTTTTTTAGCTCCAAAAATGAGACCCATAAGGGGACACGGCTTATACTCGGGTCAATGACCATGAGGGTCCCAAGACCATGCCAGATTGAGATGCGCCAACCATTTAATTAATTTTACCATAATTTCATGTATCTTGATTATTGAAACTGACTAGCAGCTGCTGCATTTCCCACCCTCGGTTTATACTTGGGTCAATCTATTTTCTTGGGTCTTCTGGTCAAATTTAGGTACCTTGGCTTATATTCAGGTCAGCTTATACTCAAGCATATATGATATTAAAAAAGAAAGCTAGTGGTCCTATTCAAGTCTGGCCAGGTTAGCCTGCTATGGTAATAGAGTAGACCATACTGCCAGCGACTCAATGCCAAGTGTCAGGTGGCAGTTAATTAAACTGTCAACCCCAAGGACTAGCAGCCTTGGCGAAGTCCACAGGGAAGGGTGTTGGTCCCCAAGTGGATTAAATCCCACTTGACTCCATCTTGATGGAGGGCAGCAGCTTCGTTGACACTGGCCTGGGACTGAGGAGGACTTTGTGTGCCAAAAGGGCTCAGGACCAGAAAGTGACTCGCAGAGATGGATCAGTGGTACAGAGGTCATGCTGCAATGCAGAAGGCAGATAAAAGGCCACTGCATTATATTCTCAGTAAAATCTTCATGGATGATCGCCATGAGAATCGCCGATATTCGGAATTGGATATAGCAGAAGAAGAACTACACAGCAACATTTGACAAAGTGCAAATTCAAAGGGAAACTTCTGATTCATTCACTAGCATGGGAACTGATGCATCAGGCTCACTCACTTTGAAATATAAATGTCCCTATGGCTTAAGGGAGAGGTATTAAAAAAAAAAGGAAGCCGAGGTATTAAAAAAAAGGAAGCCAGGGGTCCTATCCAAGATCACTTGAATTCATTGCAGGTTTAAGCCAGTTTTTACTTAGGGCAGCAAATAGCTTGTTCAGCAACAATTGTCTCCATTTTGCCCAGTCCATAAGCCATTTTGCACCACACACTATCCAGTTATCTCCCCCCTTCACCCACCCACCAGAGTTTAACCTTTTAGACACTACCTCATGAATAATGGAGCAGGATTTATGGACTAGGGCTAGGTGTTGCGAAGGCTCCTTATACACAGTTTACTAGGAACAGTGTCCTCGACAGCCCTGCTCCTTAATTTAGCATCATAAAAGCCATTGAAAAACGTCTCTGTATTTGCTGGGGAGCCAGTGTCAACAGCTTGAGGCTCATCTGGCAGTGAAGCTGCCTTAATAAAACCCTGGCAGCAGGACCTGTCCAAAAAGCCAACTATGTAAATAACCAGTATAGATCCAGTCTAATAGTCTTTTCTTGACCACTGGGAGCCCTTTAAAGCAGGAAGCCTTAAGGAGGTCTGAACAATTGCTAACCACCACGTAGCAACTAAGGATGTAAATCTTTATGTCTGTTATGCACAAACAACTGGAATGGCCCATTTTTCTCTTTCCCCATGAAACACAGATGTTTCTGCTTCCATACTTTGTGCACTGGAGATAATGATATCAGAGCAATAGGTGTTGTGCAAAACAGCTGGCATCTTCTTGCGTGGACTTAGAAGCACAGGCTGAGTTGCTTGCATCTTTTTGATCAATCAAACCAACTTTCTCTGCTTGCTGTGTATGTGTATTTCCCTTCACAAAGGCTCTTATTTTGCACAGATTTGTGGAAACATCTTTTGTGTTTCTCATATCAATCAAGTGCTGTGAGCCAAAGGATTTTGTGGCAGTCAAAAATCTCCCAACAGGCTTCCTCAATATGTTACAACATAAAGAAGGATATTAAGAAAAACCTCCCTGACTCTGCACTCTCCATATAGGTTGTACTACATATCTCATCCTGCTAACTATCCTAGCCATATTAGTTGGGGATGATGGGAACTGTATTCCTGTACATAAGAAGGGAGCTAGTTTACATGGCTAAAACATTGGGGGCCAAACACAACCTCTCCTCACAGAGTGACAAACTAAAAGCAACACAAGATGCAGCATTAAACACATACAGGTCACTAAACAAATCTGG
Organism: Furcifer pardalis; assembly: GCA_030440675.1. NCBI lineage: Eukaryota > Metazoa > Chordata > Lepidosauria > Squamata > Chamaeleonidae > Furcifer > Furcifer pardalis. The sequence goes on along the minus strand of CP126898.1, from coordinate 27,881,033 downwards.
AAAGGAAATGATGGAAATTGTTGTCCAGGACATCCGTGGAGTGACAAGTTAGATAAATCTGGTTTAGAAACTAAAAAAAATTTGCAGGTCCTGAAAAAGACTGAAAGTCTAAGAGCCAAACTAAATGGTGTCATTACTCAATACATCACTGTGAATAGCTTTATGGCTACTTTTCAGAATTTTGCAGCATTTTCACTTGGCCGCTATGTAGGAAAAGCATAGCCGCAATCTCAATAGCCCTCTTCCCACCCATGCAACCCAGCACACCAGTGATGGGATGGAACAGGTTCTCACCAGTTCACCAGAACTGGTAGTAACTTTTTCCAGTGTCCCGGAGAACCAGTAGCAGCTTTTGGGGGGACCCACCTTCGGTTTAAAAGCTCTGGTTGATTTGTGTTTAGGGTGGGTAGGTGTATTTTAATGTATTTTTAGTTTATTTATTTTATTTAATTTATATACAGGTTGTGTTGTGGGTGGGTGGGTGGGTGGGTGGGTTGAGGGGTGTGTGTGTGTGCTTATTTTTATTTTATTTTATTATTTTTTATTTATTTATATTTTTTTCTTTGGCCCTGCCCATGTCATGATGTTGGCTCCACCCACATAATGATGTCATTACATTAGCTCCACCCACACTGTGATGACATCACGGTGGGGTAGTACAAATGTTGACATCTCACCACTGCAACACACACAACTTCTAGCTTTAAAAGGAAGAAAATGATCCCATTGACAGCACCAAAGGACTGAAATAACACCTTTCTGAAATAAGTCTACTGCTGCTTGTTTAAAGGAAGACAGGACTTCATATCATGAAGGATGGATGACTACCCTACAGTCTGTACAGCCTGAGGAATGATAAGTTTCCCAAAGATTACTGAAGCTAAAAATGCAGAAAAGGTAGGGAGTTTGACTATTGAAGCTGCTGAAATTCTCAGAGATTCAAATACCTTCCCGATTTAACATGTTGTTCTACCGCCCTCTTCTGTTATGCAGCCAGAGGTGGAAGCCATAAGAGGAAAAGGAATCAAAAACAGTGGGGCAACCCAAACATTATGGTAGGAACAGGAATCTGCTGCTGCTGTATCTTAATCCGATTATTGCCAATCATCAGGGTGTTCAACCATGAAGATTGTCCTGAGAATATAATGCAGTGGCCTTTCATTTGCCTTCATTTGACCCCCATACCACTGATCCAGTACCGCAAGTCATTTTCTGGTCCTCAGCTCTTTTGGCAGGCAAAGTCCTCCTCAGCCCCAGGCCAGTATTGAGGAAGCTGCTGCCCTTCATCCAGATGGATTCAAGTGGGATTTAATCCATTTGGGGACCATCACAGTTCCTTGTGGACTTCGGCACCCAAGGCCATTTGTCCTCAGGGTTGTCAGGTTAGTTACCGCCGCCTGACACTTAGTCTTGAGCCACTGGCAGTATGGTCTATTCTATTACCATAGCAGGATAACTTTACCAGACAAGAATAGAAACTGGATATTTTTTTCAAGGCTAGAATCAGGGCCCTCCAGCAAGCTGTATATTAAAACAGCAGTAGAACAACTCCATGTAGCTTGTTCTCCAAGCTCTCCCGGCGCACAACTTCTAACTCTGATTCTAAATTAGGGGACAGGCACGGAATAGCAGGAAATATTATTTCCATTCGTCTTGTTACTTGACCATTAATCTGACCCTGACCCTAGTTGTGTTTGGTCAAATTTCTGGTGCTCACATCGCCTGAAACGCTTTCAAAGAATCAGTTAGTTCTCTTACCATGAATTCGCTGTTTCCTTCCAGAGCTGAGACTGCTCACCTGGCTGCCATGATGTTGTTCTGATGAAAAGCTTGGCGGTGTCAGGGGGGTGCTGTGCAATTGTTGTAGTTCTGGAAGGGGGTGGAAAGGATACTCTCATTGTCATGTGCAAGCCAGACTAACTGGGTGTGTATTTTTTATGTTCATCCCAACTAAACTGTAGCCCGTAGCCAGCAGGGAAATCCGAACCAAGGAAATCCTCTAAAACATCCAAGACCACTGTACCTCAGGGAAAATTACAGTCCGAAACAGAAAGTACTTTTCACATCCTTCATGATCAGGAAAATTAGCTATTGGAATATAACTCCCATATTGGCCAGGAAATGTTTGGAAGGACCCCAAAGTCAACTATCTCAAGCTTTTAGAGATGAGGGCCCAATAGCTTAACGATCAAAGTCAGGGGTTTCCAACCTTTTCAAGCCAAGAGCCAGGTCACACTCTCTCAGTCAGCTTCAAGGGCTAGATGGCCATTTTGCCCTCCATGCAACAGTTTCAAAGGGGTGGCCATTTTGTTTCTCAGATACCCTTATAGGGGTTGGATGTCCACATAAAATGGTGCCGTGGGCCTGATGAGGCCCACAGGTCTCAGGTTGGGAGCCCCTGATCAAAGGCAAGGTAGGGAATCCTGTCTAGATACTAAGAATTCTTCACTGCCCAGGCAAACATTGTGTTTCTGGTTCCAGTGAAACTGGCAAAGCAGAGGAAGATCTTGGCTTGGATCACACACAACATGGACACAGAGATAGGGAAAAGACCCTACCACCCCAGATGCCAGCTGTGTGCCTCCATCTACTCTGTTAATACCATGGCAAGCCCCCACAAAATAACCCACATCAGGGTCTCATTTGCTTGTTCACCTCCAATTGTAATCTATGCCATCCTTTGGCCAGCAGTTCCCCTCTGTGTAAGGTAAACAGAACAGACATTATACCAAAGAATAAATGTACACTAACATCAGAAAGGGCAAAAGAGAGGAAAAGTAGTTTCAGAACACTTCAACCTCCCAGACATTTGGTTATACATTAACAAATTGGTTATTAAAGCACAATCATTATTTTGATTTTATTTTTGCTGTACATGGTGAAACAGCCTAATGTATGTTGAAACACTAAGTGAGGGGATGCTCTTCTGAGCTATGGGGCTTGTTTCTCAGTGACTTCTCCTTTCCTGTCCTCCACAAGGAAGGCACATCGCTCTGCATCATTCCTGGCAATTAGTAGCCTCAGCCAGCAAATGAGCTTTCTGATTAAATTCCACAAACGTCACAGCATTCAATTTGTCCCTGAACTTTTGAAGTAATTCAATTAAGTCTTCCTGTGAAGTGCTAGTTTCTTAGCAGGAGGGGAGAGGAGGGGGAGACGTTGTCACCAAATGTGCAGGGGAAGGACAGTTCCTTCCACCCAGCTTTAATTCTAGGATTTTCTGTTTCAAGACATTGTGTAATCTGGTGGTTCCTCTGTAATACAGAGCGTGCCAATTTTTTTGACTAAGCTAATATGCTTTTAACAGCTTCAAATCAGAAAAGTCTGTTCATCTTGCAGCTTATTGTGGTAAGCTTCAGCAGCCAAACGTCTTAATTCTCATTCAGATGCACAGGAGCTGTATAAGAAAATGTTGCCAATGCTGTTTAGAGAACTTGTTGAACTTGCTGACTGGAAGGTCTTAGTTCAATTCCAGGCTACTGCATGATGAAGTGAGCTCCCGTCTCTGTCCCAGCTCCTGCTGACCTAGCAGTTCGGAAGCAAGAAATTGCAAGTCGATAAATAGGGACCACTTCGGTGGGAAGGTAAAGAGCGTTCTGTGCACTTCAGTGTCTAGTTGTGTGTTCCACATATCCATGGAGATGTCTGCAGACACAAACAGTGCTGGCTCTTTGGCTATAAACAGAGATGAGCACTGAACCCTAGAGTCGGATACAACTGGCTTTCAAGCAAGGGTGACTTTTACCTTTTCTAGCTAACTCCCAGGTCTTACAGAGTCATACCTTTCTTCTTGTTTTTATCCCATGATTCCTGGATGATAAGATTGGAGGGAAGGAGACCAGTTGTCTCCCATGGCCCATCTTTAAACTTGGTGCTTTCCATTCGTGGCTTCTGGCTGCAATGAGTTAGGAGCCTCCGGTCACCAGTTGGTGCAAATTCCAAAGTACATAAGCTGGGGGTGGAAGAAGGAGCCAAAGGCACACCACAGAATTCATCCCACCTCTCTGCCCAACAGCCCAATGGGAGTGCTTCCTCCCTCCCCCAACACAGAGTTTGCCCTGCTGCTCTGCGGTATTGATGACAGCTTGTTGAATTTGGGCATTTGGTCTCTAAAAGGTTCACCATCACTGTCCAATACTATTCTGAATACTAGGAATGGGATTTTTGTTATTTCCTAGTCAACAAGTCTCTACCTGACTTATACACACCTTAAAGACCCCTAAATGTGCCTCACCAGGGAGAAAAGGCCTAAAGTGGAAAGCTTTGAGGCTTAGCTAGGCCCAACTCTATCCAAGCTTCCTGTTCCGGCTGCAATTCTCACTGGGAGTTTTGTTTCTGAACAAGAAGCTAGGCAGGGCTAGGTTTAAGTGAGCCTCAATTCTGTTCAGTGGGGCCCCAGATTTCCATCCCCCAAATCTTGCTCTAATGGCCACCACCTTCCTGCAGGTCCAGCTAACTTTGACTAGCAACTTCTTCTTCTGCCGAATCCGAATATTGGTGTCATCGTGGTGATCACCCATGAAGACTATCCTGAGAATATAATGCAGTGGCCTTTGATCTGCCTTCCACATCACAGCAGGACACTCGTACCACTGATCCAGTTCCACAAGTCATTTTATGATCCTGAGCCCTTTTGCACTCAAAGTCCTCATCAGCCAAAGGCCAGTATTGATGAAGTTGCTGCCCTCCATCAAGATGGATTCAAGTGGGATTTAATCCACTTGGGGACTATCGCCCTTCTCTGTGGATTTGGCCACCCAAATCCTTATGGTTGTCGGGTTAGTTAATCGCCACCTGACACACGGTGTTGAGTCGCTGGCAGTATGGTCTACTCTATTACAATTGCAGGATAACCAGGCCAAACTAGTAACAATCCTCTTTGAATCTCTATTTCTTGTTCTAAAATCTTAGGGACAACTCTATCTCATGGCAAAATGTGACAGCTAAGAGACAGTAAATTCCAGTTGTTATGAAAGGACAGAAAATTGTTACTCCTTGGGTTTTCCTGTCAGGGGAGAGGAATAGCAGCATTTTATATTATCCTGTTCCACTGCCACAATAATTTGCCTATTTTATACCTTGACTTGATTGACTGGAATGGAATGGTGGTAACACATATACTGTTTTGCTTTAGGTAAGAAAATGACTTCAACTATGCCTAGCAAAAACTATTTATTTTTGTATGGTCTCCAAGTGATGGGAACAAACAATCAGTTTTGTTCAAATTTAGATTGAGCATCTCATTCACAACGACTAAGATATCTTCTTTTAATGAGTAGATCTTATTGATGAAACATTTGGTAAATTGGACTATGTACAATAAGCTATCTAATAATCCAGCAGTTTAAGAATGCTACTGTATTTAGATATTGGTAGTATCATGGATGTTTAGAAGAGAAAATCATTATGGAGCCCTGGAGAGATATTTGAAATTAGCCAAGGAGATAGTAGTTTATCTCTCTCTCATCTGGGGGATGAACAGTGTACAGTATTACTTTACTGACCTTGTAGGAAACAAGGAATACTGTTCTCCTTGAAAGACTCATTAGCCAAGCCCCCCCCCCTCCAATTGGTGTTTATGACAGCAAGATCCAACCCAGATAAGGGAAATTTTAATATATCCATCAGAATGAGAAGAAGGAGGGATTGAGATAAATATTAACTGCCTGACAGAATCGCTATGGACAGATTGATCAAGCACTTAGCTTCCCAAGCTTCAGGGATATTGAATGGAGATTAGAGCAATAATGCTTCCCAGCATCTGTCATAAGTCACAACAAATGGGTCTATTTCCACATATTTAGCTCACTTCTGTAGGACAAAGCATTAGAAAGAATAGTTGGGTTGATACTGGCTTGTGATTTCCACTAGTATTATTCATGGATGCATGAAGGGTGAAGTGACATCGTCAATGATCTTAACCTATTAGCATTTGCTTGCTCTTTCCACCAGAGGCATATGATCAGTGATGGGATGTAACAGATTCTCACCAGTTCGCCAGAACTGGTAGTAACTTTCTCAGTGTCTTGGAGAACCAGTAGCAGCTTTTGGGGGGAACCACCTTCGGGGCTTACCTTTTCACTGGTTCCCCCACTGCACATGTGCGAGAAGCACTTGGTGTGCATGCATGCCTACAGTGCTTGGCATGTGTGCACAGCCTCCTTGCTGTTCTCCCAAGCGGGGAGGAGGAAGAGAAGCTGCTAGCCTGAAGCTCCCTATAGCCTGCTCCTCAGGGTAAGTGACTCACCTTTGGATGTGGTGTGTCTGTGTGTATTTTAATGTATATTTAATACCTTTACCTATATTGACGTACTGCCACAGTTCCTAAAAATGCCTGGCGGCTGGCAGGCCTGGCGGCCTGGCTTGGGGTTTTTAAGCAAAGTCTTGGAGTTACCTCATCAATAAGCTACACCTGTGCTGTTCCAATTGCTGTTCTAATTGGAGAACCCTTAAGGAGGTACACTTGTTTTACATTTAATTAAGGCATATTATCCTAGAGAACTGGTACGATGACCATATCCATCTTGCAACATGGTGCTGCCCAGGCACTTATACTAACAGGTAAGTGACGGGTTTGTGTTTGGGGTATGATTTATGTTTGGGGTGGATGTGTGGGTGGGTGTATTTCAATGTAATTTTTATTTTATTTATTTAATTATTTAATTATTTAATTACGGGTTTGTGTTGTGGGTGGGTGGGTTGAAGGGTGTGTGTGTGTGCTTATTTTTATTTTATTTTATTTTTTATTTGGCCCCGCCAACGACATCATGACGTCATGACGTTAGCTCCACCCACACTGTGATGATGTCACAGTGGGGTAGTAAAATTTTTGACATACCACCACTGCATATGATTCACCTGGGCCCAATGCCAAAATGAGTGGAGGAGGAACTCTGATTCCCAATGGTCATGGAGGTGGAAGAGGCCATGCCAGACGAATTGGCTGTGAAGGCACACCTTGTCCATATCCTCAAGGCTGCGGCAGTCCATTGCAGTCCTGGTGTTAAATCCTGCATGTCTCATTTCATATGTGCAGCAGGAGATGGCTCCATGATCATAGTGTGTAGGTCACTTCATGGCAAACTGGGATCCACCTTAAACAAATGCATGCCAATGGCGTTTTTCCTGCTTCAGAAAAAATGCATTCTTGGATACGAGTTACAGTCGACAATAGGATTGACCCTGCAACCCATCACCACCATTACTTCATCAAACTTCAACCTCTCTTCCCTGGTTTTGAAAATTCATATGATGCACAAAGAACTCTGGAGAGCTGGGTTCAAATTCCCACTCAGTCATTGAAACTCTGATGACAGATATAGTCCAAAACATTGGGAGACTACTAGGTTCGAGGCAGCTAGTCTACGTCAACCAGAAGCAGCTCTCGAGGTTTTGTGGTACAAATGTTCACCAGCACATCTTGGAGATAATGAAAAGGATTGCATTCGCTAGATCTCTCTGTTCCATTTGTTGCCCTGCTTACAATGTGAAAAAAAGCCATTTTTGAAGCTGTAAAACCTTATGGAAAAATTGGTTGTGTCAGCAAAAGACCTGCATCACAGATACTACTGCAAATTGTCCTATCGGTGAAAGCTGTGCTGACTCAGGAAAGTGAAAAATACAGGAAGATCAATATGACATGATAAGCTTCCCACCCTTGTGCCTGTTAAATTATTTAGTGTTTGTGTGTTACGCTCCACCAAGTTACACCTAATTTATGGCTTTTCAAGGCATGTGAGATATCCAAGAAGTCATCTTATCAATACCATCCCCTGGGATTTCAACCCAAATCCTAAACCTTAATCCAGCGCTCTACTCGCTGTTCCACACCAGCTCTGTTGAATGTTCATGATGTGACAAATGCATTCACAACCACTATTCTATTTTTCGCCATTGCTCAACCACCAAAAGCTGGAAATAAGCAAAGAATTCCATTGATCCACAGAATAAAGCTCTAGGATCAGCTGGCAGTAACTGAAGCACTGACTTTCCTCGTCTTACTATATGTGCGTAGCATCCATTACAGACTTCACACATCACTGTGGTGAGAGAGCAGATTGTCACAGAAAGTGATTGCAGCAGAGACAAGAGGACATGTGATGCTTTCATCCAAGGATTGCTGCCATCACCCCTTTAACAGAAATCGGGGATAGCTTTATTTTCAATACATCACACTTTTGCATATGTTCATTTGTGAATCTATTCTGTCATTAATCTGCAGGATTTTTTTTTAAACTGTCCAAAATTATACCTAGATATACACCTAAATAGTATATCTAGTTATATGTGAGTTGTTGTTGTTTAACAAAAGAATACAATTTGAAAGTAAGTTTTATCTTGTTGTTTTATGGGAGTTTAGTTTGTTTGTTTCTTTTTAGCTAAGAAATGCACAGAAACATTTAGCAAAGTGCAAATTCAAAGGGAAACTTCTGTTTCATTCACTAGCATGGGAATTGATGTATCAAATACACTCACGTTGAAATATGAACATCCCTATGGCTCAGGGGGGAGTACCATATATGGTTGTATATAAGCTGAGTTTTTTAGCTCCAAAAATGAGACCCATAAGGGGACACGGCTTATACTCGGGTCAATGACCATGAGGGTCCCAAGACCATGCCAGATTGAGATGCGCCAACCATTTAATTAATTTTACCATAATTTCATGTATCTTGATTATTGAAACTGACTAGCAGCTGCTGCATTTCCCACCCTCGGTTTATACTTGGGTCAATCTATTTTCTTGGGTCTTCTGGTCAAATTTAGGTACCTTGGCTTATATTCAGGTCAGCTTATACTCAAGCATATATGATATTAAAAAAGAAAGCTAGTGGTCCTATTCAAGTCTGGCCAGGTTAGCCTGCTATGGTAATAGAGTAGACCATACTGCCAGCGACTCAATGCCAAGTGTCAGGTGGCAGTTAATTAAACTGTCAACCCCAAGGACTAGCAGCCTTGGCGAAGTCCACAGGGAAGGGTGTTGGTCCCCAAGTGGATTAAATCCCACTTGACTCCATCTTGATGGAGGGCAGCAGCTTCGTTGACACTGGCCTGGGACTGAGGAGGACTTTGTGTGCCAAAAGGGCTCAGGACCAGAAAGTGACTCGCAGAGATGGATCAGTGGTACAGAGGTCATGCTGCAATGCAGAAGGCAGATAAAAGGCCACTGCATTATATTCTCAGTAAAATCTTCATGGATGATCGCCATGAGAATCGCCGATATTCGGAATTGGATATAGCAGAAGAAGAACTACACAGCAACATTTGACAAAGTGCAAATTCAAAGGGAAACTTCTGATTCATTCACTAGCATGGGAACTGATGCATCAGGCTCACTCACTTTGAAATATAAATGTCCCTATGGCTTAAGGGAGAGGTATTAAAAAAAAAAGGAAGCCGAGGTATTAAAAAAAAGGAAGCCAGGGGTCCTATCCAAGATCACTTGAATTCATTGCAGGTTTAAGCCAGTTTTTACTTAGGGCAGCAAATAGCTTGTTCAGCAACAATTGTCTCCATTTTGCCCAGTCCATAAGCCATTTTGCACCACACACTATCCAGTTATCTCCCCCCTTCACCCACCCACCAGAGTTTAACCTTTTAGACACTACCTCATGAATAATGGAGCAGGATTTATGGACTAGGGCTAGGTGTTGCGAAGGCTCCTTATACACAGTTTACTAGGAACAGTGTCCTCGACAGCCCTGCTCCTTAATTTAGCATCATAAAAGCCATTGAAAAACGTCTCTGTATTTGCTGGGGAGCCAGTGTCAACAGCTTGAGGCTCATCTGGCAGTGAAGCTGCCTTAATAAAACCCTGGCAGCAGGACCTGTCCAAAAAGCCAACTATGTAAATAACCAGTATAGATCCAGTCTAATAGTCTTTTCTTGACCACTGGGAGCCCTTTAAAGCAGGAAGCCTTAAGGAGGTCTGAACAATTGCTAACCACCACGTAGCAACTAAGGATGTAAATCTTTATGTCTGTTATGCACAAACAACTGGAATGGCCCATTTTTCTCTTTCCCCATGAAACACAGATGTTTCTGCTTCCATACTTTGTGCACTGGAGATAATGATATCAGAGCAATAGGTGTTGTGCAAAACAGCTGGCATCTTCTTGCGTGGACTTAGAAGCACAGGCTGAGTTGCTTGCATCTTTTTGATCAATCAAACCAACTTTCTCTGCTTGCTGTGTATGTGTATTTCCCTTCACAAAGGCTCTTATTTTGCACAGATTTGTGGAAACATCTTTTGTGTTTCTCATATCAATCAAGTGCTGTGAGCCAAAGGATTTTGTGGCAGTCAAAAATCTCCCAACAGGCTTCCTCAATATGTTACAACATAAAGAAGGATATTAAGAAAAACCTCCCTGACTCTGCACTCTCCATATAGGTTGTACTACATATCTCATCCTGCTAACTATCCTAGCCATATTAGTTGGGGATGATGGGAACTGTATTCCTGTACATAAGAAGGGAGCTAGTTTACATGGCTAAAACATTGGGGGCCAAACACAACCTCTCCTCACAGAGTGACAAACTAAAAGCAACACAAGATGCAGCATTAAACACATACAGGTCACTAAACAAATCTGGAAAGGAAATGATGGAAATTGTTGTCCAGGACATCCGTGGAGTGACAAGTTAGATAAATCTGGTTTAGAAACTAAAAAAAATTTGCAGGTCCTGAAAAAGACTGAAAGTCTAAGAGCCAAACTAAATGGTGTCATTACTCAATACATCACTGTGAATAGCTTTATGGCTACTTTTCAGAATTTTGCAGCATTTTCACTTGGCCGCTATGTAGGAAAAGCATAGCCGCAATCTCAATAGCCCTCTTCCCACCCATGCAACCCAGCACACCAGTGATGGGATGGAACAGGTTCTCACCAGTTCACCAGAACTGGTAGTAACTTTTTCCAGTGTCCCGGAGAACCAGTAGCAGCTTTTGGGGGGACCCACCTTCGGTTTAAAAGCTCTGGTTGATTTGTGTTTAGGGTGGGTAGGTGTATTTTAATGTATTTTTAGTTTATTTATTTTATTTAATTTATATACAGGTTGTGTTGTGGGTGGGTGGGTGGGTGGGTGGGTTGAGGGGTGTGTGTGTGTGCTTATTTTTATTTTATTTTATTATTTTTTATTTATTTATATTTTTTTCTTTGGCCCTGCCCATGTCATGATGTTGGCTCCACCCACATAATGATGTCATTACATTAGCTCCACCCACACTGTGATGACATCACGGTGGGGTAGTACAAATGTTGACATCTCACCACTGCAACACACACAACTTCTAGCTTTAAAAGGAAGAAAATGATCCCATTGACAGCACCAAAGGACTGAAATAACACCTTTCTGAAATAAGTCTACTGCTGCTTGTTTAAAGGAAGACAGGACTTCATATCATGAAGGATGGATGACTACCCTACAGTCTGTACAGCCTGAGGAATGATAAGTTTCCCAAAGATTACTGAAGCTAAAAATGCAGAAAAGGTAGGGAGTTTGACTATTGAAGCTGCTGAAATTCTCAGAGATTCAAATACCTTCCCGATTTAACATGTTGTTCTACCGCCCTCTTCTGTTATGCAGCCAGAGGTGGAAGCCATAAGAGGAAAAGGAATCAAAAACAGTGGGGCAACCCAAACATTATGGTAGGAACAGGAATCTGCTGCTGCTGTATCTTAATCCGATTATTGCCAATCATCAGGGTGTTCAACCATGAAGATTGTCCTGAGAATATAATGCAGTGGCCTTTCATTTGCCTTCATTTGACCCCCATACCACTGATCCAGTACCGCAAGTCATTTTCTGGTCCTCAGCTCTTTTGGCAGGCAAAGTCCTCCTCAGCCCCAGGCCAGTATTGAGGAAGCTGCTGCCCTTCATCCAGATGGATTCAAGTGGGATTTAATCCATTTGGGGACCATCACAGTTCCTTGTGGACTTCGGCACCCAAGGCCATTTGTCCTCAGGGTTGTCAGGTTAGTTACCGCCGCCTGACACTTAGTCTTGAGCCACTGGCAGTATGGTCTATTCTATTACCATAGCAGGATAACTTTACCAGACAAGAATAGAAACTGGATATTTTTTTCAAGGCTAGAATCAGGGCCCTCCAGCAAGCTGTATATTAAAACAGCAGTAGAACAACTCCATGTAGCTTGTTCTCCAAGCTCTCCCGGCGCACAACTTCTAACTCTGATTCTAAATTAGGGGACAGGCACGGAATAGCAGGAAATATTATTTCCATTCGTCTTGTTACTTGACCATTAATCTGACCCTGACCCTAGTTGTGTTTGGTCAAATTTCTGGTGCTCACATCGCCTGAAACGCTTTCAAAGAATCAGTTAGTTCTCTTACCATGAATTCGCTGTTTCCTTCCAGAGCTGAGACTGCTCACCTGGCTGCCATGATGTTGTTCTGATGAAAAGCTTGGCGGTGTCAGGGGGGTGCTGTGCAATTGTTGTAGTTCTGGAAGGGGGTGGAAAGGATACTCTCATTGTCATGTGCAAGCCAGACTAACTGGGTGTGTATTTTTTATGTTCATCCCAACTAAACTGTAGCCCGTAGCCAGCAGGGAAATCCGAACCAAGGAAATCCTCTAAAACATCCAAGACCACTGTACCTCAGGGAAAATTACAGTCCGAAACAGAAAGTACTTTTCACATCCTTCATGATCAGGAAAATTAGCTATTGGAATATAACTCCCATATTGGCCAGGAAATGTTTGGAAGGACCCCAAAGTCAACTATCTCAAGCTTTTAGAGATGAGGGCCCAATAGCTTAACGATCAAAGTCAGGGGTTTCCAACCTTTTCAAGCCAAGAGCCAGGTCACACTCTCTCAGTCAGCTTCAAGGGCTAGATGGCCATTTTGCCCTCCATGCAACAGTTTCAAAGGGGTGGCCATTTTGTTTCTCAGATACCCTTATAGGGGTTGGATGTCCACATAAAATGGTGCCGTGGGCCTGATGAGGCCCACAGGTCTCAGGTTGGGAGCCCCTGATCAAAGGCAAGGTAGGGAATCCTGTCTAGATACTAAGAATTCTTCACTGCCCAGGCAAACATTGTGTTTCTGGTTCCAGTGAAACTGGCAAAGCAGAGGAAGATCTTGGCTTGGATCACACACAACATGGACACAGAGATAGGGAAAAGACCCTACCACCCCAGATGCCAGCTGTGTGCCTCCATCTACTCTGTTAATACCATGGCAAGCCCCCACAAAATAACCCACATCAGGGTCTCATTTGCTTGTTCACCTCCAATTGTAATCTATGCCATCCTTTGGCCAGCAGTTCCCCTCTGTGTAAGGTAAACAGAACAGACATTATACCAAAGAATAAATGTACACTAACATCAGAAAGGGCAAAAGAGAGGAAAAGTAGTTTCAGAACACTTCAACCTCCCAGACATTTGGTTATACATTAACAAATTGGTTATTAAAGCACAATCATTATTTTGATTTTATTTTTGCTGTACATGGTGAAACAGCCTAATGTATGTTGAAACACTAAGTGAGGGGATGCTCTTCTGAGCTATGGGGCTTGTTTCTCAGTGACTTCTCCTTTCCTGTCCTCCACAAGGAAGGCACATCGCTCTGCATCATTCCTGGCAATTAGTAGCCTCAGCCAGCAAATGAGCTTTCTGATTAAATTCCACAAACGTCACAGCATTCAATTTGTCCCTGAACTTTTGAAGTAATTCAATTAAGTCTTCCTGTGAAGTGCTAGTTTCTTAGCAGGAGGGGAGAGGAGGGGGAGACGTTGTCACCAAATGTGCAGGGGAAGGACAGTTCCTTCCACCCAGCTTTAATTCTAGGATTTTCTGTTTCAAGACATTGTGTAATCTGGTGGTTCCTCTGTAATACAGAGCGTGCCAATTTTTTTGACTAAGCTAATATGCTTTTAACAGCTTCAAATCAGAAAAGTCTGTTCATCTTGCAGCTTATTGTGGTAAGCTTCAGCAGCCAAACGTCTTAATTCTCATTCAGATGCACAGGAGCTGTATAAGAAAATGTTGCCAATGCTGTTTAGAGAACTTGTTGAACTTGCTGACTGGAAGGTCTTAGTTCAATTCCAGGCTACTGCATGATGAAGTGAGCTCCCGTCTCTGTCCCAGCTCCTGCTGACCTAGCAGTTCGGAAGCAAGAAATTGCAAGTCGATAAATAGGGACCACTTCGGTGGGAAGGTAAAGAGCGTTCTGTGCACTTCAGTGTCTAGTTGTGTGTTCCACATATCCATGGAGATGTCTGCAGACACAAACAGTGCTGGCTCTTTGGCTATAAACAGAGATGAGCACTGAACCCTAGAGTCGGATACAACTGGCTTTCAAGCAAGGGTGACTTTTACCTTTTCTAGCTAACTCCCAGGTCTTACAGAGTCATACCTTTCTTCTTGTTTTTATCCCATGATTCCTGGATGATAAGATTGGAGGGAAGGAGACCAGTTGTCTCCCATGGCCCATCTTTAAACTTGGTGCTTTCCATTCGTGGCTTCTGGCTGCAATGAGTTAGGAGCCTCCGGTCACCAGTTGGTGCAAATTCCAAAGTACATAAGCTGGGGGTGGAAGAAGGAGCCAAAGGCACACCATAGAAGGTTTTTGGGAGATCCATGCATAAAGTCCCATAGAGACGATTGGTCCCACCATCAGGCCTTGAAGTCTGGATGCATGATCCCTGGCTTTGCCTTTCAAAGGACACTGCTGAGAAAGGGGAAGGAAATGACTGGTCTTTCTGGAGAGTGTCAGTTCCTAAGGTTATCATAAATCAGAAGCAACCAGATGAGATACAACAATAACAACAACCTCTTCCAAACAGTACCACTGAAAAATCCAGAGGTGCATCCTGCTCCACCACAAAGCCGAGTGAACAACCACCTCAAGTAGCAGATAGTGGAAGACACGAGTTAGGTTCGCAGGAGCTGGGACAGAGACAGGAGCTCGCTCCGTTGTGCAGTACTTGGGTCTCAAACTGCTGACTTGCCAACCTTCCAGTCATCAAGTTCAGTGTCTTAACCATTAAGTCACCAGAATAATCCAGAAAAGCTTCTGTAACCCTCCAGTTGATAGTAACCCTTACCCTATTCCATGTCCTAGTCCTAACCCTAAACTTAACTATACTGTACCATGAAAAATTGCATTAGACTGATCTTACACAATATTATGTGAACTATTTTTAGAGTAGCTCTAGAATAATCCAGAAAAATTATGTAACCCTACCGCTGATAGTAATCCAAACCCTAATCTTTTGTTCACTTAAGCAGAGTGCCCCTGACACTTTACCACTATCTAAGAAATAATATAAATATTTAGTATATAAAGTTAGCAGACAGGAAGTGAGGTGCCTCCGTGTCCATTGCCTCAGGCAACACAATACCTGTGGCAGCACTCCACACAGCTACTGTAAAGCCTAATAAGCTGTTTCTTTTCATAACAGGTGAAAACCATGCAGCCTTTTGCTTACACTTGTGTAAGCATAAGCTGCTTTGTGAAGCACAGAACAGGTTAATATAGTCTGATACTGTGTTAACCAGTGTTGAGCTTCCAAGATTTCCTACAGCCTCAGTCACTGAGAACTTGTATAGCTAGAGATCCTGAGAACAGAGCTCTTAAGCATGGAGCAGATGTATGTGCAGTGTCCTGGAGCTGTGGTTCTTCCATGCCTGTGATACAGTATTAAACTAGCATTTTGAAGTTACTTTTTTACACTACAAGTCCTAAACTCACCTGCGAACAACTATTCTAAATTCTGCATTTTGTCCAGGAGTTTACCCTGCTTTTAGCACCTTTGTATACTTTTTATTGGTTGCAAGTCATTCTTGTGTTCTGAGTCTTTGTAGACCAGGGGTTCCAAACCATAGCCCCCCCCCCCCCAGATCCAGCCTGCGGCACCATTTCATGTGGCTCCCCACCCCTCCAAGGACATTCAAGAAACAAAATGGTCACCCCTTTGAAGCTGTTTGGACAAAATGGCCATCCCCCCATCGTGCAGGTAGGGCAAGATGGTTGTCCAGCTCTCAAAGCTGTTTGAGAGAGTGTGACCCAGCCCCCAGCATGAAGAGGTTGTGAACCCCTGTTGTAGACCATCCTGGGAACATGGTGCCAGAATCATTACACATGGTTGAAGGAAATGGCCAAAATCTTTAATAAAGGAAGGGAGAAAGAGGATTCTCTGCCCAATCTGAATAATCATGAGAGATGATGACGGCGACAGTGACAGCGACATGCTATTGATGAGTTAGACTTACTAGATTTGGAGTATTCCTGGTTTTCTTTGGGTTCAGGCCATAGCAATTGGCTGCTCAAGCTGCTGTTGCTGCTGTAATTCTTGGAACCTGAAGTAGATTTCCATGTGTTCGAAAGCCATGGGGAATCACTGGAATCCACCCTACAGTCAAGGAAAGAATAAACCAATTCCCATGAATGGATGTTTGAAGAATGGGAGTCTCTGGTGGTATCTTTTGAACTGGACTCTGTGTCTCCAGTTCATGCATTTGCCTAGGAAAATGGGTAGGGATCCCTCAAGAGCCAAGGGCTGGCTCATCACCAAGGAAGGCAGTCCTTCACTAGAGGGGCTCCCAGAAACCTTATCTTCTGTTGAACAGCTATCCAGTGCAAACATGATTTTAAAAACAAGGCAGGACAACTTGCAGCTGGATGTCCACATTAAGCAGCTGGACAATGGATTCAGCTGGCATTTGAGTCCTACATTGTTACACATTGTAATACAGGGCAATTCTACTTACATTATAAAAAAAACCAATTTCTAATATTGCATCTGCCCTTATTGATTAGTATAATCAGTTTTATGCAAATCCTACTCTGGACTCCTTATTGATAATTGTTTTATACCTGTCATTATATTATGTTTGTTTAAAAAAGGCTACTTTGTAGATAACCCATCCATTTTTGTCAAGTATACTTCTGTCCCGGTTTTGTGGGAGAGAATTATGGCAACTCTAGCCCAGCCAGCTTTGTTGTCGTACTTAAAATGGCTAATGAAGCATCAAAAACACAGGCTTCAATCCCCCACGTGCCATTGGACCTTGCTAGGCTAGCGGTAGGACCTTCCGATGGCGAGTGGGTGCTAAAATCTCAGGGATTGG
Source organism: Furcifer pardalis (assembly GCA_030440675.1). Lineage (NCBI taxonomy): Eukaryota > Metazoa > Chordata > Lepidosauria > Squamata > Chamaeleonidae > Furcifer > Furcifer pardalis. The sequence continues at coordinate 27,863,941 of CP126898.1, read as the reverse complement.
AAACAGTAGGAAACAATGCTTCAGTCCACCACGTCAAACTAGGTGTGTTATCAACCAAGTAACCAAGTATCTAATGAAGTGTGTGTGTGTGGGGGGGGGGGAGAGGTCCAGAGTCTGAAGTTATTTAATTGCAGTATTGAAGAAAGGGGCTGTGAAAAAAATAAAGTTCTGTTCGCAGTTTGGAAATTGCATCTTAATTTACACATATACGCCTAATGAACTACAGAGTCATATGACTGCTTCAAAGCCCATTCCCTCATTTAGCATATCAGGACCAAAAAATGTACAGGGAGAACTCAAATGGATTTGTGCTGGGGACACATTTTAAAAAAAAAAGGACATTAACGAGAAAAAAAATCATTTGTTCCTAGACAAATGTGGGAGTTATTCCTGCCTTTCCCTTATTCTACAAAAACCTGCCTCCCCCCCCCCTCACCACCAGATAGCACTTCTGTGATCATAATCACAAGAGTTTTGGGAAGTTGTGGGTTACCTGTGTTTTATTATGGTGTCATCACTTGCATTCCTATATAAACCTGGAAAGAATGAAATGTAGTGTTAGAAATTTTATTTTCACTGACAATTATTTTATGATTTACGTGACACAGCTGACAAAGACACTCTCCACAATCCAGTACTAAGACCTCTTCTTATCAGAACAATAGGCATTGTGTGCAGAAATACATTTTGCTTTAAAGAGGAAAGGGTGCTTGTAGAGGCAAAGCTGGAATAAGAGAAGCAGCAAGTGTGGGGTGTTTACGCTTTTCCACACACCCTGATTTCTCCATTGCAAACTGCAGTATTCTCTATTTCCAAATGTTTTTTAGTCCTGTAGGATTCTAAATGCCTTACAGGCTCCCTTCCAGAGACTTCACCATGGGAATGATACTCTAATACAGGGGTTCTCAATGTTTTTCAGCTGCGGGCCAGACCATGCCTCCTCAGACAGCTGAGTGGGCCGGCCTGGTGGTTCCCCCTGCTGTAAATACTGCTGTAAAGCACATCCATGACTGTAGTAAACACATTTACAATGGCCACAGACTCATTTATGGCTGTAGTAAATGCTTTTAGGATGGCCGTAAATGAGTACACAGCCGATTCCAGCAGCAGACTCAAGGGCAGCTGGAGCGAGGTCAGGGGGCGGATTATTTGGCGCCAAAGGCCATAGGTTATGAACCCCTGCTCTAATACATCTGGAGGTAACCACATTAGGAAGGCAACCTTGATGAGTCTTGCAACAAAATAAACTAATGTCTTGGTATATTTGCGAGATTCCGTCGATGTATAAGGTGTTATTTTCTTTTCATCATGTAATACAGTCATACCTCGCATAATGAATTTAATTCATTCTGCTAGGCTGCTCACTAAGCGAGTTTTTTGCTATGCGAGTCAGACTCGCATAACGAATTTTTCGCTATGCGAGTCGGACTTTTCCCTATGGAAAAATTTGCATAACGAGCATTTAAAGGGGGGAAACTCGCATAGCGAAAAAATTTCGCTATGCGAGTTTTCCCCATAGAAACGCTCGTTATGCGAGATTTTCCATAGGGAAAAGTCCGACTCGCATAGCGAAAAATTCATTATGCAAATTTTGCTCGTTATGCGAGTTTTTCGCTAAGCGAAACACTCATTATGCGAGGTTTGACTGTATTTCATACCATGGCAATTCACTTATTTTTAGAGTCATTCTGAGTTTTTGCTTATCTTAGCCCATTTATCCACCCCAAACCTTAACATAACATCACTGAAATGCTATCCTTCCTATAAACCTAAGGTCAGATTCTTTAATCAGTGATTCCCAACTTTTAGTTTCCAAATAGATGTTCTTGGACTATAATACCCAGACTCCTCAACATCTGCCCTTACTATGTTCTGCAAGTTTAAGTCCATCCACAGTTAGGGATCTAATCAGGGGATCTCTCCCTCCCTTACCATCACCAAGGGCATACTGCTGTGTGACGTTATGCCTGGCTTGCTGCTGGCAAACATATACAGCGAGCACCAACAGCATGACCCAGAGGGCAGAGCCCAAGCTGGCAATGAAGACAGGCTGGCGCACCACTTCCAAGATGTAGCTACTAGACAGGAGGCCTGAAGTCTTTGCCATCTTCTCCATTGTAGGCTCTGGAAGACAACAAGACGTGATGATGAAACTGCATTACGGAAACCGTTCTTAAAAGCAAATGTGGATTCTGAGCCTACTCAGGAAAGCCACCATGGTGGGAAATGGGGACTCAGCTAGGTCGTAGGCCACTATAGGCATACAGAGGGAGTTAGGCTGAGTTGTACCACCACCAAACAAAAGTAGTCCAGTTGGCTTAGTGGGTAAGATGCTGAACTTGATGACTGGAAGGCCATGGAAAGTCAGAGTAAACAGCAACAGGTTAAAGAGGGGTGAGCAACCTGGAGCCCATCAACCTTTCCCTTTTTTTGCAGCCCTCATCATAGGTGGAAGGAGACCCTGCAATTTTCCCAGTAGGTAAAAATATAGGTAAAGGTCAACCTTGCTTGAAAGCCAGTTGTATCTGACTCTAGAGTTGGGTGCTCATTTCCGTTTATAGCCAAAGAGCCAGCGCTATCTGCATCTGCAGATGTTTCCATGGTCATGTGACAGGCACAATTAGACACCAGACCGTGCAGAATGCTTCTACCTTTCCCACCAAGGTGGTACCTATTTATCCACTATTTTTCAAAGTGCTAGAGTAGCAGGAGCTGGGACAGACTCTGTCATGCAGCATTCAGGTCTCAAACTGCTAACTTGCCAACCTTCCAGTCATCAAGTTCAGATCCTTAGCTAGTAAGCCCCTGCTATAGATGATAGCAAATCTGGATCACCCAACATGTCTTAGTGGAGAAACAACTCTTAGATGCCCCCATCACACTTTGGCCATTTGAGGAGAAGAACCTGGGATATTAAAATTCAAATATGGGGGAAAATTGAAACTAACTCTTCAGTTGATAGCCTTGGCTCTTAGAAGCTAGCTTGGAGTCCTTTGTGTGTTATGTGTGTTTGTGTTACTGAACCCAGTTTGCCACCTCTTTTCTTCCCCTTCCCCTCAGAAAAACTACTCAACTTTAACAGTCACACATCAGAGTTGAAATACAATTTTCTCCAAGCCGGAAATAGCTGCATCTATTGACTTTGCTCACTGTGGATTGCTGATGTTTTTATTTGGTCTGTGGTTTTATTCTAAAAGAAAAGAAAGCCCAGACATTTCTTTATCAATTCAGTGGGGGAAACCTTAAGAGTTGAAAAATCTGAATATATAAGAAAGCAAAAACAACAGGTTTGGGCAATCCTGATTGTGATTTAAATGGCCAAATCCAGATTCTATGAGGGAGTGAGCCTGAGATAAATAAATGTTAAGAGATTATGTACGAGAGTTTGTCTCACCTACAGAATAGCATACAGGTTTACTAGACACTCCAATTCCCACTCCACTGACTGCTGCAACCTGGACACAGTATTTCAGCCCAGCTGCCAGGCCTGTCAATTCTAGACTATGAGTTCCTCCATCAACTGTCTTATTAGATCCATGGTGAGAGTAATTGCCAAGGAACCAGAGCTTTAAAAAAAGAAAAAAAGATTTTCAAGAAAAAGGTAGCATATTTTAAAAGGAAGTTTTAAATATTATTTTTAAATAACCAGGCAATGCGAATCAGGGTGTCCCAAAAGTTGCCATACATAACAACAGATATCTTGGAATATGGCCAACACATAGAGAATATTTTGTAAGATGATGTAACAATTTTCCCCCCCAATTAAGGTATACTAGTATTTAGGCATAATTTCCCATTTTCCCTATGTATGGCGGCTTTTTGAGACACCCTGTAGAATCATACAATAAATTACAGTGGAACTTCAGTTAGCAAATGGTTTGGTTAACGTAATATTCTATAAGCAAAAGGAAATCCAGATATAAGAGTAGCTTGGTTAACAGATGTATTTCATATAACAAAGCTTTTTTTGGGCTGCCTGGGCACACCCTACTGCATTTCTCAGTGGCGGGAGGGTATTTAGAGCATTTCTGCTCCATTTCTAGAATGTTTTATCATGTTCCTGGTGAGTTCTGGCAGCTTAAAAGCAGCATTCGGCACTTCCAGGGTGTTGGGGAAACAAACAGCTGAGTGTTGGGTCATTACCAGAGCTGGCCACTAGAGGGTGCAAAGTGGGGTTTCCCATAGGTATGCATTGAAAACCAATTTCATCTGTTCTGAAGGTCAGGAAAAAGTCCAAAAAACCTATTTTTTTTGTTCAAAACTCTTCATAAAGTCTACTTTGTAATTTTGTTGCCACTTTATAAAGAGTTTTAAACAGAAAAAATAGTTTTGTTTTTCTTTTTCTTTTTTGGCTTTTTTCTGGCATCTGGAATGGATTGATTGTTTTTCAATGCATTCCTATGGGAAACCGCATTTCAGCTAAAGTAATTTTCGCTGTAAGAAACGTCCCGTGGAATGTATTAATTATGCTTGTTGAGGTTTCACTGTAGTTGGAAGGGCCCTATGAGGCCATTAAGTCCCATTCAATGAAGGAATCCAAATCATAGTAGATCTGACATATGTTTGTCCCATTTTCTCTTGAAAATCTCAAGCTTTGGAGCATTCACCACCAGCTGTAGCTCCACTGAGCTAACCATACAATGCAATTAATACTTACTCAGAAGTAAGTCTCACTGAGTTCAATGAGGTTTTACTCTTTTGTCACTGGTATGCAGCAGCAATACAAGCAGCAAGTGGTTTGTATCAGGTGGTGTGTGTGCAGCCGATAGGCAGGCAGACAGATGTTGTCTCCTCTTGATAGAATAATTGAGTTGGAAACACCTGCTGTTCAGGGCTTCTGGGAATTTAAGTCCAAGAACGTCTGGCAAGTCAAGTTTGCAAACCCCCTGCCCTGGAGTAACCTTACAGTTGTGACCTAGGGCAGAACATGGCTATTATCTTGCACCATCTATTAGGTCCACTCCTTTTTAAGTCTTTCATAGGCAGAAGAGCAATTCTTATGCCAGATCACAGTGTTGTCAGACCTCTAAGATTAATAAACAGATGATGATTCTTTCAGAAGAGAATTCTGCCTGATCCTGACTCACTTTAACTAGCATGTTTTGGAATTAGGATTACACTGCCTGATGTGTTCCCTTAAAAGTCCTTTTGATGTTACATCTCCTAGATATTTAACTATGCAGACTGCACAGATTTCAATTCTTTCTGACCTGGTAGGCCTTAATGATGTCATTGTGAGCATCATGTGGAGGAGGTTCCCAGTGGATTATCACAGTACCATTGCCATCCTGGATTGTGGTTATCCTGACACTCTGAGGAGCAGCACTAGGCACTGAAAGGAAAGGAGGGGTTTATGTGAAGATTTTAAGGTGAAGTTGGAGTATCAGTTTCTAACACTTGCCACCACTCCGACACCTGCTATTCCACCTCTGCTTTGAACATGGAAACCTTCATTTTAATACTGACTTCTTACTGTTAAATTGTAAAAAGAAAATGAATTAGTTAACACTTAAATCAGGAATGGGCAACTTCCATAGATCCAGGGGCCACCCAAGCTATCACCTTGACCTTGGAAGGGTACACCACGCCAAATTGGGTCTCTGTGCAGGCGCAGTTCATTGGAGCCTTTTCGGCTCCGTTTCTCTTTAACTGCCTGCCGGTCGGAGTGGAAACCGGTGCTTCCGTGACGCAACGGGGGAGGTCCGGTACCATTTTCGAAACAAGGGTAAGTCGAAATTCCCCCTCCCTAAATGAGATTCCCACGCAGAATGCGGGATAGTTGGCCGCCCTAGGGTACACCAACATCCAAAATATTCATTTTGAAATTCAGGCCAATAGGTTGTTGAACGAACACACACACACACACACACACACACGCACACACACACACACACACACACACACACACACACACACACACCAATAATTGTGCAAGCAACTTGCATCCTTTGGTGAAATATCTGTTGCATGACTGATCACACAATAGATACGCCACCAAAGGGTACAAAATGCTTGTATAATTGCCATTGCACACTATTTGCTTCAATAGGATTCTGGTCTTTAAAAAAAAAAAAGCTGTCATACCTTCTAGTATAAGGGTTCCCAACCTTTTCAAGCCGGGGACCGGGTCACGCTCTCTCAGTCAGTTTAGAGGGCCAGACGGCCATTTTGCCCTGCCTGCATGATGGGGGTGGCCATTTTGTCCCAACAGTTTCAAAGGGGTGGCCATTTTGTTTCTCGAATGTCCTTTAAGGGGTGGGGGACCACATGAAATGGTGCCACAGGCCAGATCTGGCCTACAGGCCTTAAGTTGGGAACCCCTGTTCTAGTGGGTATGACAATTTTGCCAACATTTCCACCCATCCTTTTGAGCTATTTTAGCCAAAAGAGAGTCTTATTTAGGACACAGGACTTTCCAAAAAGAGGCTTCTCGAACCTAGAGCAGTGAAATACTCCTCACATAACATTCCCAGAGGAGCAAGGAGTAAAAAGGTTGAAAACAAAATGTAGATGGGAGCAGGATATCAGAGAATCAGGTGGCTGCCATGGTGTGTGGGGGCCACATCTGGTCCCTCCTGGGGTGACATTCATCCCACAGGCCAAGCTTGCGGTATTTTTTCCAGCCTGAGAACAAACATTTCAAAAAGGTTCTCAAGAGGCTGTGTGGCCATTGAGAGAAGTTCACGGAGAGCTGCGTATAGCCTCAAGAGTTCTGATTCACCAGCCATGACTTAAACATTAATACAAGTAAGCAGAATTAAATGTCATTCTTTGATAACCGCACACATGGCTGTTTTGACTTCATTCTTCCCCAAAATAGATGTGGCTTGGATTAGCAAATGATATCTTCAAAACCACTGTGCATGAAGGTTGAGAGATCACAGATAATTGACCTCTCCTTCATTCATCATGTCTATATCTTTTGTAAAATCACCCAAGACAGCTGCCATCACCAATCATGTGTAGGCAAGGAAATCTGTAACAGCTTTTACATATTTTGCCATGAAAAGACAGAAGGGAAGCAGCATCAGCAAAAAGAAAAATGTCTTTCATAGATATTTTCCTCTTTTTGGACTAGAGACAAGGCAGGATGATTAAGCTGTGTTGCAACAAGAATTATTTGTTCAATAAACGCCATGTCACTGCATGATGTTTATATCCTGCTGTCAGCATTTACCCAGTCTTGCCAAGAGCTAAAATACATAAGAATTTAACAAGACAGGAATGGAGAATCTGGTCCATGTGGCTGACATGTGGCCCATGGAGTCCCCATCCAAATGACATTTGGAGGAATACCATTTCTAGGCATGAAGTTGGGGGATCCTGAGAAAGATGCTCTTGATGGGTCCCTCTTCCTTGTATACCAGCTTTCCCCCTTTTCTCTATGATTGCTACTCTCCTCTGCTTACCGTATATAATTGACTATAAGTCATCCCAAATATAAGTCGAGGTACCTAATTTGGTTCTCTAAAACTAGGAAAATAGATTGACCTGAGTATATATTGGGAGTGGAAAATGCAGCAGCTGCTGGTGAGTTTCAAAAATACATGAAAATACAGTAAAATTAATTAATTTAGACATTTATGTGAGTATGTTTTTGAGTGTTTACATTGAGCCAAGTATAAACTGAGTCCCATTTTTGGACCTCATTGGGGGGGCTAAAAACCCAATTTATACTTGAGTATATATGGTACTTTTCCTTTTGAACGAATTTCAGACTATCTGCACGCAAAAGAGGATAGATTGTGTAGAGTTTCTTCTCATTTCCTTTGCTCAGTCAAGGATGGCAGGTGACCAACCACAAAATTAAGAAGGGCCCAGGGGCTCCAAAGATTTGGGCTGGCCTCCTAGAAATACCTATCCCTGGAACTTCTTCTATAAAGTAGTACTTGAACGAATGAAACCACTCTCGTTTGCTGATCCTTCTTACCCTGCACTGTTAAGGATGCCTTGGCTGAGGTAGTTCCCACCTTGTTATGAGCAGTGCAGATATAGTTGCCTGCATCATACACTCTCAGATCATTAATTTGAAGGACATTTTCTTGATTTACTTCATATCTGTAAAAACAAAGGAATAGAATCAGAACAAGATTAAGGCCTTTTTGATAATTCTACGTCTATGCAATGATCATGCATCAGACTGAGCTTGTCTACACCATTCTTTGGTTAATACAACACTTTCTAGACCCCACCACAAAGCTCTGGACTTCAATTGGCATTATTTGTATGAAATGAGGATTACAGTTGATGGATTTGGGTGTTTTGGATTCTATACTCACCCTTCTTTCCAAGCCTAAATTCATTTTTGCCCATGGGCATCTGTTTGTGAATGTTTGTAAAATCTTTTATAAACTGTGTTCATTAACCTAGGGATCCCCAACCACCGGGCTGCAGACCGGTACTGATCCATGGACTGTCCCAAACCAGACCATGGGGATAGGTGGCGCTGTGAGTCCTGATGGCAGCCTTCTGCCCTCAACATGCTTTGCCGGGTCTGTCCGGCGAATAAAGCGAGAGCACGGGCTTTAGACACAGCAAATAGGCAGATGGTCAGACCCCCTCCTTTATGTTGCTTAACTATGGCGGGGCTCCACCCCCACCTGTGTGCAGTGTGATACCTCACTGCCCGAGTCAAACAGTGTGGCTTGCACTGTCCAATCCAGCTACCCCCACTTACTGGTCCATTGAAAAAAATTTCAGTATGAAACTGGTCCATTGTGCAAAAAAGGTTGGGGAACCCTGCTCTAGCCCATGCATTGTTTTAATTGAAGAAAGACACAAAATTTGGGAAAATGCAACAAAAGTCAAGTAATTGCACTCCCATTGATATATTAGCTTATTATGTTGCTATGAAAATTTCTCAATCTCTACTGAAGACAAATTGTCTGAGATAAATACAGCTATCTGATTCAGGAAAATGGATAGGGACTCTACAAAGACTACTGTGGAAGTGTATGCTCGTTGAATCTGCCTCCCAAGACCAATACTGCAGAGTCTGAATGGCAGGCAAAGATAGGAAATTAACCTTCTAATGTACCAAATTATACTCACCTCCCTAAGGGCAATTCTCCATTTTCCTTGTGCCACTGGACAACAGGTGATGGGTCTCCATGGACACCACACATGAACTGAGCAGAAGCACCAAGTTTGGCTGAGGCATCATTAGGTCGCCGACTGAATGTTGGCTTTTCTAAGAAGAGAAAGGCAGGGAATATAACCCTACCCAATAGCACTAGTTTGTTGTAATAACAGAAGTCCTTATATTGAGTAGATAGTATTATGGTGTCTGATCATCAAAAATCAGAACAGACTTTCTGCAGAATGACCCTCTCTAGCTATGTTGTCATTTGAATCGCTTTCCCATACTTTGTAATGACAGATCCAGTAAAATAGCTACATACAAATTCCAGTTGAATTAAGCTACTCATATTATGGAATGGAATAATTTATGTACCATGTATACTCGAGTATAAGCTGATTTTTTTCAGCACAAAAAATGTGCTGAAAAAAGCAGACTCAGCTTATACTTGAGTCATCTGCTCTATTTCCTGACCCTGCCCTTGCCACCACTTGATGGCCAGTGGCTTTCTGCCTTAGCTGCCTCGGTGAGGGAAGCATTCTCCTTTGCCAGCCTGTTTCCCCCACCCTCTGTGGCTATAGGCTTTCAGCCACGGTGGTCGCAGTGAGGAAAGCAGGATGGCAAAGGAGAATGCTTCCCTCATGAGGCTAAAAGCCCATAACCATGGAGGGGGAGGGGCTCATTTACTAATGTTATACTTGTTAAGTCCTTTTACTCGTGTTTTTAATTTGAAATAAATATTTAAAAACATTACCCCACTGATGTCTCAATTAATGCAATTTTTTCCATTTATTTTGATTATTGAAAATCACTAATAGCTGCTTCATTTCCCACCCTAGGCTTATATTTAAATCAATCAGTTTTCCTAGTTTTGCAGGGAAAATTAGGTACCTCGGCTTATATTTGGATTATCTTATACTCGATTATATATGGTAATCCAGTTCTAGGGACTGCAGTGGCTCAAGTGGCTAAGACACTGACTGGAAGGCGAAAGGTCAGCAGTTTGAGACCTGTATACTTCAGGATGGAATGAGCTCCCGTCTCTGTCCCAGCTCCTGCCAACCTAGCAGTTCAAAAGCAAGAAATTGCAAGAAGATAAATAGGGACTACTTTGGTGGGAAGTTAAATAGCGTTCCTTGTGCTCCGGTGTTTTGTCATGCCTTCCACATGATCACGGAGATGTCTGCAGCAGCAGACGTCGCTGGATCTTCAGCTATGAAACAGAGATGAGCACTGAAATCTAGAGTCGGAATTAACTGGCATTCAAGCAAGGGTGACCTTTACCTTTACTTTAGTCACTTGTCCTATTGAACAGTGGCATGCTATGACACCAAAGTAAAACCAGGAAAATTCTACTGGCTAGCTTTGCTATAATGCACAAATTCAAGATCCATGTGAAACACATACTTATGATGAAAAAAAAATGTATCATAAAACAGATTATGATTGAAATACTGTAACTGTCTTTTGAAAGACTGCGTGGTGTAGTGAATAGAGTACCAGATTGGAGTTTCAATTGCTGATGAGCCATTAAATCCACTGGGTGATGTTGGCCAAGCCTTTCTCAGCCTGTCCTAGCTTATAGACCCATTCTTAGGATAAAATTATGTAGCAAGAGAGTTGTGGATACTGCCTGCAGTTCACCTGGGAACGTGTGAACCATAGTAACAAATTCCCTCAATAAGTACTTCAGCTCTTTGTACAAATTTTCCCCATTAGTCCTAATCTCATAGTTTAACCCTGTTGTTCTTGTTTTTTAAACTACAACTCCCATAATGTTGTTCTGGGTTCTGGACACCAAAAGAACAAGAACCACCTTTTCAATTTTCAACATAGAAACAGATGTTCAGGGATTCCAACTTGTTGTAAAACACAAGGGAAAAAGACAAGATGAGCAGCTCCTCCTGATCTTCTTACCCAAGACAGTGACCATGGCTGGTTGACTGGTTCTCTCTCCTGCTTGATTGCTGGCCATACAAACATATGTTCCCGAGTCACTCTTCAGAGCATGGGCTACCAGAAGCTTTCCAGTGGTAACCTGTAGTAGAAGTGGAGAAGAAGCCATTGGAACTCAAGGCATCTTTTCCATATACAAGTATCTGGTGTTGCCATCTTGTCAGGGAATATGAGAAGCAGATGTCCAGAGAAACTGAGAGAACGTTCCTCTGGACATCTGCAGCAAAGTTTATTCCTAAAAGTGGCATAGCCTTATTTCTCTATATATTTCATGCTGCAGGAATTATGATAGTTAAGAAGATAGTAGGTGAATTCCAACAATTATCCCATTTGAAGCAGATTCAATGAAGTAAATGGAACTTGTTGGTTACATAAATTACACTGATTTCTGTTGGATTTCTGGTACTAACACAGGATTTAGTCTGGTGGCTCCACAGCTCCTTCTTCTAGCAACCAATTCAACTTTGTAAAGACAGAACAGAATATCCACTGACAGCAACAGGAAAATCCTGCTCATCCCAAACTAGAGAGATCATGGTTTAGCCACTATTACCCAGCCTACAATGCCTTGCAGGTCTGTTGTGAAGATAAAAATAGGAGTTGAGGAGAGAATAATATATTCCTCTTCAAGTTCTTTGGAGGAAATATAGACTGTAAGTGTGAGACATAAATAGCCAGAATAACCTTGGCACATACCTCTTTATCTGAGCCATTTTGTTACTATTTATTAATAACATTTGTCCACCTTTCCTACTTCATCGAGGCAACTGGCACACCTGCTGGCCTTACTTCCTGAGATAATGTCTCTCTAGAGCTGTCTGGTTAGCAGTACCTCATTCCCCAATATTCAGGGCTGAGCTTGACATCAGGGTTTTAAAGGAAATGGTCCCAGAATCAGCTTCTTCTTCTTCCGTGTCTAGGCCAGACGTGAAACCGCCAAAATGAAGGCACCTTTTAGTGAGGTCATTCTGCAGTTCCTTTCGTATGACCTAGTGTGAGAAAGGTTAGCTGGCAACACAAGGTTGCTATTACCAGGGTATGCCCGATTGTGGTTCAAAAATATCACAATCTTTGAGGAGGCTCTTTCTGTGTACTCCCCCCCCCCCCGAATCAGCTGATCAGGTGACATAGAATCAGCTAACCAAGTAATTCAGCATCCCAGGGCAGGCATTTTCATTGGTTAGATAGACATGACTTCCATCCATCACAGCACCTGTCATGCACATAGGGAGCTTTGCAAGCTGTCATGCTTGGCCTATGTATCCTATGCTCAGTGCTGCTCCTTTCAAGATATTCAAAAAGAAAGCTCATGAGTTACAAGGCTAGTCCTTCAACCCCTGCCTCTCTCAAAATGGCATAACATGCTGGTTTTCTCCCCAGTTCTCTCCTCTTGTCCCTGATGTTTGCTTTGTTTTGTTACAATCAGTTTTGTTATTTGTTTAATTTATTATTTATTTACTAGTTCTAATTTATATTGCCGCCCACTCACCGTAGTGACTCAGGGTGGCTTACAAACAATACATTACATTTCTCTTATTATTCAGAACTGCCAGCATTGCTCAGGTCCAATCACACAAACAAACCCTTTCATGCAAAGCTAGGAATGTGGAGATATGGGTAACCAGGCTTTCAATCTAATTGGTTAACTTTGAATGCCTGCCACATGTCCACGGAAACATCTGCAGGCGCAGGCATCACTGGCTCTTCGGCTATGAAACAGAAATGAGCACTGAACCCTAGAGTCGGATCCGACTTGCTTTCAAGCAAGGGTGACCTTTACCTTTGCTTTATAGCACTAATAGTCTCGAGATTTGTATCCCCGAAGAAACAGCAATTCCCAGACATTTCATTTGAGACCCTAAAATCTGCCTCAGACCTTCCACACTGTAAAATACAAAGAGATGGATCCAGACTTATTTACACACAGAGCAGACCTACTTAAATCAATGAAAGCAAAGTTAACTCATCCTATTGATTTCAAGCATGTTTCAGAGCTTTTCCAGATGGGGCAAAATTTCTACTTCAGCTGGTACCAGTTCATCCCAAACAGGACCATAGCCGGGATTCTAGATATGGATGGGTGGATATTTTTCAGGGTAGGCAACAAAGCCTCTTTTTAATGCATTCCTATGGGAAACCACATCTTCCCAGAGTGGGCAAACCGCTAACTCAGGGTGGGTCCCAAATAAGAGAAGGACGTATCAGCGTTCATGTGAGATGAGACGGAAGCACTGAACATATCAAATCAAACCTTATTTCATCAAGATAGTGGGCAAAACTTAGCGCAGAACTCCATACATCCATCTGGAAGACTCCTAAAACTGGTTCCAACCCAGTATTACTGTCAAGTATTTGCACTGTTATCTATTATTACCTCGTAATGTCCATTTCCCTGATTTATAGGCACCCCATTTTTCTTCCATGAAACGGTAGGCTTAGGATGTCCTCGAGGGGGCCCACATTCTAACAACAACACTTCTCCAGTGGTCACTGCCAAATCACTAGGATGAAGACGAAAGTCTTCCTGAAGAGCTACAAGGAAACACAAATATCCAAAACTGAAATTATTTCAGCTTATTTACGATCAAAGTACTTGGGAAGTTCAAACATTATCCCACTTTTCTCTCAATTATGTTATTTCTCAATGTCAGAAATTGATCTATATATCCTGACAGCTAGAGATTGATGGAGAGAGTTCATAGCAGGGCAGTAGAGCACACTATTTATAGAAGGTTCAATCTATGATTTACTCACTCATTCCTTTGTTCTCATCAGTTGTCTCAAATTGGTGAGGCACCTCAGTTAGAAATTTTCAAACCCCTCAGGATTCCTCTCTTCCATGTAATAGCATGACTAGTAGTGTGGTTTTTTCCCCCCTCTCAAGGTTGCCATGTTTCTTCCCCACAAACTGTTTCTGTGCAATACTACTGCTCTTGTCCTTTGAGATGCAGAACACCAACATACAAAGGCACATCAAACACTAAAGGGAGGTTTGGTTGTTTTTAAAAGACCCAAACAAGCCCTCTAATACTTCTGAACCTTAAAAATCCAAGCCTTCTCCCAACCCACCAAAAAAAACCCACAATAACACCCACAACCATTGTCTTTGCCCATAGTTTGCATTATTTGTGCAATTTTGCCTAATTTGCATAAAAATCATTTCTACTGGTTCCTTTCATTGTGAGTGTATGGAAATTTTATCACTGCATTCTTTCTGTTTTTATTCCATTTTGGTACCAGTATATGCACATTGTGTTTTAGTTATTTTATTTTATTTAAATTGTATTGGTTTTTATTGATAAGAGTGTAAGGCTAATCGGTTAATAAATATCTAGCTATCATTGTGAGTGCCACAAATACCTCGCCTTCTTGCCTTCAAGGGCTACTCAAGTGAGGATTTCCATCCTTAATCTGCCCCCTAAAATGACTACATAAGCCTTGACTACCGTTGGCCTGGATGTAGTAGAAACCCCCCTTTTGACAGGAGTACAGAACACATTTCACCAATTAACTGAAATAAATCTGCCACCAGCCCTTGCCCACACAGGGAATGATAAAGTAAATTTTGTGTCAGAAATTACTCTGGGTTGAAAGGATTTTTGCTGGAGAAACTCTGCTCAGGGGAAGCCCGACTGAGGCTCCTTTCATGTCCCCAAGATCCGTTGTGCAGCACTCAGGTTATGAACCCTGGCCTTCCAAGCTCACCACTAAGCCACTGCAAATTGGACCACCTGTTCTCTATCCCTCCTCTAAAACTTTCAAAACTGAAGGCCATCAGCACATCCTGTGGCAGTGAAATAGGAACAAGTGTGGCTATTTATGGGAAATCTACCTCGGTTGCTTCATCTCCTTCAAATATAATTGCCTTGACTAACTCAACAGGGCACACAATCAGAAAGGAAATCCCACAGAGACCAAAGGGGGTTGCCTCTCCCCTTGATATTCAATATGCTGCCTGTTTCCTGAACCCATCCCACCCAAAGGATGTGCATTTATTCGTGATATAATCAAAAATAACAGATGAGTCAAGGGCTGACAAGAAGAGTGAGCTGCGAAGACAATACCTTAGGAAGTTATTGCGAGATATTTTTAGGCTTCCCCCCCTCCATCCCGATTGTTTCAAAAAGCCACTCACCCTACAGGCATTCTGTCAGAACCCAAAAGAAAAGATTTGACTGTTTTGCAGTGACTGGAGCATAATAAAGAAATGCAATTCAGTACTGTATATTTTTGCATCTAAGAAAGAAAGATGGCATTCAAATGAAGTGAAAGGATTCTTTTCTACAACAATTGTCTTTACCATAAGACAATAGCATTTTAACATCTGGAAGGATAATATTCAATTTAACTGCCCTAGACCAGATGTTTAGAACATAGTCATACAACTATAACTTTACAGTGAAAATGACTCTCTAGCGGGTGAGCAAATTGTAGATGCAATTTGAACTGACTTAACACTTTTCTGGAACTGAAATTTTATCGAGGAGTTGATGTAGCATCAGAAAATAATACTGTAGAACATAAAACTGTAGGATTATAATCACATTAAGGAAGTTAAGAGTAGTCCAGTTCAGACATGCTCAGCAAGCTCATATGTAAATGCTACTAGATTGAAACTGATAGAAGTCTGCTAAGCCTCAAAAGTAGAAATTATAAGTGTGTGTGTGTGTGTGTGTGTGTGTGTGTGAGAGAGAGAGAGAGAGAGAGAGAGAAGTGGGTGAGTTAATGTTAAAAAGAAACAGAGCCAATGAAAGCCAGTTGAAAAGGATAAGATATTAGATATAATACTTTAAAAAAAATACTGAGGTAGATGAAGCAAAAGCAAAATGGCGATTCAAAAAACATACAGATACAGAATGGCTAGAAAATAGACCAGGGGTTCCCAACCTATGGCCTGTGGGCCACATCTAGCCCAGTGCACCACTGCACCTCCACCCAGAAGTGAGAGAGAACACGTTTACATCAGCCGTAAAACGTGCCTGCGCATGTGTAAACTCACCCATGGCTGTCGTAAACATGGAAGTGGGTGCATTTACAGTTGTCATAAACACATCTGCTTCCACTTCCGATAGGTGTGGTCAGGCCCGCTCAGCTGTTCAAGGGAGCATAGTCAGGCCAACAGCGTAAAAAGTTTGGAAACTTCTGCCCTAGACCTTTACTTTTATCTTAGTCTAAAAATGTTTTAGGGATCAGGACCAGAAAGTGACTTGCAGAGCTGGATCTGTGGTACAGGGGTCATGCTGCGATGTGCAAAGATGATGAAAAAGGCCACAGCATTATATTCTCAGGCCAGTCTTCATGGCTGATCACCATGATGATTTCCAATATTTGGAATCAGATACACCACAAGGAGAAGATTCATGAAATGGATTAAAGGAAGTTGATATTTGCTCAGAAAGTGGAAGAAAGCGTAACTGACAACATTAAAGAATCTGGGCTCTTTGCCCTCAAGCAATGGGTGCACAAAAGGAAAGATTTTATCACCTCCTTCTTTCAGGAGGATGAAGATGATATTGCTTGCTTGCTTGCTTGCTTGCTTGCTTGCTTGCTTGCTTGCTTGCTTGCTTGCTTGATTATATTATGTCCTTTTCTACACTGCCTCAGTGTTATCATTCTCTGGTGGCTCAAAACATACAATATGCTAAACTCAAGGAATTCAGTATTCTCATGATTTATAGCTACCTTAAGTAATGAGACATCTGACCAAAGGATGTCCAAGCCTCACAAAATTCATCACTACCACACAAACCATGCATGCGACAAAGAATCTATGTGAAACATGTTTATGCAAAACTAGAGCATAGGACTGTGTGATTATTGAAAATGATGTAAATGATCCATCTAATGATTTTAATTCTTAAAAGTCCATCTAATAAAGCAGCTGCTGTCCTATTCATTTCCGAAGTGCATTATTTTATTTGTGTTGGGGTGTGTGTGTCATTTTCATACATACAGAAACATGCAGTTCTCCTTCTTGCAGATGGAAATGAGACAAGAAAGGGTTTATATTTTTTGGGAAACAAGTTAACAATAAATGCTCTTGGTTTGGCTGGAAACTATTGAGTGTCTCACCTTCCACATACAGAGAAGCATTCTTGCTAACAGCTGTGCCATGATGGTTTTTGGCCACACAGTTGTAGACCCCTTCATCTGATTTTCCCTTTTTCTGGCTGAGACGGAGGAAGAAGAGGGACCCATCCATCAGAAGGGTAGGTTGAGAAGCTGCATCATCTTTATTCGTTTTCACATACTCTCCGTTACGATACCACTCAATTGTGGGTGTAGGATTCCCAATGGCACGACAGTTCAAGGTAGCAGGTTGGTCCCAGCGTACCACAAGGTCAGAAGGGTGATCAAGGATCTGAGGGATAAATTCTTCTGAGTGAGACTTTGAACCTGGGGGATCACAAAAGAAGGAGAAAACAGAAATGTCTTTCATTTCCTGTCATCAATGGCGGTAGTACCAAAATTGCTGGACTTGATGGGGTCAACATCCTACAAAGGCCAGAAAAACATACAGAATAATAAGCAGCCTATCCTATCATAGCCTGCGCAACCTAACTCTTGGGGCTATTATGATAACAAGTGCATGACAGATTGAGCTCCCGTCTCTGTCCCAGCTCCTGCCAACCTAGCAGGTCAAAAGCAAGAAATTGCAAGTAGATAAATAGGAGCCACTTTGGTAGGAAAAGATCTTGGGGACATGGAAGAAGCCTCATTCAGGCATCCCCTAAATGGAGTTTATCCAGCAAAAATCCTTTCAACCCAGAATAATTTCTGATACATCATCATCATCATCATCATCATCATCATCATCATCATCATCATCATCATCATTATCATTATCATTATCATTATCATTATCATTATTATTATCATTATTATTATTATTATTATTATTATTATTATTATTATTATTATTATTATTATTATTATTATTATTATTATTATTATTATTATTATTATTATTATTATCCTTTCCCTTTACAAGCCAGAACACTAGAGAATCAAAAGGTTTTCAAGTCTGTAGCATCTCATTCCTTGAGATTTCAAGTCAAAAACTGAAATCAGGTGTGGTGAGTGTCTCCCCAGGTTGTCAGGACTCACAACTCATGATACTGGAATTCCATTTCTTGCCTTGCTTCAAATGGCCCAGAAGCAGGATTCCCCAAAAGCCAGGGTAATTGAAAGGGAGTGTGGAGAAAGCTGATGGGTACATGCTCTAGGATCCATGATGCTACTTGGGACAACACATACAAACACCTTCCCACTGAGCTGTCTTCCTCTGATGCCAACTGGAAAAGGGGAAAAATGGGTGCCCACTTCAGACACTGAGGTTCAGCTATCTCCTCCTGCAGGACTTAAGTTTGGGAACTTGCACCAAGGAGGACTTAAGTTTGGCCAATGACAAAGCCAAGAAGCTGTCTTCATTTTGGCACTTCAGGGTTTGCTCTGGACATGAAGGAAGAAGGCCCATTGAGATTTTGTAGGTCAACTTCTCTGTGTGTTCCATTGATCGTAATTTATTTTAGCTTAGCAGGTTGCTAATAAAGTAAGCCCATTTGAATCTACAGAACTTACAGAAGAATTCACTCACCAAATCCCTGCTGATTCAGTAGGCCTATTCTAGTTAACGCTCACTATGCTAAGCAACAAAGTTTCAGCTACTTATTCTTGACATTCTTAACTTGGAAAATAGTTACTAAAATAATCCAAAGCCCTTGAACTCCTTATCACAAGATCTTTAACAGATGCTGCTTTTCCATTCTCCCTTTTCCTGTTGAATACGAGATTCAGATTTCACAGCCAACAAGCAGCTTCCAGACTACAACAACAGATGTTAAAGCCACCCAACCCTCCAACTGAAGCAGAAAATAAAGGCATTCTTTTGCTCAGAACTGCCACCCACCCACCTCCTAATATTCCAGCTCATTGTTACTGCTGAAACGCAGAATGATTCCTTAGGCATGTCCTGTGCAAAATGTCCAGACAACATCCTCTCAGGAAGTACAAACAAGTCACGGGCCTTCTGGCACAGCAATTGGAATCTGCAGGCTGATGGCTCACCAGGTGCTAATTCAGAGAGAAGACTTTTCAACAATCTGCACTGGCTACTAATGAGCTCTGCTTTCTGGGCTTTTCCATGAAAAATTTCTCTCATTATTTTTCATTCCTTGTTGTTGTTCAGTCGCACAGTCGATTCCAACCCTTTGAGACCCCATGGACCACTGTCTGCCAGGTACTCTGTCCTCCACCATCCTCCTCAACTCACTCTTAAACAAAAAAAATCTTCATGTTGCATTAGCTCTCCATTAAAAGCAATGTATGTATTCCAATCAGATAACTAATATATAATTTGTCAAAAGTCAGGGAAGGGCATGACATTGCTGGAGAAAACAATATCTAAAATGAAGGTTAACAGCTTTCCCACCACTTTAGGAGTGTTCTCAGCAGTGTATGTGTGTATTTCAACTATGGCATACAAAAGAAATAAACCTAATTTATTTCAATCTTCTTGCACGTGATCCAACATACAATAACAGCTGCATGGGGCTCATGGACTAGAGGTTCCCTAACTCCTGAATTAAAAGCAGATTATATGAGGGTTCCACCCCCACCCATGCTGTGGTCAGGTCACAATTAAACACAGCAGCATAGGCTGCAGAAAAAAAATATCCACTGCATCATGCAAAATAAAATGATGGGTGATTCTCAGCAGCCTGGTACAGATCACAGGGAGTGGTGGGATTCAAATGTTTTTACTACCTACTCTGTGGGTGCGGTATGGTGGGCATGGGCAGTGGAAAAGCCCTGCGTTGCACCCGAATTAGGATTATTTTATTTCAAAATTTGGATGGGTGAGGCCAGCTGGAATTTCTGCTGCTGGTTCTGGCGAACTAGGGTGAACTTGCTGAATCCCACCACTGATCACAGGTCACCTGTTGTGAACAATCATGGAGAAAGCTGCCAATCTGGGGTGATCCTCCCCAATTCTTCACCATTATACATAAGTAAAGACTCACAAATGTCTGTGTCAGGGATGGGAAACACCCAGTCCTTCTATGCCTTTTTGTAGCAACTAATCACATACAAACCAACATGAAAAATGTCTTCTAGAAAATGAAGAATCCTGGAAGTCTCTCCATGATTGTATTCTAAACCATGCTGATTCTCCTCTAAAACAAGTTTCAGGACTTTCCTTTATTGCAGGAAAGGGTATTACTGTTTCTCACAAAACAGGAAAAACTTTTGATCATATCTGAAATAATGCAGTAAAGATGCATTTTTCAAGGAGTTTCTGGCAGCAAAATAGACTTAGAAACTTTCACACCTGTGCCCTCTATGAACAACTAGGTGGCAGCTGAGAATCGCATTTGGTTGGAGTCATGGAATATAGATTTGTAAAATTCAGTTCAGCCTACGAGACCATTGAGTCCAACCCTCTGCTCAGTGCAGGAATCCAAAGCAAACCAGATCTGACAGGTGGTTGTCCAACTTTATCTTAAATGCCTCCAGTGTTGGAGTTCTCACCACCTCCCAAGGTAATGGGTTTCATTGTCATGCTGAATCCATCAGCTCAGATCCAGGAAGAGCTTTATGGCAAGAACAAACATTCTTGAGGGTACACAAGAACAAAACCAAATAAGATGGAAGAAGGAGATCACTGGGCAAGGAACAACATTAAAGTAGGATATAGCTGAGGAACTCAACCTCCCCATGTCACTTAGAGGACCCTGAATAGACTGAGGGTTGGCGTCCCTAAATGTAAGACCAACATGCTCAAGTGGGGGTTGCTGGTGGACAAAAACATATTGTGTGAATGTGGAGAGATACAGAATTCGGCACACTTACTGCCAGAAGTCCAATGAGGACTTAAGTTTGGCCAATGACAATGCCAAGAACGTGGCTTCATTTTGACAGTCCAGGGTTTGATCGAGACATGAAAGAAAGGAAAAACTGATCTTAACAGTTAGGTTTTTTCTGATATTTGGTCAGTGAAGTTGGAATACATCTTGTTGATAGTGATTTTTACCTCTTCCATAACCAAATAAGCAAAGCAGTGAAAACAAACCATGAACTCAAATCCCAGCTGTTTCAGCATACACTAATAGGGCAGTCTTTAATATGTTTACTCAGAGGTAAAGCACTCTCATTTCAATAAAAGCGTTTGGAAAAGTTACTTTTTTGGACTATGGTGGATGGGGGAATGGCAGGGTTCTAACCATAGCAAGATCTAAATCATACTGATTTTACTTTCAAATTAAATAGGTTTGAAATGGTGATGGAAGAGCTAAGCTATATCCTGCAGTCATTTGAGCTGAAATCATATTATGGGATGTGAATTTGACAATCTTTTATGACTGAGAAATCAGATGGACTGATGACTGAAAAACTGCTCATTAACGAAAGCAAGTTAATTTGCAAAATACAAGAAGCGGAAACTGCTCCTGCAATAACAATTACACACAATCAACAGCCCTGAAGGAATTCATATTTTTTTAAAAAAAATACTATTTATCTACAATGTTTAGCTTGACATCAGGATCCCATTCTTCCCACTGAGAAAAAGAAATATAATCTGCGCAGATCCAATTGACAACTCCCATATGAAATTCTTCCTGTATGACTTATGGGTCACTTACCTTTCATTAATAGAAATGCTCCCCAAATCAAGTGCCATTGTAACACAACATGGGTTATTCTTCCTCTCAACATAGTTATCTCATTACTCAAACCTTCTTCTTTGGAGGATTTTGCACTCAAGAAAATTGACTAGATGCCATTCACTTTCCCTGTTTTCTGGTACGCATTACAAGCACAAGAGGTTGTCCACGTCTTTGCTCCAAAACACACACACACATTTGTTAGTTCCAAAGAGGTTGATTAAACAGCTAGCGGACTTCCTGGTATCAGCCCACTATTTTCCTGAAATGTTCACAGGATACAGGAAGTGGTGGATGTAATTTCAGTGGCTTCCTCCCATTCAGCTTCAGCATAAAAACACAACAGTTAGTTGAGGATCTATTAGCATTACTATGAAAACCAGATTTGCAGCCCCTTCTTAGTTTTTTCCTGTTTCTCAGGAAAGTTGAAACCTGTCCATGTCAAGACAAACAAGACTGTTCCAGTAGAATGAATTTTCCTGTTTCACTTTAGCCAACTTCCATTCTTTCAATCATACAGTAAAACTCTGAATTACATAAAAAGTCTGTTCGGTAGTTTCTTACGTAAATAGGGGGTTTACGTAAATCGATGCATCTCCACAGGAATGCATAGAAAAATTAAAAAACAGGCTTGAAATTGGTTTTCAATTAATTCCTATGGAGAATCGCACTTTGCACCCCAGTGGCCATCTCTGTAATGACAAGCAATTTGCCCCCACACTTTTAAGGCTGTTCTCCAACAAACAGCTGAGCACTTACCTAGTTCCTGCAGAAGCAGTGGGGGCTCCAGAAAATGCAGCAAAAGTGCCTCCACCATTGCTGCTGCCTCCACAACCGCCACCGTCAAGACTTTCAATGGTGGAGGCGGGTGGCACGGGGTGGAATTTGTAATTCTAAGATGGCAGCACCCAAGTCTCTGAGCATATGTCCAGTAAACCCATTCATGTGGATTCAATGGGACATGGGCTTCTGGGAATGGAAGTCCAAGAACAGCTGGAGAGCCAAGGTTCGCCATCATGGATCTAGGTGGTTTTATTATTTATTTTGGTCTACCTACATTTGTCAGCCCCCATAAACCTTATTATTTCTTAAAATGATTAAATGTGATAAATGCATTCTGCAGACCTTGCTGTTCTCCAAAGCTTCCTATCCCTTCCTTCTTATGTGCTACTGGTGACACAATAAAAAATGAGTTTGCCATTAAGGCAACATTCAAATACTGACACCTTATTTTCCTAAAAACTTGAAAGAGCTATTTTCAATGGCTGTGATACAACCTGATTGCCAAAAATCTCATGCACAGGAATGTTTATACGATGATGATGATGTTTGGAAAACAGAAGGTGCTGATGTCCTATCAGACAGGGGCACACAGACCACACCAAACTATACAGTATGCTCATCAGGATGGAACTAATGACCACAAATCATTTCTCCAAACCTTCTGGACTTTAACTTTGTGGAGCATAGAGTTTGCTCTCAATATTTAGTGTAAAGACATTGATTCTTCAGATAGGGCACTGAGGTGTAATACAGTCTCTGCAAACAACATATGACTAGAAAACAACAGGATGTTTCAGACTTACAGGAAGTGCCATGAATTATAACCCTAAATGAGCAAACAAACAAAATGTGCCTAAAGAGAAGCTGACTGAGCCACAGAAGGCAAGTGTCAGAGGAGCCTGGGATGATGTAGGGCCGTGATGGTGAACCTTGGCACTCCAGATGCTCTTGGACTTCAATTCCCAGAAGCCCAAGCCCCTGTGAATCCACACAAATGGGTTTGCTGCGATTCATCCGGCCTGTGCTGCACTGCCCTCGTCACTCCTGGAAACGGAAGTAAAACGCGCCCGTATGGGGACATTACCACCTTGCTTCATCAAGAAGGAATAGTATGTGGGAAATATATGGCAGAATAGATCACAATTGGAGAAGATAAGCAGGAAGGAGAAAGATGAAGAAAGGGACAACAGGACTGGGGTGGATTCAGTTGGAAAAATGGAGCATGAGTGAGAAATAACGTGAAGTTTTGGAAGATGACATGCCAAAGGTAGACAGCACAGGACTGGAGAAATTTAGAATGTCACAGAATGTTTCATGACTGGCAGGGTGGGAGATGATATTGATATCATGTGATATTGATGATAATCAGTGGGGTGCTGGCCCTCAGGGATACAGGGAATCATCCTGGTGCACCCCAGTCACTGGCACCCCCCAGAGGCAGGCAGAGGTAATGGGAATGCATGAGATTTCTCCCCCCAACCCCCCCATAGGCACCCCCATCACTCCTGTCCACCGCCCTCCCAAGGTGCCCAGCACACCCCTGATGATAATCCAAATGATGTGGATGAATTGGAAAGATCTGTGGTGGTAAGCTACAACCCTGAGGAAAACAGAGGATGTTATCTGGTCTGCTAGGCTGAGCTTCACAATGTGGACTTTGAGAGGACCTGTAGACAGAGAGCTGTCTGGAATGGAGATTGATGAAATCCTGGTGGCCAGTGATGAATAGGTCTTGGAGATTTTAAGGGGGCTTTTATAAATATTTATTTGGATAGGAACACAACATAGGAAAGAATCATGTAGGTGAAACTGATCAGACATAGGTGGAGCGAGGAAGGGTGTGGAAAACCCAGGAGAGGATGAGATCATATTTTTGACTGGAAATGACCTTTTATCATCAAACAACCAAGAGGAGCTCTTTGACATCTTATGCGCTCTATTATGCTCTGAGCAGCCAGCTTTGCCTCAACCTGATGTTGAGAACATTCATGTTAGCACAGTTAATCAATAGGAGATGCCCAACATGCCACCCTATCTAATTTTGGGGGCTCAATTTCAGCCTGTAACATCAGATACCATTGCCAGGGTGCTTGCACTCTCCAAAGTGGACCACCTCCTTTCATGACTCTTGCCGCCCTGGCTGATTAAATCAGTGAGTGAATTAACAGAATGGGCCTTGCAGATCCTCACTAATGATCATTTGGTCTGTACAGGAGAACCTGGAGTTGGCATCCAATGATTTAAATATACGAAAGAACAGTTGCCAACATTCAATTTATAAGCAAGGGAGTTGAGAGGGTGGTGAAAGACCCGAGAGAACACTAGTCACACTGCTAGATGACCACTTAAGAAAGTCCAATAGGGATAATGCCACCACGTTGGTTCGCAGCCTTTGATATAATCAACCAAAATATCCTTCCACAAGCGAGTCAGAGTGAATTATGACACTTTGATTGCCAGTTCATGAAAAAGGAGTGGAATCTGCGAGACTTGTAGCTATTCTTCACTGCAGGTCTCTGCATTTCTACTGTACAACCAGAAAACTTTCACCAGAAATACAAAACTCTGCAACAATTTCAACAATTACAATCCAGATCATCAGATGGCATCAGACTCGTTTTGGTTGAACAGACTGGCACATGGCTATACCTTTGAAGAGTTTACTTGGTTGTTAAGAATCTATTATATGCTGTAGTTTCTGAAGAAAGCCATTAGGTGGCACTTTGTAATTAGCACCGCGGCTCCAGCAGTTTCTTGGTACCCTCCTAAACAAACCCAAAAAATATGTAATCTCGCTAATCACCTGGATTAGTGACTCCTACACATTTCACCACAGCCTGGAAATATTAGGAACAGTCTATAATAGTTGGCCAGAAGACAAATATAACACGCCATGTAGCCATTCAAAATGATTACAATCAATCTTAGAAGAGTGGGCAACGCCTTCTTCACTGGATGACTAAAAGACTGAAAACAGGATTATTTTTTTCCTGAATAGTAGACGTGTTAGTCTGTGGTTCAGGCATATCAGAAAACAAAACAAAACATAATAAACAAAATAAAATAAAATAAAAAACACTGTAGCACTTTAAAGACTAACTGCTATATTTTTATTGTTAGCTTTCGTGGATCAAGTCCACTTCATCAATGAAATCTTTGATGGGCATTACAGAAGCTGGGGTTTTTGGGAAGAAACACAGCCACAGCCCAGTCATCCTGACCTGATATTGCAGTGCCAAGACTTTTAACACTGCAGCATCTGTGCAAGATCCTGTGACTGATCCTGCCAGTGTAACATCAAACCAGAATGTTTTAACTCTTACTTTTCTTTTACTTTTTACTTTTCTGGTTCTATCTTTATCACCTCAAGCTGTGGAATGCCAAGCTTTATAGATCTGAATGTTAATCTATTTCCCATATTTTAATGGTCCCATAAGAACACTACTGACAATCGATTGTGCATTTTGCAAGACCTTACAATCCACTTTGTACTGTGGGGAAAAAACCCCACTGGTACATTCACAAACTTGTCCATGGCTACTTTCTTCCCATGCATGCATTTCTCTTCTCTGGTTCTCCGATGTTTGCATTACAGAGCGAGATCAATATCCTTCATGAATTTGCTCTCCATGTAGGTGCAGCTACTTCTTTTAAGTAAGATATAGAAAGCCTCCTTGCTTTGGTCACTAGGGCAATACTGTTATTCTGACTAAGCTGCAGCTGTCTTGAAATCCAGGAAGGATTCTATCCTAGACCTGTCTAGTGATGTTGATGACCGAACCTGGGACCTCCTCCATGCACTGAATCTTTTCTCCTCTTACAATCTCTCCCTTCCAAAACAACCCCAGTCATTATTTCCAGAAACTCACTGGCTGCTTAAAGAGTGGAACATCCTTTGCTCTGAAAGCACCTGATTCTGATAACCTCCTAGCAGCAGGAAATGCCAAACAGGCTGCATCAGATCTGAGAGAGAGAATGCCTGCTTACCACATCAGCGCTGGACTCTTGCCATTTCAAACATACCTTGATAAACTGGGGGGCAGAGGGGGGGAGTTATGGGGTTCTCTTACCTCTTAGCCTGTGTCTTTGCCTAAGTTGGTGGTGGTGCCGCAGTTGCCGTGTCTGCCTATGTGGCACCTGTAGGGCCTTTTCCGCTTGCTCAGCTAGGCAGGTGCAGCGGCACTGACATCTCTGAGCCCCCAAAACCCAGGGGAAGAATACAAAACTCAGCAGGAGAACCCCAGGCAGCATCCTGTACAGAGGAAAAAGTGCCAAGGGGGAAAGAGAGAGGGCTGGTCGGTGCGCCGGGGGGGGGGGGGGGACTCAACTCTCCTCTGGTAGCATTCAAGGAATCCAAAAGAAAATCTTGTCCAACTGCCCAAGAAGCCTCAAGGACTGATTTGGGGCCCCCTCCCCTTCTCTCTCTTTCTCTCCCCCCCCCCCAACTTGCTTGCACTGCTCTCCCCTCTGTTTAGCTCCAGCCCTCTGTTTGGGAAATTATTTGGAATTTGTTATTAAGCATGTTTTCCAACTGCTTTTGTATTTTGCCCCCTTCTTTTTTAACTTGGCGGACAATGGGGGAGGAAAGCATATAGGCCCCATGCTGTGCGTAGGCTGCTTCCCTGCACCATCTGTGACATCAGAAGGCAGGGAGGGGGCAATTCCGTTCAAGGGACTCTTTCTTTCCACCCCCCACAATATTGTGGAGAACTAAATTGAATGATCAATGAAGTAAAAGGGAAACATTCTTTGTGGTTTCCTTCCTGAAAGGCCGACATCTCTCATTCTAATGCCCCCCATCCACATCTTTCTCCCCCCCCCCCATGCAACACGTTTTTATTACTCTCCATGAAAAATGCCTTCTCTCTCTCTCTCTTAGGGAACAGGGAAGGAAAGGTTGAGTTCCAGCCATCCTGATGAGAAGAGATTGACTGCATAAAAGAAAACTCACCACTTGGGGGGGGGTTGCAGGGGTGGAGAGAAAAGACTGTTTTCAAATAAAATGGACCATCCCTGATAGATTTAACCGCTTGTCTGCTGCTCCTTTGTCAACCTGGTCAAGGAAACTGTGTGCCTTGAAGGGGGGCTGCAACATTCTCATTTGTCACGAAAGCACAATGCACAGGAGACGGTTACAATTACATTTATTGCGCTAGGGCCAATTATTTCGTCATTTCACTGTAGAAAATCCCAATGCCTTCATTGTTGGCCTTGTTACTGCTGTTGCGCTATCTTTCCCCAACATCATTGCCACCACTGCATTCTTCCTTCTTCTCATTTTCTGTTTTTTTTTAATTGACTAAAACACATTCAACAAATATAATTTGGTCTATTCTAAAAACATTTGTTCCCATTTAATTCACAAAACACACTAGCCATCTTTATGTCTACCCTCTGTTGTCCATGCTAGGCATCCCACCTTTCCTTGCCTGCCCAACCTAGCATCTCCTGATTAAGTACAGCCTTCCTCTACCCTCCCACTAAACTACCCACTCACACACCCACTGTGTTTTACCAGGAGCAGAATTCACAACACTCCTTCCTGCACAAGCCACTCCAGATGTCTCTTGGCTCTTCCCCTTTCTACTTTGGTGCCACTCATGTTTAACATAAGATTGAATTGTTGAATTGGATCAGAGTTTGGAAAAGTTACTGTTTTGGACTACAACTCCCAGCATCCAGCAATCAACAAAGCCATCATGATTCAGAGAAATGGAGTCCAATATTTTGCAAGCTGCTATTGGCTATTGAGAGAAAGGAAGGACATAAAATAAATAAGCCAAAGCCTGCAAAAATATAACTTCTTCAAGTTTTGGTGTTGGAGTTTTATTACAACTTCACATGCTGCCTGTAGTTGGAGTGAATTTTATGGACTTGGGCCACTGTCTATATATCCAGAACTATCCAATCATTTCCTCCTGTCTCTCAATTCAGAGAGAACCCAGCCTCTCTCTGTTCCATGTTCTTTCCTTCTCTTTGCCAGTTGGTGTCAGTTGGTTTGCTCCTTTGGTCTAATTGTTTAGTTGCTAGCATATGTATTATTATTATTATTATTATTATTATTATTATTATTATTATTATTATTATTATTATTATTATTATTATTATTATTATTATTATTATTATTATTATTATTTATTGAATTTATTACCCCGCCCCACTCGGGAGAACCCGACTCTGGGCGGCTTACATCGTCATAAAACAGAGGTAAAAGATAAAAACATATAAAATCATGAAGTTTAAACGATTATCTAAAATTATTTGAAGTAAAAACAGTGCAAACTACACGCCAGTATCCCCCTGGTCCAGATCCAAAGTGGCACTCCCTAAGTAAGCCACTTAGTATGGGAACCCGTGTTCCCTGGTCCCCAAATATGTCCTGCCAGCCAGGTTTTCAAGCCCTTCCGGAAGGGCAAGAGCTCTGTCTGCAGGCGCAGTTCGATGGGCAGGAGGTTCCAGAGGGTTGGGGCGGACACGGAGAAGGCCCTCCTCCTAGTGCTAGAGAGGCGTGCCTCTCTAGCTGATGGAACAACAAGGGAGCCTCTCCGATCCGCCCTGGTGGGCCGGACAGATGTTCTTGGGGTGACGCGGTCTCTTAGGTATCCTGGCCCACTACCATATAGGGCTTTAAAGGTAATAATCAGCACCTTGAATTGCATCGGAGACATACTGGCAACCAGTGCAGCTCCCGGAGTAGCGGCGAAGCACGAGCATAACGCCCACACCCCGCCACTACCCGGGCCGCCGCATTTTGCACCAGCTGGAGTCTCCGGATGGTCATCAGGGGCAGCCCCATGTAGAGCGCATTACAGTAATCAAGTCTGGAGGTGACCAAGGCATGTGTGACCATGAGCAAGGAGTCCCGGTCCAGGAGGGGGCGTAACTGGCGTATTACACGAAGTTGTGCAAAAGCCCTCCTGGCCACGGCTGCCACCTGATCTTCGAACAGTAGCCGTGAGTCCAGGAGGACCCCCAGGTTATGCACCGGGTCTGTCTGGGGCAAGGCTGCCCCATCCAGCACCAAAGATGGCAACTCCTGTGTTAACGCAGGCCCCCGTACCCACAGCCACTCAGTCTTGCCAGGATTCAGCTGTAGCCCGTTGTCCCCCATCCAGACCTTAACAGCCTTCAGGCACCTGGAAAGGACTTCCACCGCACCACTTGGGTCCCCACGGGCAGAGATGTATAACTGGGTATCATCTGCATATTGATGATACTTAACCCCATGGGAACGGATGATCTCGCCCAGCGGCTTCATATAGATGTTGAATAGGAGAGGAGAAAGTACCGAGCCCTGAGGCACCCCGTATTGCAGGGGCCTAGGGCTGGACCTCTCCTTCTCCAGGCACACCGACTGGGTCCTGCCTCTCAGGAATGAGGAGAACCAGGACAACACAGTGCCCTGGATCCCCAGACCCTGGAGCCTTCCCAGAAGGATACCATGGTCGATCGTGTCAAAAGCCACTGAGAGATCGAGAAGAGCAAGGACTGACGGCTCCCCTCCGTCCCGCTCTCTCCAGAGATCATCCACCAAGGCCACTAGTGCGGTTTCGGTACCATATCCGGGCCTGAATCCTGACTGAAACGGGTCCAGATAATCCGCTTCATCCAGGACCTCCTGTAACTGCAGCGCCACAGCCTTTTCCAAAACCTTACCTAAAAAAGGTAGGTTGGACACTGGACGGTAGTTGGCAATTACCGTGGGATCGAGAGACGGCTTCTTCATGAGGGGGCGCACTAGAGCATGTTTGAAGGGTGCTGGAAAATGCCCCTCTTTTAACGAAGCGTTGATAATCGCCTCGATCCACCCAGCTGCCACGGTCTTGGATGCTTTAGTTAACCAGGCAGGGCAAGGGTCCAGTGCACAGGTCGTGGCGCGAACAGATACAAGAAGCCTGTCCACTTCCTCAGGGCCAACAAGATCGAACCGATCCCAGATAACATGGC
Source organism: Furcifer pardalis (assembly GCA_030440675.1). NCBI lineage: Eukaryota > Metazoa > Chordata > Lepidosauria > Squamata > Chamaeleonidae > Furcifer > Furcifer pardalis. The sequence goes on along the minus strand of CP126898.1, from coordinate 27,833,512 downwards.
TAGACTGCGCCATGGTCAACCCCAGCTCCATACGTTCCACGCCGGGATTCAGCTTCGAGCGGATCTGAGAGATTTTCTCTGCCAGATAATCAGCAAAGTCCTCAGCCGATCCCTGCCACCCAGGGCCTGGCCCCCCTCTACCGAGGAGGGACCTGGTCACCCGGAACAGGGCCGCTGGGTGATTATCTGCGGAGGCAATAAGGGTGGTGAAGTATTGGCGCTTCACCACCCCTATCGCCACTAGGTAGTCTTTAATAGCAGCTCTAACCAGTGATCGGTCATGTAGCTGTTGTGGTGTCTCAGGATTGGTCCCTGTGATATCACAGAGGTGAGGCACATAAGGGTTGGGAACAAAACAAACACAAGACCTGTATAACCATTTTTAAATTGAGCCAGTGAGCCCTCAAATTTTATAACAAGCTTGCATGCTGCCTGTAGCTGAAGTGAGTGAGAATGTTGCCTCTTTCTGCTCTGCGCTCTTTTCCTCTCTTTGTCAGTTGGTGTCTGTTACTGTTGACCAGTGCAGTTGGTTGCTAGCATGCATGCAATTAAGAAGCCAGCATGCACATGTTACAGAGCTGGGCAGGTTGAGAAGGATGGTGGAGGACAGAGGTGCCTGGCGGGCAATGGTCCATGGGGTCGCAAAGGGTCAGAATCAATGGTGCGACTGAACAACAGTTACAAGAAACTGTACATAAAGAAACCTTTTTTATTCTTTTTCCTACAAATGTTTCAGTGTGAATTATTGATACTCTGAGTGTCAATTAATGAGAAAAAGGTGGACTTTGAGAGACTTGAAGTTATTCTCATTGTGGACCTTTGCACTCTACAAGTAAGAATCAGTCAGTTCTGATGCTTTTGGACCTCAGCTAAATGGATTTTTTACCAGAATTTTTTGTAAAAAAAATCTGCAATAGCTCTTCATATTGCTGTCTGTCTAATCTTATTCTGCTCCCCATCCAGTTGCTTGGAAACTCTGTGTATATGTGTGTCTGTGTGCATGCGTGTGTGTGCGTGGGTGTGTAATTTATCAAGAAACTCTAGAAGTAAGAAATGATCAAAGACATTTATTCAAGCCTGTCAAAGCTGCTGGATAGTGGCTCCCACCAAACACACTTCAAGTTTCTGGCAAGTTCACCTACCACTGCAAATCAGAGTGAAACTTGGATTCTCACCACTGTCAAAGGTTGCCATCAACATAGAGCTGCTGCCTTTCATTTATACTCATTTATGTACTCAACCTTGAGTCCCTGCTCTTTCCTCAAAGACCTTCCCCAACATGATGAATGTGGGAACTGCAACTGTAGTTACGGACATGAAATGACCTCTCCTTTTATTTTATACACTTTCTAGCTCAGCTGGGTTGTGTCAAACAAAAAGGTCAACACAAAGGCCAACTTTGACTATCTCAGGACTTTGTCACTATACAGAGATGCTGGCATTTTAAAGGGAACCCATAAACCCCAGTAAAGATTAAGTACTGCAGACAATGTAATGAATGCAGGAGAGTAAGAACAAGGGAGATTCTCAATGAAAATTAGTGTTCTGTCTTCTACGATCTTTCCAGATTATTTGAAACGCAGATTTTACCTGTAACACTACATTCACTCCAGCCCTGACACTGTGCTCTAAAAAGATAATGTAGCAAGTCTGGCAGGAAGTGTTGAGTTATGCACCCACTGAGAAAGCGGAAACACCGTCACAATTTTTAAAAAACCATCACTCTGCACACATTTTGTCTCTGCTAATTTATATGTACAGATGGCAGTTTATGCCTGAATTCACACAACTGCTATCCTTATGCATCTGCTCATGGGTATCCTCACAGGTTCAAATTACTTGCTGACGAGCAGTGGAAGAGCCAAGTATTAATGGGCATGTATGAAATGGAGACATGTAATATAGTGTCGCCTACATCTCATGCCAGGGACATTGCTTTAAAAGGTCTCATTACACAACTTGAACAATACTTTATGTCTTCATCTATTCCCCAGACCAAAGAAAACCCCACATACTTGTACAACAGGGTTTACTTCACTGTAAAGCAGAAGTGCTCAAACTATGGCCCATGGGTTGGATCCAGCCTGTGGAACCTAATAATCTGGCCTGCACTGCCTGCACCGCTCCCAGAAGTGGAAGTTAAATGCACTTGTGTATGTGCAAAACACTGCCGTAAAGCACCCGTGGCTGTCATAAACATGTTTATGACAGCTGCGGGTGCATTTACAGCAGAGTTTTGCACATGCACGGGCACGTTTAACTTCCACTTCCAGTGGGAGGAACCACATGACCAGGCAACTCAACCTCTTGACCGGATAGTTTATTGCTAAGAGTGTAATATTCTGAAAGGCTTCATTGAATAGTATCACTGTCTCTGGAAGCTTCCGGATGTGGGCAGACATGGAAAGGCGAATGGCCGCAAGATTCTCACTCCTGACATATATCGGAGGCCAAAGTTAAAAGCACACTCCTGGTGTTGTGAGACTGTAATATGCATCTGTTGTGGTTCTTCATAACATAGCTGAGGCAACATTCCTACTCCAAATTTATAAACTATGCTTATTTTTGCACTTGTTGGAAATTCAGTCACATTTTACCTCTGTGCCCAGTGCAAGGCCTCCCTTAATAAGACAGAATGCATCCCCGTTTTCTGAAGTAAAAAGAAGCCAGCCCCCTGAAGGATTTACAGTCTTTGTGAGAGTTTTACTGCTTTTGCACGCTGTTGACAAAAGCATTTACATTTCTTTGGCCTCCTATTTTGTACTGGGCTGTTCCTGTGAGTTCTTTTCTTTTCTTCAGCCTGCCATAACCTCTCTTCTTTGGTCTCCACTTCACAGCCTCACCTGCTAAGACCTTTCCTTGCTCCTCCACCCATCCATCTAAAGAGCAAATCAATGCAAGCACATTTTTTTCTTGACAGTTTCCATTTCTTCATAAAATAGGAGGCAAGTACTCGTGTATGAGTAAAACATCATACCACATTACAGTAGCTGTTTGTAAACCCACTACTTTTATACCCTCTGCCGGCATGCTTTTCCAAAGAAAGTCCGCAATAGTGCCTCCAGAATTTTAAATGTCTTTCCAAAGCAAACCAGAAAGCAATTTTTCATAATCAGAATGTCAGAACTATTAATTTTTGTAATGCCATAGAAATGCTGTTCTTAAATAGGGTCTGAGCAGAGGACACGTCCAGCACATCCTAGCAGGGTGATATGGAAAAAGTGGTACACTATGTGTTAGATCCGGAGATCAGGGCGCGGGAGTGAGGACACGGAAGCCATTAAGGGTGAACCAAACAACACGTCTGTTTATTGTGGTTAGCACAGACAACAACAACAACGGCTGGGTCAGCAGGGGATTAAATACCCTGCTTGACCCAGCCCACTGACCAATGGGTAGCGGCGATTTTCCCGCCGCTAGGACATTTAAATATCTAACACCCCTTCCCCCCAGAATGCCCCAGTCTGCTATTTGCATACAAAATCCTCCAGGTGACGGGGGCGTGTTCTTACTCGATCGGACCTGCGCAGTTCAGTTGGCGCTGGGGCATCGGGCAGAGCGGACCTGTCGCTCTCGCTCTGCCCTGGCTGGGCCGGGAGCGGATCCGGAATACGAGCATCGGGCTCCACGGTGACCGGGGGTGAGCCTGTTCCACACGGTAAGCTGGCCGGTGATGGTGCTGCGTGAATGGGGCTGTTTTCTGGCCGAACCGGGTCGGTGACCGGTTCGTCCATCGGGTGCATGTCTGGCTCAGCGCCGGTCTGCACTCCCCGGGGGAGGTTGCTATCCGTGTCGGGACTCGTTCGCTTCCTGAGCTGGTCGACATGGCGTTTCCATGTCCGACCATCAGCGAGGCGAACCTTGTAGGTGTAGGGGCCCAGCATTTCGCTGACGGTTCCCTCTTCCCACGGGTGGCCCGACGCGTAGTTCCTAGCGAAGATTGGTGAGTCAATGGCCAGTGTCCGGCCCTGTGGTTGGTCCCCCCTGAACTTGTCTGGAGAATACCTAGGGTGTAACCGGTCAAGCTGACAACGGAGTCTCCTACCCATGAGTAACTCTGCGGGGGCCCTTCCCGTGGCAGCGCAGGGAAGGTTGTGTTGGGCCAGCAAGAACGTGTCTACGCGTTCCTGCCAGTCCCCGGGTCCTAGCCTTTCCAGGGCCTCCTTTGCGCTGCGCACGAATCTCTCGGCCTGCCCATTCCCTTGCGCACTGAACGGGGACGTGAGAGCGTGCCTGGTTCCTAGGGATGCCAGGTACTGTTCAAACTCAGTGGCCGTGAACTGAGGCCCGTTGTCAGAGACTAGGGTGTCGGGAATGCCGTGTGTGGAAAAGAGTTGTCTGAGTTCCCGGATCATTGCTCTGGCTGTGGTGCTACTCAGGAGTCGGATCTCCAACCATTTCGAGTAGGCATCCACTACAATCAGGAATGTTTGGCCGTGGAATGGGCCGGCGAGGTCGATGTGAATCCTCTGCCATGGGCCCGAGGGCTGTTCCCATTCTCTGACCGGGGCTGCTGGTGGATTGGGTCGTGATGATTGGCAAGGTGTACATTTGGCCACCCACGACTCTATGTCCTTGTCAATACCAGGCCACCACACGTAACTTCGGGCTAACCCCTTCATCTTTACTATTCCCGGGTGGCTGGCATGCAGTGTTTCTAGGACCTTGGGGCGGATTTTCCTGGGCACCACTACCCGGTCCCCCCACAGCAAGCAACCCCCCACACAGCACAGTTCGTCTTTCTTGTCGAAATATACCTTGAACTCCCCTTCCCCCTTGTCCGGCCACCCCCGCTGAACCCAGCTGGAAATGGCCCGAAGTTCGGCGTCCCGTGCCGTCGCCCTGGCAACCTCAGCCGACGTAGTGGGGGCAGAGTCCAGGATGTCCAGGGCAAGAACCGATGCTTCCCCCCGTTCCGCGCCTTCCTGGGTCGGGAGGGGGCATCTGCTCAAGGCGTCAGCATTTCCCATGTGTTTCCCGGGCCGGTAGACTAAGGTGTATGAGTACCCCGACAGGAAAATGGCCCACCTTTGCATCCGGGGGGACAAGGCAGAGGGTGTAGGCCGGTCGCCAGCCAGGAGTCCCAATAGGGGCTTATGATCAGTCACAAGTTCGAAGTCCCGGCCGTACAAGTAGTCATGGAACTTTCTTACCCCTGCCACTGCCGCCAGCGCCTCCTTGTCGATCTGGCCGTAGTTCCTCTCCGTCGGCGACATGGTCCTGGAGTAATAGGCGATGGGCGCCTCGAGGCCGTTGGGCAGTCGGTGGGCCAGGACTGCGCCGACGCCGTAGGGAGACGCGTCGCAGGCGAGGACCAGTGGCAGGGTCGCGTTGTATTGTATCAGGAAACTGTCCTGGGAGAGAAGATTTTTTACGGCAGCGAAAGCTGACCTTTGCTCGGGTCCCCACACCCACTCTGCCTTCGCGGCCAACAGTCTGTGTAGGGGCTCAGCCGCGGTGGCCTTTCCTTTCAGGAAGGTCGCGTAGAAATTCAGGAGTCCCAGGAACGCCTGCAGCTCCTGCTTGTTTTTCGGGGCCGGGGCGTTCCGAATCGCTTCCACTTTTCCCTTCGTTGGGTGGATGCCCTTGGCGTCGATGTGGAACCCTAAGAAGTCCACGGAGGGGACCCCCAACAGGCACTTATCCCGTTTCACCCTGAGCCCAGCGGCCCTGAATTTAGCCAGGACAGCGGCGACCCTGTCCTTGAGCTGCCCGGGATCCCCCGCAATTATCAGGACATCATCAAAATAGGGTACCACCCCCGGGAGTCCTTGGAGGAGCCTTTCCATCGTGCTCTGAAACAGTCCCGGAGCTATGCTGACCCCGAACTGCAGCCTCGTGCACTTGAAAGGCCCCCGGTGTGTGACAATGGTCTGGGCTTCTGCCGTAGTGTCATCCACCGGAAGCTGTTGGTACGCTTGGGCCAGGTCCAGCTTGGCAAAGATCTTGCCAGGGCCCAGTGAATGGAGTAAGTGGTCTATGACGGGAACCGGGTACGCGCTCGGCTCTAATGCCTTGTTGATCGTGCATTTGTAGTCCGCACAGATGCGCACTGACCCGTCCGGTTTGATAGGGGTCACTATGGGGGTCTCCCACCGAGCGTGGTCTACGGGAACGAGGATTCCCTGGGCGACCAGCTTGTCTAGCTCCTTCTCGACCCTGGGCTTGAGTGCCAGTGGGACTCTCCGAGCCTTAAGTCGGATGGGGGCAACGCTCGGGTTGAGTGCAAATGAAATAGGGGACCCCACATACCTGCCCAATCCTTCCCCGAAAACGTCCTGGAATTCGGCCATCAGGTCGTCCCTCAGCGAGGCGTCCCCGGGCTGGTCAGTCGCAGTGTTGTGGATGCCAGCGATGGACAGTCCCAGGGCGGGGAACCAGTTTGTGCCCAGTAGCGTCGGGATGTTACCGTGGACTACGGTCAGCGGTAGGCTTTCTTCCTTCGGTCCGTACTTGACACGGACCCACTTCTGTCCTGCGACGGGGAGGAACTTGCCTTGGCAGTCCTTGATTCGGATCCTCTGGGTCTGGAGGTCTGATTCTTTTAGGGCCGGGAATGTCTTCTTCATCCACCTCCACGGAATGATGGATATGGCGGCCCCAGAGTCGACCTCCATCGGACACTCTGCCCCGTCGATCGTGACTGTGGCGTGGTACTTCTCTCCCTTCTGTGTGGCGGTGTGGCTTATCGTGAGCGTGTGCGTCTCTGTATCTTCGAATTTGCCGCTGTTGCGTCCCTGGCACCTCTGATTTGTCCTCTGTTTGGCGGCCATCTTGCCCGGCGGGAACTTTTGAATCTGCCGGTCAGCTTGGTTCTCCGCTTGCCTTGCCCGGCAGACCCTCCCAATGTGTCCCCGCTTGTCGCAATAGCGGCAGATGGCCTCCCTGAAGCGGCAATGTGCCCGCTGGTGTGGCCCTCCGCAGCTGGCGCAGCGCTGGCCGCTCCTGCCCGAGTTTCCCCCGTCGGTCGCGCACACCTCTGCTTCTTCCTCTTCGTCCTCGTCAGAAACGACGTCTTGATGGTGAGCGGAGGCTTGGCGGGGCGCCGACGGGGACCGGTTGAGGGAGGATGCGGTCGACATCGAGAGCTCGAAAGCTCTGGCCTCCTCGATGGCCCCGGCCAGGGTCAGGTCTCTCCGGGCCAATAGCCTCTTCCGGAGCTTGTTGTCGCGGACTCCTCTGATAAGCTGCTCGGTCAGGGAGTCCTCGAGGAATGGCCCAAATATCGCCGGGATGGCTGCTGCCCTTAGGGCGGCCACGTACTCGCCGATGGTTTCCCCTGGCATCTGGTATCGGTCCCGGAACTGGATCCGGAACACGAACTTCGATGGCTCCGGTGCATAGTGGTTCTTGAGGGCCAACTGTAGTGCTTCCCATGAGACGTCCAGGATTGGTGTTGGATCCACCAGGGACTGGGCCACTTCGTAGACCTTGGCTCCGCAGTGGGTGAGGAAGAACGCCTTCTTCCGCTCCGGTGCTATCTCTCCCAGTTCCGCAGCTAGCAGGGAGAACTCAAAACGGTCCATATAGCTCTTCCATCTCTCGTCCTTTGGTTGGAAGGGAGCCGGTGGAACGTAAGCAGCCATGGCGAGGTGCCTTCGTGAGAGGTGGCTCTGGTGTGTGTGATGGTTCTGGTCCGTTCCTCAATATCCCATCCTCGTCGCCAGTGTTAGATCCGGAGATCAGGGCGCGGGAGTGAGGACACGGAAGCCATTAAGGGTGAACCAAACAACACGTCTGTTTATTGTGGTTAGCACAGACAACAAAAACAACGGCTGGGTCAGCAGGGGATTAAATACCCTGCTTGACCCAGCCCACTGACCAATGGGTAGCGGCGATTTTCCCGCCGCTAGGACATTTAAATATCTAACACTATGCATCTTACTTAGATGTACAGTAATACCTCAGATAACATTTACCTCAGATAACGCTAAACGTTAAGTAATCTGGGGAGGAGAATTGGATCGAATAACGTTAAGGTCCTATGGGATGGATTGGATAACAACCGCTAAAGCCTGTGCGGTTACAATGTATCTCTATGGAGCTTTAACGTTACCCGATCCATCCCATATGATTTTAACATGCATCGGATAACACTAAAAATCGGATAACACCAAGACTTGTGGAACCAAGTCTTAGCGTTATCCGAGGTATTACTGTATACTATTTCCAAATACCATCTGAATCGCCACAGGAAGAGGTATAAAGGGACCTCTAGATCACGGGTTCCCAACCTAAGGCCTGTGGACTACATCTGGCCCACGCCGCCATTTCATGTGGCCTCCCACCCCTCCAAGGGCATTTGAGAAACAAAATGGCCACCACTTTGAAACTGTTGGGACAAAATGGCCACACACACCCCATCGAGTAGACAGGGCAAAATGGCCATCTGGTCATCAAAGCTGAATGAGAGAGTGTTACCCAGCCCCCATCTTGAAAAGGTCGGGAACTAATGCTCCAGATGTTCTTGAACTATAACTCCCATCTGCCCAAACAGAGAAACGAACAAACAAACAATGGCATAAAATACTGGAAGCTATAATCTAAAAATGCCTGGAGAGCCAGATTTCAACCACCCTGGATCATTAATTAATATTGTACAGAATCTATCCATTACACATTCTTGGACTTTATTCCTTTCTACTTTGTACCATTTAATTCTTTGTATGATTTTATTCAAAAAGCTAATCATTTTATCCGAGCTATCGAATTTTATGGTTTTCTGAGGTTTCTCAAATATGCACATTGTCTCTGAGACCAAACTCAACTCACCCTCAAGGAGAAAAACTTCACATAATTTCCTGTTCTGTGTGTGAGGATCCACCAAGACAAGGTTTACACCCCTGTGGTGGGATGGCTCCATATGATCTGAGATCCTTGTGAAGGTTTGTTATTGTGCACAATGGAAACCTTTCTCTCCCGGCTGTCCTTGCCCACACAAGAGACAGAAGGGAACAGGTAGCATGTTCCCCTCACATGTTGATTTCAATGGGGTGTTTTTGTGAATGGTTGACTAAGAGCATAAGGTTAGTGACGGGCAACAACTGAAGCATCTGTGTCTTCCTCAACAACTATTGCCATGATGGCAAACCTTGGCATTCCAGGTGTTCTTGGACTTCAGTTTCCAGAAACCCAAGTCCCTGTGAATCTACACGAATGGGTTTACTGCACGTACCTGAACTGCCAAGGTTTGTCATCATGGCGAATATTTTTTCAGGAACACACATATAACATGGGAACTTTGCCTGGGGAGGGGTGGGCTGTTAGCTTGGGGCGGTGATCCCCTCTGGCCAACCCCTGGCTACAGCCCTGGCATGTTTCATAAGGTTGAACATCAACCCAAGATTTTCCGTTATCGTCAGTTGTAAAGAGCTACAGTGTTACTTTTCTGTTAGCCTGGCCAGGCATTGTATGCCTCTGTACCTGTCAGGATTGTAGCCAGGAATGTAAATTGGGGCAGGGGTCAAACAAAATTCAGGAGGGGCACCAATGTCATACTTTCATATATAACATTGGCACCATGGGGTGGGGTGGGGGCAGGCCATTACCTCAGGAGGGTTTTTGCCCTCCTGCCCCAGCTACAGCCCTGGTACCTGTGTATAAATTGATGCCATGAGCTTTTACTGTTATATCTGACAAAGTGGACTTGATCCATGAAAGCTCACATTTAAATATAGGAGCTAGTCCTTAAGGTGCCATGACTTTTTTTGGTCTTTTTTGTTGTTTTGTTTCATTTACTATACCCTTTTCCTCAGCCACACCATGGTGGTTGTCTGTATGTGTGTGGTGTACATGGTTTGTTCCCCTCCGCTTGTTTTTCACCTGTTGAACCCCAGCTCAGTGGGAACTGTGAAGACACACTCCTGCCTAGCAGGCAGGTAGTCTCGGCACAACTGAGAACAGCGTGGGCCTATTTTCCTCCTAAAGTGACCTTTAAATTGGTCCCTAATCATCCCAACAGGAGGACGGGGCTTTTTAAATGCCTCCTGAGGAGAAGCCATTTTCCCCTCCCACCACGGAGACCTTTGTTGGGCCTGGTTGGTATTCTGAGAGGCACCAAATCCAACAATGTGGGAAGCGGAGCACATCAAGGTCTGAAACCAAAAGAAAGAAGAGAAGGGGGAGAAGGCAAGCCCCCCCACCTCTTCTTCATGTGTTTGTCTACCCTCCCCGCCTCCTCTCTGCAGGTGAGCCTGCACACAGCTTTCGTTGGGTCTGATGGTCCCCACCCTACCTCTTGGCAGCCAGCACACAATCCCTATAGCAACTGTGTTATTGTCATCCATCCATCCATCCATTCACCACCACCACCACCATCTTATGCTTTCTCCCACCCTCTTCCTTTCATCCCCATGGCTGCCAAGCCTGACCTCCTGAATGGAAAGATGGAGTCTGCAGATGTTTCCCCAAGTTAGTTAAACCAGAAAGTACATCTCATTTGCAGGAAGAGCCTGATTGGGAAAAAAAACGGGGGGACATGTCGAGGAAAAGAACAGGCTTTGGGGGAAAGGGTTTTATTGGGTTGCATCAAGAAGAAGCATGGGAGGGGGGAAGGAGGGGGGAGGAGAAGAAAAGAAAAGGGGGTGAAAGACTGGAGCTGGCTTCTGCTTGACTGCAGCTCAATGGAGGTGGCCCAGACCTCTCAGGGAAAGAAGTTTCTCTTTGTAACTAATTCCCAGCTGGCACTGGACAAAAGGGGGGTTTCTTAGAATATCCCCAACCTAATACCGACCTAGCCCCGCTTTGTTCCAGTTATTTTCCCACTCTGTGAGGAATGGTTGGGGGGGGGCAGTTTAGAAGAGAGCAGGGGAGGGCAAGAAAGGGGAGATGGATGGATTTTCAATCTGTTATGGGGAAGGAGGCGAGATCAGCAGCCGCGAGCCTGCCCTTGTCTTGTCGTTTCTTTCGCAAGGGACTGGATGACAGGAAGGGAACCAATCCAGTCCAGCTTTTTCCTAGAAGATGGGCAACAGAGGCAAAGCACAATCCAAGACTGAGGCCTCATTACGCAGCATGCCTTACCTGTATGAGAGCTCAATGCCCACCTAGCTAAGGTGGTCACACATCCTCCATTATAAAAGACAACCCTGTATTTGAAGGGGTTACCTCTTTGAAAGCATAGTCTGGTCTCATTTATTTAAAGTACGGTTGGATGATTTGTGACCTTCTAGATCAATGGTGGCAAACCTTTTAGAGACTGAGCGTCCAAACTCAAGAGGATGCTGTCCATGCTGCAGAGGGGCGGAGCAAACTCTGTGCTGGGGGAGGGAGGAAGCGCTCCCATTGGGCTGCTGGGCAGAGGGGCGGATTGAACTCTGTGCTGGGCAACGACACGCATGCCCACAGAGAGGGCTCTGAGTGTCCCCATTGGCACATGTGCCATAGGTTCGTCACCACTGTTTTAGATGCTTCAGTATGCCTTTTTATGCCTATGATAAGATGGTGTTGTAATTCCTTTCAAAACAGACTTAGCCTTCCAGATAATCTTGAGCTGTAACCCCAGGCCCCTAGCCTAACCAATAGAGACAATGGTGAAGGATTATGGGAGATGTAGTTCAGTCACATCTAGGAGGGCAGCGTTACTCACATCTAGTTCAATATGTAGCAATTATTTACAACTCGGTGTCTATATGTATAAATTAGCATGTGCACATTTAATGCAAATCTGCAAAGGCCCACAATCAAGCAGTAGCTGAAGGCAGGTGCAGTAAAGGTCTGGCATATGCATGTAGCATGAATGAATCACAGAATTCTGAGGAATCAAGTGAAAATGTAGCATTAATATTAGAGAACGTAGCAAGCTCAAGTTATCACAGATTCATGTTAGCAATTCCAAATTATCACAGAGTTTATGGCAGCTGCAGGTTTCGCTCAGAATCTGCTTGTTATCAAGGTAAAGGTAAAGGTTGCCCCTTGCTCAAAAGCCAGTCGTATCCAACCCTAGAGTTCAGTGCTCATCTCCATTTACAGCCAAAGAGTCAATCCTGTCTGTGTCTGCAGACATTTCTGTGGACATGTGGCAGACATGACTAGACACTAGAGTGCATGGATGCTGTTTACCTTCCCACCGAAATGATAAATATTTATCGACCTTCAATTTCTTGCTTTCAAACTTCTAGGTTGACAGGAGCTGGGGCAGAAACGAGAGCTCAATCAGTTGTGTAGCACTCAGATCTCGAACTCCTGACCTGCTGACCTTCCAGTCATTAAGTTCAGCATCTTAACCAGTGATGGGATGACAAATTTGTTACCACCACTCCATGACATCACGACGTCATGGGCGTAGCCAATGTCATGATGTCATGACGTCATGGGCGGAGCTGACATCATGACCTCATGACGTTGTGGGCAGGGCCTTAAAATAAAAAATAAAATAAATACACACACACATACACACCCTCAACCCAACCCACCCACCCACCACATAAAACCCATAAATAAATAAAATAAATAAATAAATAAAATTAAAATTAAATAAAAATACAACCCCAAGCACAAACCCCTCACTTACCCCTAGGAGGGCTCGGCAGGGGCGGACGGCCAGGGCAGGGCAGACCTCAACTTGCCTGTGGGGGCTCAGCAGCCCCGGGGGAGGTGCCCTCCTCTGAGGGCTGGTGCTGCCTGCCCACGCCGCCGCCGCCAATATTGCCATCGCCATCTCCGCTGTCGCCGTCATCATCGTCGCCACCGTTGCTGCCGCTGCTGCCGCCGTCATCGCCACCGCTATCGCCGCTGCCACCATCGCTGCCGCCGTTGCAGTCACTGCCGGTGTTGCCGCCGCCGTCAGCGCCGCCGCCACCACCGCCGCCACCGCCACTATCCCTGCTGGTGTTGCCGCCGCCATCAGCACCACCGCCACCACTATCGCTGGTGGTGTTGCCTAATTTTTTAAAAAAAATTAGAGCTAAAATGGCTCCGATTTACTGCGCATGCGCAGAAACTTGATCTGCCGTATTGCGCATGCGTCAGATTGAGTTTCTGCGCATGCGCAGTAAAAATGGAGAGGAAATTGCTCCAATTTTATTGCACAAGCGCAGAAACTCAATCTGACGCATGCGCAATGCGGCAGATTGAGGTTCTGCGCATTTTGGCTCCGATTTTTTTTAAAAAAAATTCTTTTGGTGAGGCGTCCGGAACCGGACGCCTCAAAAGTTGACTTCCCTCCCGGAGAACCCTCCGGGATTGTTCCTACCGGTTCCAGGGAACTGTATGGAACCGGGGACATCCCATCACTGATCTTAACCACTAAACCACCATATTCCTTGCATGTTATGAGGCTTCCCTTATCTCTGGATGCTGGCTGAAGTCTGAGAGAACAGCACAGACAGAAGGAAAAAGTGGTTTTTATTTGTGCAGTGACTTTGAAACCTGAGTTCCTATCACCACCATTCATAGGCGGAACTTGTTCCAGAGTTTTTAATTTATGGTAAAATCCCTTTAAATGAACATATAGACCCAAAGAAGAGAATAGCTACAAGTACTGTACAGTATATCTATTGTTACGAACAATTACTTGGAATTACTGCAGATATGCTAGCAACTAAATGAACTGATGAAGAACAGCAAACATCTACCAACTAACAAAGAGAAGAACACAGAACAGAAAGTCAAGGCTTATTTTGATTTCAGAGGGAATGCTTCATTAGTGCTGATAGATAGTCAACTGTAGCATCACAATTACTTCAAGCAACACGTGAGCTTTTATAAAACTTGAGGGCTCACTGGTTCAATGTAAATATCGTTGTACCGGTCTTGTGTTTGCTTCTCACACAACTCTTATGTGTCCCACTCTTGTGACATGACAAGGACCAGCCCTGAGACATCACAGCATCTTTCTTCCTTTCTTTCTGTCCTTTTGATTGAAACTTCAAATTGACTCATGTGCTTTCAAAATGCATTGTGCTTTTATTACTCCTGTGTGCCACTGTTGACCCAATCCTGAGACTTATCTGCTGCTCGCGTGTGGGCATAGAAGCTCTGACAGAGACATATTCTGAGGGTTGTGCCAGGATTATGTTGCCAACAGGCAAACCTCCCAGCCAGCTCACAGAGAGCTGGTGAGGGAACTTGTATCTGTGAGAGCAGATATGCCTGTCTTATTCTATCACTGTTTCCACTAAATACATCTCTAGTGAAAGTTCTTCTTGGCAGTCTCAATTAGGCCACCCAGCTGTCACTGAATTTTAACGCCACCTTATAAATGTCTCAAGAATCCTCTGGATTTCTCTCCAGTGAAGGAAAATAAAAACATATATTTTACACTTATAATTATTGGAAGGGATCCAGGCTAACTTAGTTTAACGTTGATTTCCATTGACATCAATTCAACAAGTGACGGCCAAAGGCTTGAAATTTTACATTGGGGATTATACTTCCTAGTCAAGCTTACTAGGAATTCTAAGAGTTAAGAGTCCAAAAAGTAATTTTTACAAAGTCTAGTTATGACTATTTTTTTCCAATTGTTTCAATAGCACCAATATTCTGCTGGGTTTTTTTAATTCAATTTTTTAATTTTGAATTTAATTTAATTTTAATTTTCAATTTGTATAGCCGCCCAACTCAGAATGACTCTGGGCAGCTTACAACATTAAAATCAGTACTACAATCTAAAAACTTAAAACCAGTAAAAACCCCAATTAAAAATACAATTAAAAATTAGTCTGACAACTAAAAAGAGTGAGGGAGCGATATTACTATACCAACCAGCAGGCGGGGGTCACCGCATCCCCAGTGCTCCATACCTGCTTTGCCAGCCAGGTTTTTAGTTCTTTCTTGAAGGGCAGCAACTCCATCTGGATTCGTAGCACAATTGGCAAGAGATTCCATAGGGCAGAAGCAGACACAGAGAAGGCCCTCCTTCTGGTGCTAGAGAGATGAACCTATCTAGCAGATAGCACAATAAGAGAGCCCCTCCAGTCTGCTCTGGTGGGACGGACAGATGTTCTCAGGGTGACGCAGTCTCTTAAGTATCCTGGCCCACTACCATGTAGAGCTTTAAAGGTAATTACCAGCACCTTGAATTGCACCCGGAGGCAGTGGGGGAGGCACATGAAATGGGGACACATTCAGCCCACAGGATGTAGGTTGAGAATCCCTGCTGTAAGTACTTGCCTGATGTCTCTGAAAAATTTCAGGTCTGACATGAAAGCATTCATCTTTTGTTACATACTTTCAGTATCTGTTCTTCATTAAATGTTCCTCTCCATAGGGATGCTACTGCTGTAGATGATTACCCTGCTGACTTCCTTTGGACTCAACCCAGCTACCGGTAGGAGAGGCAAGGCAAGTAAAACCTGCTGTTATTCTTCCTCCTTTTTCTGGCTCCTGGCTTCATTGCAGAAAGATGGCAAGGAAGAAGTAAAGGAGCACCAGCTGGGCTTATCCGTCAGCACTAACTGAAGAACCCAGTCCCATACATAGATCATAGAATCACATAATCAATGACATGGAAGGGGCCTTTTGGGTCATCAAGTCTAACCCTCTGCTCGATGCAAGAATCTGAATCAAAGCAAAGTTGAAAAGCAGTTTTCTTGTACTGTAGCACCTTTCTACGCCTGGAGCCGGGTCATGCTCCCTCAGACAGCTTCGGGGGTTGGACGGCCATTTTGCCCTTCCTCCACCATATGGCACTTCCTGGTGTGGTGGAGGTAGGCCACATGAAATGGTGCCCACGGGCCACAGGTTGAGAATCCCTGCTGTATGGCGATGGCCAGCAACAGCATGGGGAATTCTGGAATTTGCCACCCACACATGTAGGTGTTGTTTTTTTAACTCCACATAAATGCTTTAAGCCAGAATTTCTCAGTGAACAAGATGAGAATTAATGGGAACACCAGGTTTAATATTTACTGCTCTTGAAGCGCACTTGTTTCCTCCTGGTGCTTTAAAATAAAATCAAATTGGATCAATCGAGATGTAAAGAAGGTCACCGGATTTGTCTAAGGCTACTGGGTGCCTCAGAGTCAGAGGAGAAAATAGTGGTGCCTTATTAACTGGACCAGGTTGCATTTCTCACACATAGCACCCAGAAATGGCTCTGTTTCCCAAATCCACAACCTCCCAGGTCCCTGCCCAGTGCTCGTAAATGCCTCCTCCCCTTCCCCCATCCCTCCATTTCTACCTCAAAGCCATACAGGCCGGAACTAATGGGATTGACTCTGTTTCATTAATTCCCTTTCATGTGGTCTGGTTGGATTTCCACCACAAGTAACACCATCTTTCCCAACACTTATCATGGATTAAGAAGTGCAGTGAGCTAATGTGAATGGCAATACACTCCTCAAACTGAGACACAGGAAAGGAGGCACTTAAATTTGCAAAGAGACTGCTTTTTTTTTAAAAGGAGGAAAAGATTAAATACTCCATCCCCGCCTCCTCCTCCCACAGTGGTTCCACCTTCTTTCACACAACAGCCTTTTCATAAGTAGTTTTTAAAATCCCCTTGTTCCTCCTGCTCTTCACAGTTGAGCGTTTTGTAAAGCAGGCAGGAAATTCTAATGAACAGCAGGTGAGGGTCCATATTCTAAATAAGCATGTACGCAAAGTAAACCTGGACTTCTAAGCATCTCCTTGGTCAGGGAAGACATGTGTGGTTTAATTTTCAAAATATTGCCCTGTGAATTTTAATGCCAAAGAGGCACCAGACATCTTTTACATTACTCCAGTGTTTGCAAACTTACACACTAAATTCTTTGTATATAATATTCAGGAATTAATTAGTATGAATTAGTATGGCATACAGTGACCTTTTATGTGTAGACATCCCGCTACGGTAATGGAGTAGACCGTGCAGCCAGCGACTCAACACCGAGTGTTGGGTGGTGGTAAATAACCTGACTTCCTAAAGGGGACAATGGCTACATGCAGATGAGCCCCTTTAGGTGGGGTGATGGTCCCCCTCAGTAGAGGAAATGCCACTGGAAACCATCATATTGGACCCAACAGCAAAATGAGAAGAGAAGGAACTTTGATTCTCAACAGTCATGGAGGCAGAAGAGGCCATGCCAGATGGACTGGCTGTGAAAGCACACCTTGAAAATATCCTCAAGGCTGTGGCAGTCCATTGCAGTCCTGGTGTTAATTTCTGCATGTCTCATTTCATATGTGTCACAGGAGATGGCTCATAGTGCGTGGATCACTTCATGGCAAGCTGGCATCCACCTTAAACAAATTCACACCAATGACATTTTTCCTGCTTCAGGAGGGAAAAATGCATTCTCTGATACGAGTTGCAGCCGACAACGATGAATATCCAGGAATATTTTGATTCCATGTTTTAAAAAGTGGGAGACTTTTGTCCCTCCCAATGTTCAGAACTATAGCTCCCGCAATCCCTTGCCAGTGGGCCAATCTGGCTGGACGTTGTGAGTGTAAAAGTCCCAAACACTCTACTCTAAAGCTATCTATAATGTTATTTAGTATTTCATAGTTAGCATGAAATGGTATTTTGTATTTGTGAAGCTATTATTACTAGGATTCCATGCTTGTATCTGAGAACTGATGTGCACTGCAAATTCATTCCTGATGGTTGACAGACAGCATCATTAATATTCATCAGTTTTAGGCAGTTCACAGCTTGTAAAAATCCATACCAGCCAGAACCAAAATACACCATAAATAAATAAACAAACTCAGAATCCTAATGAAGCTGAAACCCTATACTTTTAAAACTAGAAATAATTCCCATTGCACTTTACTTTGACACACAAAGATTATCAAATATACAGCAGTGAGAGGGGTGGTCATGTGTCCTTTTTTCCAGAGAGCATTCCTTTGCTTGAAGGTGGCCACCTTTTAGAGGGTTCTATTCTTTTCTGTGTATTCTCTACTAGAAAACCCTGAAAAAGGGCATCATAACTCAGAAAGGACTTGACAGCACATACAGTAAGTATTAATATTATTATAAATTAGCTGTGTTTCAAAGTCTTAAAGAACCATTAAAAATGATGAGAACAGGGAGCAGACCTTGAAGTTGCACCTCCACATAGCATTAACACATGAAGCGCAGACTAACCAAGCAGCAGGCATGCAGGCAATCTGGTTAAAATCTTCCATATTATTATTTTCATTTTCTTTAAATTTAAATTGAATGACTTTCTTTTTTTTTTTAATTGTAGCAGTCAATGGTGATCAATGTGTCATAGAACATATACCAATCTTGAGGTTGCAGGTCAACATCCATCTTTCCTTGCCATTGGCTTCGCTGGCTAGAACTAATGGGAATAACAGTTAAACAATATTTAGAATGTGACACAGACCTTAGTCCTAGCCTCCTATGTGCTTACTGTGATGTCTAGTGTTCTCTATTTAATGGCCTGTTTTGCCTGTTTGTGACTCATGGCCTGTATAAGAGGTTGGTAGAAGCCGAGGTACTGCCATCTGAACTGGATTGTTCCTTTCCATGCTGATTGGAAGCTATTCTGCAGTGTTAGATAAACCAGACCACTGGGATTAAACAGAGGTTTCAGCCAAAGACTGAGGGTGGCTAACTAGAGTCTCACCTCAACCTTTACCATACCCATCTCCAAGTGCAGGGTGGTGCTGGATACACATTGGGGGGGGGGGTGTTGGAAAGCTGCATTTAAGAATTTGGATTGTACTCTTTCCATAAGGGCCAAGTTGTTAGGTGGGTGCCCTCATTGGACCAGTGGTGTGCGGGCCCACAGGGATACAGGGACACATCCCGGTGTGGCCCAGAGATTCCCCCTCCCCGAGGCAGGCAGAGGTAATGGGAATGCATGGTATTTCTCCTCCCCAAATCCCCCTATAGGCGCCCCCATCACTTCCTGACCACCGCCCTCTAAAGGTGCCCAGCACACTCTTGGATTGGACTCCAAAGAGTAGCTGTGACAGGATTCTGGCTTGAGAAAGTTTGAGTGGGGCTGGGATGTATTGGCCTCCTTTTGTCCTCAGGAATTTAAGAATGGTGAAGGCTGGTCTCTGAGCTATAAGAACAGCATGTGGGGTGTGGGCATTTCCTGAGCCTGAAGCTTGGAGAACTACTCCCAAGTATTTAAAACTGGTCACCTGCTCTGTCTTATGTCCATTTATTCTCCAGTTGTGTTTCTTAGACCTTTCAGGAAAGGTTATAACTTTGGTTTTCTGGTAATTGATCTCCAATTGGTCGCTGTTGCAGTAATTAGCCAGAGTTGCCAGCACTCCAAAATAAAGATGTCAATCATGGGCAAGAATGGGAACTATCATTTTTCTCACTTTTTTACAATAGAGCAAGAGTTTTAAGAAGCCTTGACAGTTGTGTGTACATTTGTAATTACAATTTTTGCTCAGATAATACAAAAAAATGCAAATTATGCAAATTGCACAAAAATATGATTCCTGATGCTTTTTTAAATTGGCTTGTTCAGCAGCCCAATGGGAGTGCTTCCTCCCTCCCCCAGCACAGAGTTCGTGACGCCCCCTGCCCTGCAGCCCAATGGGAGCGCTTCCTCCCTCCCCCAGCACAGAGTTCACTCCGCCCCTCTGCTCTGCAGCCCAATGGGAGTACTTCCTCCCTCCCCCAGCACAGAGTTCGCCCCGCCCCTCTGCCCTGCAGCCCAATGGGAACACATCTCCCCCCCTCTGTTTGGGCACTCAGTCTTTAAAAGGTTCACCATCACTGCCTTAATATACATGACAGATGGATACATTCTCATTCACCAGTGGGTGTATTCTCCCATCAAAGACCAATGCATACAAAAGTCTAAAAAGGCTTGGACAGAAACACCAGGCTTTATGGGAATTAGCTGAGCATCCTTCTTGAAAGCAACAATCTTTTATAAGAAAATGTGCCGTTCCTTGGGTGTTACAACAAGTAGCAGGTTAGTGCCTTTAAAAAGGTACAGAAGCAGGAGCAGAGAATCTACTGTACTTAAGCAGGTCCATCCAACCAGTGGAACACTGTGTGATTCATTGTTATCTACAAGCAAAGACCAGGCATCTTTCCTATCATAGGAAATATGCATTCACATGTGCAAACAAAGCAACCAGGGCTAACCCACTGCTACCCCTGGAAACATTCACAGGCACAGCGAGGCTTCCTCGCTAATGTATATAAACACAAAGGTACACATGTACTGCTAGCTACCTTCAGGCATTGATTTCAACAATGCTGCCCTCCCCCTGCTGCTCACGGATGATATGAACACCAGCAGTCCGCACCATGCGTGTGCTATTTTGTGTGCGCCCTGGTGGCGCAGGGGACCTGGCGGGGGAAATGTTTGTTCTGGAGGTGGCCGGAGATCTGGCTGGAGAGCGATGGTATCTGCTGCCAGGGCGAACGGGCAGCCCAGATGATCTTCCGGGAGGAGGTGGAGAGCTTGAGTAGGTAAGTGAAGGAGGCTCAGAAGCATTTGGGGAATCTGGAAGGGGTTCCTCTTCAGCTTCTGGAGAGGCCTTTGGAAAAAGAAAAAGCCAGTTGCTAGTCAGTGCCTTTTAATCAGAGGTTCCCAACCTTTTCAAGCCAGGGACTGGGTCAGGGTCTCTCAGTCAGCTTCAAGGGCCGGATGGCCATTTTGCCCTGCCTGCACAATGGGTGTGGCCACTTTGTCCCAACAGCTTCAAAGGGATTGCCATTTTGTTTTTAAAATGCCCTTGGAGGGATGAGGGGCTACATGCAATGGCACATGAGCTGGATCTGGTCCATGAGCCTTAGGGTGGGAACCCCCTGCTTTAAATGGCTGTTCAGACTTGCAAAAGCGAAACAATATAATCTTTGCTGGCCAGGTTATCCTGCTATGGTAATAGAGTAGACCATACTGCCAGCAACTCAACACTGAGCGTCAGGTGGTGGTGACCTAACCTGACCACCCTGAGGACTAATGGTCTTGGGTGCCAAAGTCCACAGGGAAGGTTGATGGTCCCTAAGTGGATTAAATCCCATTTGAATCCATCTTGATGGAAAGCAGCAACTTCATCAATCCTGGCCTGGGACTGATGTGGACTTTGTGTGCCAAAAGGACCAGAAAGTGACTCGCAGAACTGGATCAGTGGTATGGGGGTCATGCTCTGATGTGGAAGGCTGATGAAAAGCCACTGCATTATATTCTCAGGACAGTCTTCATGGCTGATCACCATGATGATTGCCTATATTTGGATTCGGATACAGCAGCAGCAGAAGAAGAATACTCTGAATCAGATATCTATGTAAGTAGAGATAGGGATCTTTGGACTTTCTAGTTACAGTATTTGGGATTTCAGCTCCCAGAAAACCCAGGCAGCATAGACAACAGTAGGGGATTATGGGAGTTTTTTTTGGGGGGGAGAAAAAAAGGAGAGCCAAAGGGTCTCAACACTTAATCAGAACTTGCAATAGTTACAGTACTTTCGGGAATACAGTTCCCAGAATGATGGACAGATAATTCAAAACCTCGTAGCCCCAAAATAATTTTTTTCCAAGCTTTGTCCTAACATTTTGCAAGAGACTTTGGAAACTTCATCATTTCTAGCAAAGACTCCAAGACTAAGATAATGACACACTAACTGAATGAGCTCCCATCTGTGTCCCAGCTCCTGCCCAACCTAGCAGTTCGAAAGCAAGAAATTGCAAGTAGATAAATAAGGACTACTTCGGTGGGGAGGTAAACAGTGTTCCATGTGCTCCGGTGTCTCGTCATGCTTGCCACATGACCACAGAAACGTCTGCAGAAGCAGACAGCGCTGGCTCTTCAGCTTTGAAACAGAGATGAGCACAGAACTCTAGAGTTGGATATGACTGGCTTTTGAGCAAGGGAAACCTTTACCTTTAAATGTCATCTCAAGTTCTCCAAGTCCCAGCAATGGGACCAGGGCCATAGCCAGGATTCTAGATGTGGGTGGCCGGAAATTGTTTTTAGGATGGGTAACAATGTCATATATACAGTATATGCCATATATATAAGCAGCCAGGAGTTTGAGGGTGGGCAAATGGCTAACTCAGGCTGGGTAAAGCCCTGGCCACCCTCTGGCCACCCCCTGGCTATGGCCCTGAATGGGACACAAAACAAATTAAAAGAACCAAACCATTCTACTGAAGCACCCTGCCCCCTTACGGTAGCAGTAAAACATTCTCCCACACAAAGTAGAACGGAGGCTGCGATGGGTCAGTGGTTAAGAAGCTCACCTTTTTAGCTGGAAGGCTGGCAAGTCGGCAGTTCGAGACCCAGGCACTGCATGACAGTTTGAGTGCCTGTCTCTGTCCGAGCAAATGCCAACCTAGCCGTTCAAGGCAAGAAATTGCAAGTGGAAAAAATAGGGACCATTTCAATGGGAATCAAAGATCTTGGTGACAAGAAAGTAGCTTCATTCGGGCCTCCCCTGAGCAGAGTTCTTCCAGCAAAAATCTTTTCAACCCAGAATAATTTCTGACACAAAATTAGTATGAGAACAAAAGTTTACATTCCACTTGTGCTGTGCCAAAAGATCAGAGAGCAACTTCTTCTCAGAGCAATTCTAGGGCCAGGGTAGCCACATGACTTTAGATTTACCTTAGAGAGGTTGCAGCTGTAATTCCATTATCCATACAAATAGTATAAGTCCCCTAGTCTTTTCTAGTAAAGATAAAGGTTTCCCTTGCTCAAAAGCCAGTCGTATCTGACTCTAGGGGTCAGTGTTCATCTCTGTTTCTAACCCGAAGAGCCAGCGCTGTCTGCTTCTGCAGACATTTCCATGGTCACATGGCAGGCATGACTAGACACCGGAGCGCACGGAACGCTGTTACCTTCCCACCGAAGTGGTCCCTATTTATCTACTTGCAATTTCTTGCTTTCGAACTGCTTGGTTGGCAGGAGCTGGGACAGAGACGGGAGCTCATTCCGTCCTGCATTACTCAGGACTCAAACTGCTGACCTTCCGCCTCCCAGTCAGCATCTTAGTGACTTGAGCCACTGTGTTTAATAATGTGGTGTCACTGTTATTTTCCATCTGAAGGCAGAATGCTTCAAAATTTTAACGTCGCTTTAGCAATATTGTTTTTCTCATGTGGCTTTACTGACTCCTGAAGATGGCCAATGCTGAAGGTACTGTATATACTCGAGTATAAGCCTAGTTTTGTTGTCCTAAAAATGAGCCCCTAAAGGGGGAAATGACTTATATTCAGGTCAATGACTATGAGGGTCCCATGACGGCATTGGATTGAGATGCGCCAAAAATTTAATTAATTTTACCATATTTTCACGTATTTTGATTATTGAAACTCACTAGCAGCAGCTGCATTTCCCATCCTCGGCGTATACTCAGATCAATCTATTTTCCTGGGTTTTCAGGTCAAAATTAGGTACCTTGGCTTATATTCGGGTTGGATTATACTCAAGTGTATATGGTAGTTTAAAAAGTTGAGGGGGAGAGAGATGCCATCAAATAAATAAATAAATGATACCACAAGAGCCTAGAGCACCTCTCAGAGCTCAGTATAGGAAACTTACTTTGTCCTTCAGAACATACAGTGCAACAGGGTTCTTCCGTTCATGTTCTCCACTCCGAGGAACAATCTCAACTGCAATAAAAAGAGAAGAGAAATCAGGATTCTGCTTTTATTACAAGGTGATAAAAAATTAAAGAGAAATGCAGCAAGTAAGTTCCTTTTTCAGCATTGTAACTGGTAGCAACAATAGATTACATTCCAGAGACTGTAAAGAGTAACATGAACAAATTACTTTTTAAAAGTAGCATTCAAGCTCTGTTCCAGATGGATAGAACTTTTGGTTATTTCTCAGTAGTACTATAAGAAGAACCCTTGGTGATTTGAAATAGATCAGCAAGAAGTCTCAACTCACTCTCAATTGTTTAACATTTGAAGGGGAAGGACAATTTTCCTACCTAAGTTAGATGGATAAAAATGAAGATTTCTTGGGGGTAAGCAAGAGTAGGTGTTTATGCAAAAAGAGAGCAAGTTTAGTTTAGTTCTGAACAGAATTTCCACATCTCCGAAGGGGTTCAAATGAATTTCAAATGCAAGTCTTTTGCGAAGCTTAATATGGCCATACTGGTGAGTAGTAAAGATAAAGGTCACCCTTGGTTGAAAGCCAGTTGTATCTGACTCTAAGGTTCAGTGCTCATCTCTTTTTATAGCCAAAGAGCCTGTGCTATCTGCATCTGCAGACGTTTCTGTTAGATATTTGAATGTCCAGGCGGCGGGAAAATCGCCGCCTCCTATTGGTCAGTGGGCTGGCTCAAGCAGGGTATTTAAACCCCTGCTGGCCAGCCGTTGTTGTGTTGTTGTTGCTGTGACTTGAAATAAACAGGCGTGTTGTTTGGGTTCAACTATCGGTGTCCGTGTCCTCACTCCGCCCACGGATCCCCGGATCCAACACTGGCGACGAAGGTGGGATACTGAGGAACGGCACAGAACCAACACGCGCCAGAGCCAACATCCGCAAGGCACATCGCTATGGCTACCTACGTCCCACCGACACCCTTCCAGCCCAAAGATGAGAGGTGGAAGAGCTACATAGACCGGTTCGAGTTCTCCCTCGTGGCGGCAGAACTGGCGGACATCGCACCCGAGCGGAAGAAGGCGTTCTTCCTGACGCACTGCGGTCCCAAGGTCTACGAGGTCGCCCAGTCCTTGGTGGATCCGATGCCCATCACGGAGGTCTCCTGGGAGGCCCTGCAGCGGGCTCTCAAAGACCATTATGCGCCGGAGCCATCCAAATTCGTTTTCCGGGTCCAATTTCGGGACCGGTACCAGATGCCCGGGGAGCCCATAGGCGAGTACCTGGCCGCCCTGAGAGCCGCAGCCATCCCGGCCATTTTCGGAGCTTTCCTTGAGGATTCCCTAACCGAGCAACTCATCAGGGGGGTCCGGGATAATAAGCTCCGGAAGAGACTGCTCGCCCGGAGAGACCTGACCCTGGCCGGAGCCATCGAAGAGGCTAGAGCCTTCGAGCTCTCCACGTCGGCCGCGGCCGCATTCACAGGTCCCCGTCGGCACCCCACCAAGCCACCGCTCACCACCAGGACGTCGCCCCAGACGAGGACGAGGACGGGGACGAAGAGGCAGAGGTGTGCGCGACGGACGGGGGAAGCTCGGGAAGAGGAAATCAGCGCTGTGCCAGCTGTGGGGGGCCACACCAGAGGGCACACTGCCGTTTCCGGGAAGCCATCTGCCGCTACTGCGAGAAGCGGGGCCACATCGGGAAGGTCTGCCGGGCAAGGCAAGCAGAAGGCCAAGTTGACCGGCAGATTCAAAAGTTCCCGCCGGGCAAGATGGCCGCCAGCCACAGGTCCAATCAGAGGCGCCAAGGACGGAACGGCGGCAAGTTTGAAGATGCCGGCACACACACGCTGACCATTGGGCACACCGCAACGGAGAAGGGAGAGAAATTCTATACAACCGTCACGATCGACGGGGCCGAGTGCTCCATGGAAGTCGACTCCGGGGCCGCCATCACCATCATACCCTGGAGGTGGATGAAGAAGGCATTTCCGGCCCTAAAAGAATCGGATCTCCAGACCCAGAGGGTCCGGGTAAAGGACTGCCAGGGCAAGTACCTCCCCGTCGCCGGGCAGAAGTGGGTCCAAGTCAAATACGGACAGAAGGAGGAGAGCCTACCTCTGACCGTAGTCCATGGCAATATTCCCACGCTGCTGGGCACCAACTGGTTCCCCGCCCTGGGGCTGTCCATCGCGGGCATCCACAGCGCCGCCACCGACCAGCCCGGAGACGCCTCACTGAGGGACGACCTGATGGCCGAGTTCCAGGACGTTTTCGGGGAAGGCTTGGGCAGGTATGTGGGGTCGCCCATTTCCTTTGCGCTCAACCCGAGCATTGCCCCGATTCGGCTTAAAGCCAGGCGGGTCCCACTGGCCCTCAAACCCAGGGTCGAGAGGGAGCTCGACAAGTTAGTTGCCCAGGGGATCCTCGTTCCGTAGACCATGCCCGGTGGGAAACCCCCATAGTGACCCCCATTAAACCGGACGGGTCCGTGCGCATTTGTGCCGACTACAAGTGCACAATAAATAAAGCCTTGGAACCAAGCGCCTACCCGGTCCCTGTCATAGACCACCTGCTACACTCACTGGGCCCCGGCAAAATCTTTGCCAAGCTGGACCTGGCCCAAGCGTATCAACAGCTACCGGTAGACGACGCCACGGCCGAAGCCCAAACCATTGTAACGCACCGGGGGGCATTCAAGTGCACGAGGCTGCAATTCGGAGTCAGCATAGCCCCGGGGCTTTTCCAAAGCACGATGGAAAGGCTTCTCCAGGGACTCCCGGGGGTAGTGCCCTATTTCGATGATGTTTTGATCATCGCGGGGGACCCGGGGCAACTCAAGGATAGGGTCTCCGCTGTCCTGGCGAAATTTAGGGCCGCCGGGCTGAGAGTAAAGCGGGACAAATGCTTACTGGGGGTCCCCTCTGTGGAATTCCTCGGGTTCCGCATTGATGCCAAGGGCATCCACCCAACAAAAGGGAAAGTGGAAGCCATCCAGAACGCCCCGGCCCCCAGGAACAAGCAGGAGCTGCAGGCATTCCTAGGGCTCCTAAATTTCTATGCAGCCTTCCTGAGGGGAAAGGCCACCGCGGCGGAGCCCCTACATAGACTGTTAGCGGCCAGGGAAGAATGGGTGTGGGGACCGGAGCAAAAGGCGGCCTTCCAGGCAGTAAAAAATCTACTCTCACAGGACAGTTTTCTGATCCAATATAATGCGACCCTGCCACTGGTCCTCGCCTGCGACGCGTCTCCCTACGGCGTCGGCGCAGTCCTGGCCCACCGACTGCCTAACGGCCTCGAGGCGCCCATCGCCTATTACTCCAGGACGATGTCGCCGACGGAGAGGAACTACGGCCAGATCGACAAGGAGGCACTGGCGGCGGTGGCAGGGGTAAGGAAGTTCCATGACTACCTGTATGGCCGGGACTTTGAACTTATAACGGACCATAAGCCCCTGTTGGGACTATTGGCCGGCAACCGCCCCACACCCTCAGCCTTATCCCCCCGGATGCAACGGTGGGCCATTTTCCTCTCGGGGTACTCCTACACCTTGGTCTACCGGCCCGGGAAACACATGGGCAACGCAGACGCCTTGAGCAGGTGCCCCCTCCCGACCCAGGATGGCGCGGACAGGGGGGAGGCATCGGTGCTCGTCCTGGACGTCCTGGACTCTGCCCCCACCACCTCGGCCGAGGTTGCCAGGGTTTCGGCGAGGGACGCCGAACTCCGCACCGTCTCCAGCTGGGTCCAGCGGGGTTGGCCGGACAAGGGGGAAGGGGAATTCAAGGTATTTCACGATAAACGGGACGAACTGTGTTGTGTAGGGGGTTGTTTGTTGTGGGGGGACCGGGTAGTAGTCCCCAAGAAACTCCGCCCCAAGGTCCTGGAAACGTTACACACTAGCCACCCGGGGATAGTGAAAATGAAGGGGTTGGCCCGAAGCTACGTCTGGTGGCCAGGCATTGACAAGGACATTGAGTCGTGGGTGGCCAAATGCACACCTTGCCAGTCATCACGGCCCAATCCACCATCCGCCCCAGTCAGGGAATGGGAACAGCCCACGGGCCCCTGGCAGAGGATCCACATCGACCTTGCCGGCCCCTTCCACGGACACACATTCCTCATAGCAGTGGATGCATACTCGAAATGGTTGGAGGTCCGACTCCTGAGTAGCACCACGGCCCGAGCCATAATTAAGGAGCTCCGGCAACTATGGGCCACGCACGGCATTCCGGACACCCTGGTCTCCGATAACGGCCCCCAGTTCACGGCCACGGAGTTTGAGCAGTACCTGGCATCCCTTGGAACCAGGCACGCGCTCACCTCCCCCTTCAGAGCACAAGGGAATGGGCAAGCCGAGAGGTTCGTCCGCAGCGCAAAAGAGGCCCTAGAAAGGCTGGGGCCCGGGGACTGGCAGGAGCGCATAGACACCTTCTTACTCGCCCAGCACAATCTTCCCTGCACTGCCACTGGAAGGGCACCCGCAGAATTGCTCATGGGTCGGAGACTCCGCTGTCAGCTTGACAGGCTACACCCTAGGTACTCCCCAGATAAGTTCCGAGGAGACCCGCCACACAGCCGGACACTGGCCGTCAACACACCGGTTTTTGCCAGGAACTACGCGTCTGGCCCACCATGGGAAGAGGGTACCATCAGCGACACACTGGGCCCCTACACCTACAGGGTTCACCTCACTGATGGTCGGACATGGAAACGCCATGTCGACCAACTCAGGAGGCGAACGAGCCCCGACACGGAAGGCAACCACCCCCTGGGAGCGCAGACCGGCCCGGAGCCAGACATGCACCCGATGGACGAACCGGTCACCGACCCGGTTCGACCAGGAGACATCCCCATGCAGCCCGCTCCATCCACAGCCAACTTACCGTGCGGAGCAGGCTCACCCCCGGTCACCGTGGAACCTGACGCTCCTATTCCGGGTACGCCGCAGGCCCAGCCGGGGCGGAGCGAGAGCGACAGGTCCGCTCTGCCCGACACCCCAGCGCCGACTGAATTGCGCAGGTCTGACAGGGTCAGGACACGCCCCCGTCATCTGGACGATTTTGTATGCAAATAACAGGTTAAGTGCATGCTGGGGGAAAGGGGTGTTAGATATTTGAATGTCCAGGCGGCGGGAAAATCGCCGCCTCCTATTGGTCAGTGGGCTGGCTCAAGCAGGGTATTTAAACCCCTGCTGGCCAGCCGTTGTTGTGTTGTTGTTGCTGTGACTTGAAATAAACAGGCGTGTTGTTTGGGTTCAACTATCGGTGTCCGTGTCCTCACTCCGCCCACGGATCCCCGGATCCAACAGTTTCCATGGACATGTGGCAGGCATGCCTCAACACCTGAGTGCATGGAACACTGTTTACCTTCCCACCAAAGTGGTTCCTATTTACCTACTTGCAATTTCTTGCTTTCAAACTGCTAGGTTGGCAGGAGCTGGGACAGAGACGGGTGCTTAAATCATCATGCGATACCCAAGTCTTGAACTGCTGACTTGCCAGCCTTCCAGCTAACAAGGTGAGCTTCTTAACCACTGAGCCACCGCAGGCCACAGCAAAGAGCAAAAGAGTTCTGATGAGCTCAAAACCTGGCCACTCTTTCCTATAAGTAGCAGATCTGGCTTGGTTCCTCACTTAAATCCCAGATCCTGGCTCTCAGATTTCCTGCTTGTGACTGTACTCTGACCATAACAAGACCAGTTTCTGAAAGATGATTGCCCAGGCAACAGGACAAATTATTTACCATCATGTTTTAAATGCTCTTCATTGTGATCCATGTATTCAGAGGAGCTTTGCTTTTCCATTTTCCGTTTGTTCCTAAAACAAAAGTTCACCCAAAGGCTTGTTAGTTTGCTCAGTTTTGAACGTCAGTGTGTGCAAGAGGTAACAAACTTGTTTTCTTAACTTCTCCTCAAGCTAGCAAGTTAGCAAGGGAAACATCTTATGGATGGCAGGAAAAATACTGATAACATCAGTGAGCATTACGCAGCACAAGTATTATACATTGGGAGGTACCTTCAGTAGAATTCTTCTTCTCAACTTGCTGTCCCAATATATTTGTATGCAATGCTAGGTTTTCCCAGCTATTCACTCAATAAATATTCCATTCTTTACCAAAATTAAGAGATTTACCATCCCACAATGAATCAGTATAACCCAGAAACAGAACTAGCTGTTTTGGAACCTGGGACAAGAAGCCATCCCTCAACCATGCCCAGGAGAGACTCCTCCTCAACCTCCTTATTCCCATGACAGTCAACCACACTGCTGAGCCAGTTTCAGAAATCTGATTGTGGAGGCCTTCTCGGTGGATTGCTCAGGAAGTAAATGTGACACCTTGGGACATGGAGTGTACGTTACAGAGGTGCAGAGGGTAGCCATGGTTCCTTTCACTTCCAGGGAACTATACTGATATCAGTCTGTAAGTTTTGAAAACAAGTGCATGCCAGGAACACCAATACTGGAAAAGTTACTTGTGTGGACTACGTCTCACAGATTCACCTTCTGAACCACCCTCCAGCTAGTGCCATGATCTTGTTGATTGGAGGGTTCTGGAGTTGTTAGTCCAAAAGTTAACCATCCCCACCTCTGTAGTTCCAGATTTGAGGACAAATGGATGCATTACCTTGGCTTTCTGCAACGTTGTTCTGTTTACTGATTTTGCTGGGCGTAAGTCCCACTTAATTCACTGGGACTTACTTCTATTTAGACAAGAACATCTCAAATTCCCTTGTCCTTCTCCCAGTAAAACAGGGCACAGGACACCTTTGAAGCCTATGGTTGATTTTGAGGACAACAGAGATGGAGAATATGTAGCTCTCTAGAGGTTCTTGGACTAGAACACCCATTGTCCTTCACTAGTGGTTATCTTAGCTGTGGCTGATGGTAGAAACAGTACAGTAGCATGTTCCCCATTCCTGGATTAAAGCAATTTTGGACATTTGCAAAATAATTTTATTCATTTTGCCATTTCACTGGAGAAGTTCACAAATTGCAGAATGAAAACAATATAAAAATAGCTTAGAGGAAATTATTGTGGTTTCAGTCCAGCTCTCTAGTCCATGAGGGGGGAACTTCAAGTCCAGGGATGAAAGTAGACCTCTTGCTTTTCCCCTCCCTATCATCTGGTGGCCTATGTGCTGTTTTCCCTCTGTCCCCCATGGTTTACTGTTGTAACAAGAGATTTAATGTAAAACATGCTCATATCTTGGGTTCCAACCTTGCTTTTGCTCTCCCTCCCTCTTCACTAGAACATGACCCCAAAGACTTTCTTAGAAACACATTATCCTCTTGGTCTAAATAAAATTCTCCATTCTTGGGCTTCTATCCAGGCAGTTGCCAGTGGCCACACTTGACATTCCGGTGCAACCAATAAATCCCTCTGATTGCTCCAAGTGGCACATTGGGGCAGAAATGGATGGAGCATTTCATAACCATACAAGAGCAGGGGCTACTGAAGGTGACTTTCAGAATTGTTTTCTCAATATATACAAGGCCATCCTCTCAACTAACATAGATGACAGGCATAGATATTAAAGTTCATACTTCTTGGATGGTTTCCAACAGGCACAGACCGTCACTAATGTAACCAGAAGAAATATCCCCCCTGTGGAAAGGATTATGTAAAGAGAGCTTCTTCCTAGAGATACAAAAGACAAGAGAAGTATTAGAGGTTATGTTCACTTTATTGAGCCAGTAGGGTTCATACTAGGGTTGCCCCAGATCTCAGGACTTGACTCGAGGTTTCATAGTTTTAGCTTCCCTTTTCAGGTCTCTGGAGGAAATGTAACTAGGCTGCAATAAGAGGTATTTAAAAATATCCATGACATTGGATCAGCCCAAATGCCTATTAAATCTAGCAGTCCGTTGAAGCCATAGCTACACAGGGAAATAATTGTTGGATTTTGATTTTTCTTCTTTTTGGTTGAGTATAATGTAGAAAAAACAAGAGCCACACAGAAAATACAGATAGACCAACTGAGTCACACCACCTGCCTGTGCCTGATTTGCCTTCTGCACATGAAATAGCATTTTGCATGACAAAAGTAGTCTCTAGAACACTGCTAGCGAACCTTGGCACTCCAGGTGTTCTTGGACTTCAATTCCCAGAAGCTCAAGCCAGCACTCCATCAGGGCTTCTGGGAATTTAAGTTCAAGGACAGCTGGAGTGCCAAGATTGGCCATCACTGTTCTAGAAGCATTTTAAGTAGAAAAGGGCATCTTAACTTACTACTCAACTGCAACTCGTATCCAAGAATGCATTTTTTCCCTGAAGCAGGAAAAATGTCACTGGCATGAATTTGTTTAAGGTAGATCCCATCTTGCCATGAATTGACCCACACACTATGATCTTGAAGCCATCACCCATGGCACACATGAAGCGCGACATGCAGGATTTAACACCGGGACTGCAATGAACTGCCGCAGCCTTGAGGAAATGGACAAGGTGTCCCTTCACAGCCAGTCCATCTGGCATGGCCTCTTATGCCTCCATGACCGCTGGGAATCAGATTTCCTCCTCCGCTCATTTTGCTGTTGGCCCCAATATGATGGTTTCCAGTGGCATTTCCTCCACTGAGGGGGACCCTCACACCACTCAAAGGGGCTCATCCATCCGTAGCTATTGGCCCCTCCAGGGAGTCAGGTTAGTTACCCGCTGACTGACACTCGGCATTGAGTCGCGGGCTGTATGTTCTACTTCATTACCATAGTGGGATGTCCGGCCAGACAGAATCTTAACTTACACTTATCATTTATAGTTATAGTCAGAAGAAATAATAGGTAAATGGAGTCTTGTTTGTTCTTTGATCAGAGGTCAGGGAAAAGAGGATTATCAACAAAACAATAGAAACAAACAAACAGGAAGAGGGGACAGGATCTTGATTCAAATGCCAGAAGGCGGGAAATAATTTTAACAATCAAGTTAGTGGCAGAAGACAATCTCATTAGACTGTAAAGCCCCTTCCCAGAGATACCTAGTGTTAGTGCAAGCAAGCTTGCTATTATCCAAATGTAAAAAATTATAATTTATAAATGTAGTCTGTATTTATTTATTTATTTATTTATTTCAACAATAGTTCAAGCAATTGGTCTTGAGTCCCTGCTGCTTTCTATGGTATTCCTTATTGCTACCTGAAAGTTTCTAAAGTTGAACTGAACCCATTTTACATGATACTGACTGGCAGGAGTTTACACATCAGTCAATTTAATTCTTTGCACTAATGGGAATAAAAATACTGGAACACTAACTTTTAGTGATATTCCCATTATGCTGAGCAGAAAAAGAGAGAACAGAGCCATTCCATCAGCCCTTATGAAAGACCAGGTCTGGGGGCCTCATTGGTCACTTGGAAGCAGTTATTCCACCCAGCTACAGCAGAGGGAGACAGAGACCAAATATTCCATTAGCTTTGCTAAA
The DNA here is from genome assembly GCA_030440675.1 of Furcifer pardalis. Classification (NCBI taxonomy): domain Eukaryota; kingdom Metazoa; phylum Chordata; class Lepidosauria; order Squamata; family Chamaeleonidae; genus Furcifer; species Furcifer pardalis. The sequence goes on along the minus strand of CP126898.1, from coordinate 27,800,685 downwards.
ATTCTCAGTAAAGAACTCTTTGGTTCCTTCTCCCTATGAATTCATTCCATTCCAAGTACTGTACTGTACTTAGGAAATGTTAAGATCAGGAGTATATGGATGACCTTAAACTATAAGAGAAAGCAACACAGGAATTCAAATCACTTATGTATAGACTAAATATTCAGCTAGGATATTGCGATGGATTTTGGAATTTAAAAGTCTATAATTTTACCAGTAAGAAAAGGAACATTTATTGAGTCAGAAGAAATGCATCTTGTAGAGGGAAGTACCATACAGATTCTTGGATATGATGAAAATTATAAGTAGTTGGGAAATTTACAAGCAAAATATGTAAACCATGCAATAAGGAGAAGGAAGACTAACACAGAATATTTAAGGAAAGCAAGAAAAATCCTGAAAGCATCTCTCAGGAGGCCCAATGAGGAATCAAACTTCCAGCCTCTTGCTTTGTAGCCAAATACCTAAACTGCTGAGTTGCCGAACAAACTGCAAAATACTATAAGCACATAAAATCTGCCCACCTTCCTCTTAGCCTCAAAATTTCCTCTTCTGTATGGAAATGTATGGCCTGGCTGTACTTACTGTATACAGTCAGTTTTATGGGGGCACTGCGCCCATAACTGATGGGGTTCTCCACAAGACAGCTGTAGATGTCATCATCCGACATAAGGACTCTGGTGATGGTCAACACCTTTTGGTTATGAGAGAGGACCAGCCGGGAGTCGTTGCTGAGGGGTTTACTATCCTTCAACCAAGTGTAGGTGGGCTTTGTGCCATTCTCATGAGTGCAGTTTAGAGTGAAATGTTCACTGAGTTCCAGAACAGTGGAAGAGGCCAGAGCAACATGAGGCTTGGAAATTGGAACTAAATGGATAAAAACAAAAACCAAAAAAGAAAGAAACAACCCTCATTAATTCCTAGCAAAATGAATGTGATAAAGATTAGAAAAAGATACTTAATGATGTTTTTGAACAATAAATGCCTTTCTCTTTTCATTTGAGATCCTAAAGTACAATCTGATTTCCCTTAAATAACTGAATGCTTAGAAAATTCAGTATATTTATTTGTTTATTCATATTTATATGTCGCCCTACTCATCGAAGTAGGAAGCTGTATTGTTATATTTGCTTGTCTGTCATTCTGCTTGAGCAAACCTTTCTCCCTTTAACCCCTGAATTTGGTGTATATAAACCATGCCTGTAAGTTTTACTCCTTGTCTGAAGAAGTGGACTTGATCCACGAAAGCTAACAATAAAAATAGAACAATTAGTCTTTAAAGTGCTACAGTGTTTTTATTTTGTTTTCTGATATGCCTGAACCGCAGACTAATACGGCTAGAATTCCAAAAAATTCAACTACAGTACTCACCAAAGGGACTCAGAGAGGATTGGCATGGCATAACAGAACATTAGAACATCAATCTAGCAGTAAAATTATCAAGAATCCAGACCATCCTCTAAAATTTCAGATTAAACATTTAAAAGATTCAACAAATTAAAAGATTAATGGGGTTAAGAGGTTAAAAGATTAAAAGTTAAAATATTTAAAAAATTAAAATATTAAGGGAGAGGGGGCTCAGATTAACCAACAGGTTAGGGTCATCATGTGGCCAGCAAATAAATAAATAAATAAATAAATAAGAGGTACCAGCAGTCTACCAGATGGAGTTTTGGGCCCTACTCTTCAGGCCCTAGACCTAGATCAGGACCAATGTAGCTGGTAGTTAGAGGTAGACCTCCACTCCATCTTAGTCCCTGAACAGGACTCCTCAAAACCCAGTAACGTTGTGTGGATTTCAGCCGCCTGGGGCTTAAGTCAAATTTTCCGCCCCCTGGTGGATGCTGGTGCCTGCTCCTGCTAGGGATTCTGGGAATTGTAGTCCAAGAACACCGATAGCCTAAAAAGTGCCGCCCAGGGTAGACCGCCACCCTGCCCCTCCCCACCCTATGCCACTGTCAAAACCTCCTCCCTCTTAAGAAGTCAAGCCTTGAGAACTCTTTCTCAGTGGTTGAGAATAGAGGACTATCTCCTAATGCCTGGAAGGTATATAAGGAAAAATAGTTAGATTGACCTGTTATACAATGACCTCTGACTTTTGAAACTCTGTGTCATCTTCTGAGCACTGAAGATACAACTGTAAAGGCCTAAAAAGGAAAATAACACAATTCTCATTTTTCTAAAACCACACTCACCATCCACTGTAAGGTTAATGTTCAACTCTCCTGTAAAAGTGTCAGCTGTGATGGAGATTTCCACCTCGTATGTCCCTTCATCAGACAACTGCAACTCATGGATCAGCAAGGAACCATTCTCAAAGATTTTAATCCGATCTTTGTACTCTGGGCGCAGATTACCAATGATCCCGGTGCCAATGGACTGCACCACTGTCACAGCCTTGTCACGCTTCATCTGCCATTTGATGACAGGTTTGTCACTGCTGGTGCTGGTATATCTGACAGAAAGCAGAGCAGGTTTGCCAACTGTACCATGAATTAATAGTGCTGGGCTGGTAATATTGACTCCTTCAAGAAGGTCTAGTGAAAAGAAGAAGAAGAAATTAAGAAAGAACCCCTCACTGGAAGGGAGAATTCTTGACATCTCCCTAACAAAGAACAGCTGTGGAAGGAAAACCCTACAGCCCTGGCTTTTGTGTTGAGCTAAGTCATGGGATGCAGTAGGAGCTCAGTAGCAGATCGGAAGCTTTGTTTTGACTGTTCAGCATCGGTGAGATAGAGAGGAAAGTGTCTGTGGTGCTCATTAAGCCCTCCATTGTGAGGAAGATCAGCCTCCCAATTAATCTACTGAGTAATTAAGGTGCCTGGAGGACAATGGTCCATCAGGTCGCAAAGGGTCGGAATCGACTGTGCGACTGAACAACAACAAAATATTTCCACTTCAGTACTGCATGTACACTGCTGGGAGTAATCCTAACTGAACACAGATGAGATTTGATTCTAAGCAAGCATACTTAGAAGTGCACAGTATGCCCACTATGTCCTCTCTGTTCAAGTGTTCCAACCTATGTTTTCTGATTACCTTATTAACAAGACTCTGCTCCTGAACTGGTCTCAGGGCAGTCAGTGTAGAGTGAGTAACAGTATCTCAGCCACTACACCCCTACATTGACAGGCCACCGACTAGCATAGGATGAAAATCCTCTCTCTCAGTGTTGCAGGATGGCACCGCCACCAAGAAGCAGACACCCTAAATCTCCTCTCTCAATTTGACATTGTATTAGTGCAAGAAACCTGGACAAGGACAGGCATCTCTCTAAATGGATATCACTCACATGCAATCAAGGCTTCCACAGGACTGGGTTGAGGGAGACTCAAAGGTGGACTGGCCTTACCAATCTCCACCTCTCTTGAAAGCAACCACCACACCGCTTAGCCCTCTCAATCAACTGGCGATGGCGGTCAAGATCCAGCTAGGAGACATTATACTACTGATAATAAATGTATAGCTACCTACACAATGCAAGAAATCTAAAAGTAACAGCTTCTGGACCAAACTTGAAAACTATATCCTTGAGCAGGGATTCTCAGTCTGTGGCCCATGGACCAGATGCGGCCTACAGAACCATTTCATGCGCCCCCCGCTGCCTCCAGCACACATGGAAGTGCCACGTGATGGAGGAAGGACAAACTGGCCATCCAGCCCCCGAAGCTGCCTGAGGGAGAATGACCCCCAGCTTAAAAAGGTTAAGAACTCCTTTCCTTCAGTTAATGCTGATACACCCAAAAGCATCTGTGATATTGGGGGGGGGGGGAGAGAGAGAGAGAGACTTCATTGCCAGAATGGGGCGGGATGACAGTGCACTGTTTACATGCTACCACCTTCCCCTGCCCAACCTGGAGGCCGAACCTCAACTGCAACTCCAAAGATAAAAAGACAAATTATGCAGGGCTTTGCCTAGCAAAAATGGCCATCAGACTCCGTCTCCAAGTATTAAGCAGCACCCTCCCCACAGACCATCCAGGTGAATTCACCTTCCTTTCAGGCTCTAAAACCTATGGCCTGTGCCAACAAATAATCTGACCCCAACCTCACTCCGGGATCAGCTGGGGAGTTATTTACAGCTGTGTAAATGTATTTACAACAGCCGTAAATGAATCCATAGCCATCATAAACGTGTTTACTACAGCTGTAAATGAGTCTGTGGGTGTCATAAATGCATTTACGACAGCCACTGATGCATTTACAGTGGGGGGAACCATCAGTCCAGTCTGCTCAGCTGTTTGAGAGGACATGGTCTGGCCCACAGCTGAAAAAGTGTTGAGAACCCCCTGCTCTAATGTCTGGCAAGCATTAGCAGTCACTTAGACATTTCACAGCATCTTAAACATTGACATTTACAGCATCTTATGTATTAGGCATAGAGAGGAATATTGCTGTAAACCACACTAGACCACACAAGACCGCCTCACCATTCTTCCACGTTAACACTACAAAGGCACAGCTTGCCTGATTTTTCCTTCCCTTAGAGCAGGGGTTTGCAACCTACAGCCCGTAAGCCGGCCTCGGCCCACAGCACCATTTTGTGCGGCCTAATCACCATTGTTCCCACCACCACTGCCACCAGAAGCAGCAAAAACAGCCAAAAGCACACCGCCCTTGTTCCCGCTGCCCCCACCGCCACTGCCAGAAATGGTGGAAGCTGCAAAAACAGCTGAAAATGCACCATAAATGCATCCACGGCTGTCATAAACACATTTACAATAGTTGTGGATGCATCTTATGGCGGTGTTTACAGGTGTCTGTGGGGGCATGGTCCAGGCCACGGTGCGAAAACAATGAGAACCCCTGCCTTAGAGCCTAGAAAAGTAGGGCTGCTATAGTATCACACTGTTGATACAGAAATGTGCCCCCCTGTGCAAACAAGAGAGTTCACTGACATTTAGGCTAACACTAAGACAACAAGAGCAGACAAGCAAGTATGCAAAACGAAAGGTTTGAGCTTCCAAAAAGAGCACCCCTGGTCAAAAAACACAAAGTCTTCATTCCCAGCATTGAAAGCCCAAGGGATACCATTTGCCAGTGCATGTTCCCGGTTCCCAGGAAGTGTCAGCTACTCTCCATGCTACCACAGAATTCACATTACACTTATTCCCGCAGGGAAAGTAATGGTATTCAGGCTTCTTCCAGGTTGATCTCTTAAAGGAGCAGGGATCAGCCAAACAAAGTGTTCCTTTCCCCTTATGTCTTGGTATACTTCTCAGTGGGATGGCCATATCAGAGAGATAAAAGTCCTACATTATTCTTTAGAGCATACAGAATTTGAAAATGTTACAAGGATGAGGCTAATTTAAAAGCATTTTTTTTAATTCTAAGATGTGACAGTAACAGTCATGAAGATGGTCATCCACAATTAGCAACTGGACAGCTGCAGATGGAGCATGAATCATTGAGCATCAGTCATTTGACCAGTTTCCCACCACAATGAGATGGGTTGCGTCATCGTCATCGTCATCGTCATCGTCATCGTCATCGTCATCGTCATCATTATTATTATTATTATTATTATTATTATTATTATTATTATTATTATTATTATTATTATTATTATTATTATTATTATTATTATTATTATTATTATTATTATTATTATTTCATGTCAGAAATTATTCTGGGTTGAAAGGATTTTTGCAGAAGAAACTCCACTGAGGGAATGCCCAAATGAGGCTCCTTTCATGTCCCCAAGAGCTGGGACAGAGACGGGTGCTCAATCCATCATGCAGTACCCAGGTCTTGAACTGCCAACTTGCCAGCCTTCCAGCTAACAAGGCGAGCTTCTTAACCACTGAGCCAATGCAGCCACCACATTTATTAAATTATAACATTACTTTCTAAACATGCAACTCTGTTTATACATTACTGTATGTTTACCTCACACAAATAAACATTCTCTTTATGTGGTGAGATGTTTCTGCTTTGTGGGGAGTTGGTAACTTCCTGTCCTGTGTTCCAAAGCTTAACTGCATGCAGACTTGCTGCTGGATTCTTACAATCTGGAGAGTTCCGGGATTTTTTATTGATTGTGCTCCATGATTTGGGGTCAAGAAGGCAGGTTACATGTATTAAGGTTTTTTTTATGCTGCATCAACAAAGCAGGACAGTTTTTACAAGTAGCTTCAGTTTGAACTGCAAAGGATTGGCAAAAATTATGAACGATTTGACATGGCAAATGCACTGCACTGTATTATGAAAAGGGATACATTCCAGGCATTTCCAAATGACACCTTGTACATAAAGGTCACCCTTGCTCAAAAACCAGTTGTATCTGACTCTAGGGTTCAGTGCTCATCTCTGTTTATAGCCAAAGAGGCCAGCATTGTCTGAGTCTGCAGACATTTCCGTGGACATATGGCAGACATGCCTCAACACCGGATAGCATGGAACACTGTTTCCTTTTCCACCGAAATGGTCCCTATTTATCAACTTGCAATTTCTTGCTTCAAACTGCTAGGTTGGCAGGAGCTGGGACAGAGACGGGAACTCACTCCATTATAAAGTATTTGAGAATCGAACTCTGACCTTCCAGTAATTGAGTTCAGTGTCTTAACCACTTGAGCCACCATATCTTGTAGACCCAGGCTAATAAACAGTGCTGGTGAGCCTAACTGGGGTGCAGAGAACTGAGCAATTACTCAATGCCTTGCAAAACTGACTTATACCCTTGGGGAGAGGGGCTGAAGAGGGGAAGGATGGGTGGCCTTGCCTCACAGCAGGTGGAGTAGATTAAATTTCCCTTTCTTGTGGTCTCTTCTACTGCTAGGACACTATGAATAGAACCAGAAGCATTTGTTCCGTGAAAGGGGATGGAAGAGCAGGGATTTGGCAACCATACAAGATGACTGTTTAGAAGGCCTGGTTCCTTTTGAGTACCTTTTGTATCCTAGGCATAGCAAATACTTGCAAGGGGAAAAAAGTAGGGGGAGACTTAGTCTCCTAGGTACCAACTCCAGCCTTTTGGCGCGGAATGAGGAAGAAATAAGACTGCCGGGAGCCTCGGACAAAGCTCCCAGTTGCTGGCTTGAGTTGCTTCCTGGTGCAAGCTTAAAAGAGTGCACTGTAAGGAATATCAGCATTTGTGAATCACCCAGCTGCATCAAGGACCTGGCAAATGTGCTGGTCAGCAGCTGGACAAAAGCAGAAGGAGACAGCTGAGCCTTCCCAGACCTGGACACTGGCGTTCCTGCTTTGGCATTGATTTGATAGAACAAAGTTAGTTTTAGGGTGCCTGGAGTCCCTGAGAGATGTAGTCCGAACAAATGATGTTTACATGCTCTGAGGAAATTACTCTGAAGCATTAGATCACCTTTGTCAGGCTTAACCAAAACAGAAGGAGAGCCAGAGTGGTATAGTAGTGAAGAGTGCCGGTGGTAAGAAATCTCCTTGTCCCTTGTCCCTTGTGAGGCAGTCTGGAGTCGCTGATTATGCGGTCGCTTGAGGACAAGGGAGGAATTAAATCACATTTAGCCCATTCCTCCCATCAAAACAACACAAGTGACCTCTGCCCAAATCATGAAGTGGCCACAATACAGGCGCATTAAGCACTTCCCCAGCTCCTCTGTGGAGGGACAGGGAAAATGTAATTTCCCCCACCACTCCACCCCTGCATCTGATTGCTGTATTGCTGAACTGTTTCTCTCCTAACCAATGATTTTGTCAAGCTCTCGGGAAATGACTCTGAAGCTACAGTGATCAGACAGTCGGAAATTACACATTCCCTGCCCCTCTACAAAGGAGGAGGAAAGTGTTTAATTTTAACATCTAATGTTCTGAAATAGCTCGTTAGCCCCTTCAGCATATCAGATATTAACACTGGACACAACTATGATGGCTACAAGGGCCACATATATGGTGTTCTCAGTGGTATATATGGGATAGCGCCATGAGAAGTCCCAGGTGTCTTGCCTGGGCCTGCAACCAGACCTCTGTGCAGAAATTAACATAAAACTGCAGCAGATGGATTAGCACGCATGGGATAACTGCATTAAACAAAATATGGTTATCACCCTGTGTTGGAATGCCCCATTGGATGTGAACCGAGGCACAAGGCCATTGGCAGAACCGCCTTTTTACAAACGATTCACAGATTTCTCACTAACTGCTAAGATGCACCGTCCATTTAGGAATGTTGTGCTGTGCAAAATGGCCCTTCAGTCAGAGTGTTTTGTTTTGTTTTAAAGCTGTTTTTGAAATACAAGGTGGTGCCAAAACCTGTCTCGTCTGTTCTAGAGAGCAAAATGCTTCTTCATTCAGCATCAGGGAACTGAAAAACTGAGCACAGCATGTTCTGACTATGCCTGCTTCACAGCAGAATGGATGAGGAAATATGCAGGAACAATTGACACTGTACAGCTTTAAGTTCATGGATTACAACCTACTTTCTCAGATATATAAAATACATTTTTATACTATTTGCTGGAGAAGTAGGTTGTAATCAGTGAAAGCTCAGCACGAAATAAATTATGGTGCCACAATATTTCTGTTTTTATTTGGTATTCTGGTTTTATTTTTGTTACAGCAATAGCAATGACACTTATATACCACCCCATAACATTTAGTGCACTCTCTGAGTGGTTCACAAGGTAACTAGTATTTTGCCCCCAACCACCCTCAGAAGGATGGAAGGCTGAGTCAACCTTGATCCAAGGACTCACAATGTCAGCAGTTTTGGCTGCAGGACAGCAGTCTAACCATGGCACCACGAGGGCTCTTATATAAAAAAGTGGGGCTGTAGCTACCGTGGAGTGGTTGGGATTTGTTTCAAGATAGCAGGATTTAGTGGACACTGAAATCCAAAGGCAAATCTGTTGGTGAGTGTTGGTAAAGCAAATGGCAACACCTCCCACTCCATTCACTTTCCTTCTTTAGAAAGGATAAACTTTCTCTTCTTCCTCTTTCATGTGGACCAGGGGGAGAGAGCCAAACCATCTCTCAGTGGCAGAGGGGGTCAGTCAATGGTTCTGAGACAGGGGTCTGGTTGCCTTTTTGAAATCTGAATATGACATTCAGTGGCGTGCTGGCCCACAGGGATACAGGGACTCATCCCGGTGCACCCCATTGACTGGCACCTCCCAGAGGCAGGCAGAGGTATGGGATTTCTTCCCTTCCAACCACCCAATAGGTACCCCCATCACTTCCTGTCCACCTCCCAAGGTGCCCAGCACACCCCTGATGACACTGACTCTGTATCAGATCTTTAGGGTTGTAGTCCTTGACATACAGCTGACATCAGTCCAACCGAGTGTGGCAAATGGCACTGGACTACAGGAGTTGTAGCTCAAAAGAAACAACATTCCTGCTATATCTGGCTTAAAGCCTGAGTCAAGGCGCCTTTTCACATCCTTATGTGAGCTATTGCTGAGAGTGTACTTCTTGGCACTGCATAATGTTCACACCAGACAGTTGGGACCCAGCAGGGTTGTGCCATTCTTCCCCCAAACAGCTGGACCAAAAAGGTTGAGCCTGGGCATGGATCAGGGTCAGGCTGGAGCGCATTTCCTTTTTTTTTGGTGTGTGATCACCAGGAAACAGATTATATCAGACCACTCCATCAGTGGCCCAAAATGTCATCTATTTCCCCCTATGATCACATTCTTAGTCTTTAAGGAGAAAATTCTCTGGTATGTTATTTTTTGGGGGGAAGGGTTTATTTATTATTATGTTTTTGCTGCAATAGCTATCTTGGTGCAAATTTCTACATTTGAAGTTCAGAAACGTAGGTTTCTCAAGTTACCTTTCTGAAAGCTGGAGGTTCCTCCAAGTTGGTGGTTTCAATCCATATAAAAGATACCTGGCTTTAGCAATGCTTCCCAACCTTTAGTTTTTGGACTTCAGTTCCCAGAAACCTAAAACAATTCTCCAAACCACTGATCAGCCAATGTACTGACTTAGGCTTCTTGGAACTGAAGTCTCCCCATGCAGCCTGGGCCCCAAATTGGCAACCACTGCTTTAGAGCAAGATTAATAGGGGGGAGGAAGCTGCAAAACCTAGAACAGGAGGAGGCAACCTATGGCCTATGGGCCAGATCCATCCTGCCGTGCTAAATAATCCAGCTCCCACCCTGGCTCCAGTCGCTGCTGCCACCGGGATTGGACACGGATGTGGGGGGAGCACCAGTCCAGCCCCCTCAACTGTCTGAGGGAACGTGACCCAGCCCCAGACTTTAAAAGGTTGGCAACCCATGCTCTAGAACAGTGATGGTGAACCTTGGCACTCCAGATGTTCTTGGACTTCAATTACCAGAACCCCAAGTCAGCACTCCTGCTGACCAGGGCTTCTGGGAACTGAAGTTCAAGAACAGCTGGAGTGTCAAGGTTTGCCATCACTGGTCTAGAACAAGAGAGCTTCTTAAACCATAATAGTGGCAGTCTGCAACCCCAGGGTAAACCCTTTAACATTATCACAGCCACACAAGAGAATATGTAGTAAGGAGAATGAATCCAATATATTAATATCTGACACCCCAGTTCTGACCATGCTTGAAGGAAGAAGACAGTCTTATTTCAGCTTCACAGAACTGGAAAAAAACCCCGGTATAATATGTAACTATGACAACTAGCACCTTGCTGTGTGCAGCATTATGAGATATGTTATATCAAGGGCACAGTCCAAGAACAAAACTTTTAGTGCCGAGTCTTACACATCTCCTCAGAAACATGCCCTACCTATCTCAATGGGATTTTCCCCCAACTAGTCTTATAGTATAGTCCTATACATGTTTGCTCAAGACCTGGTCCCACTCATTTCCGTAATGCTTACTTCTCATTACAATTGTTACTGGGGAAAGGGGCTGCGGTGGCTCAGTGGTTAAGAAGCTCGCCTTGTTAGCTGGAAGGCCGGCAAGTCAGCAGTTTGAGACCCGGGTAGTGCATGATGGAATGAGCACCCATCTCTGTCCCAGTTCCTGCCAACCTAGCACTTCAAAAGCAAGACATTGCTAGTAGATGAACAGGGACCACTTCAGTGGGAAAAGATCTTGTGGACAATGAAAGGAACCTCATTCGGGTGTCCCATGAGCGGAGTTCCTCCAGCAAAAGTCCTTTCAACCAAGAATAATTTCTAGCATGAAATTATTATTATTACTGGGGAAAGTGCCTCACTGAACTCTGATTTATTTTAAACTAAATATGCACAGAACTGCACTAGGGATGAGTTAGCAATATATTTAAATCCCATTCTGTTGCTTCTGGTAAAGATTATATGCCAGCTAAAGCACTGCAACGTGACCTTTGCATTTCGGATCATATGATTAGAAAATAATGTAACAGCATTAACTATTCTTTTTCTTATATATGGTGTCATTTTGATACTTAATTGCAGCCCTATAAGATGGAAATTATAGTCCTTTTAATGCTGATACCGATGGTGGGGTCAGAATTAATCTTGGAATGATGACCTTAAGTATTTTTTGGCATACAAAGCTCAAACACAGGACTTTATGTCTTGTAGTACCATCTCTAGTACCATCAAATCACACACATTTGCCTTTTTTGTCATATTTGCTGAAATGTAGTTTGCTGGTTTAAAGCTACAACTATATTTTCTAAAATCCAGCAAGTTGCTTTCAGATTCTAGGTCACATCTTTTAGGGTGTCAAAGCCCGAGTCAAAAATATAGAATTAATATTTAAAGCATAGATTCCCAGTATCCCCCCCCCCCCAAAGCACCACTGAATTGTGAGGTGTCACCACTGACTTCAACTGCCTTTCCACAAATGTAGTCCATGAATTTGTGAGATCAAACTCCCATGTTTTGAAAACTTACCAGAGCAGAACAAGCAAGCACTCCCTTGGCACATGATTCAAAGATCTCCCCAGATTTCAGGAGCATTCGGATCAATAATCTTATCACAACTGGCTTGGCTACATCCTTTCTCACTACATTGAAATGCAAAGAAAGGCAGAGCCAGAGGATTCCTGTTATGGGCAAGGGGCATAGAAGGTGCTCAGAGCAGTTGCTTGATTGAACCTCACCTCTTTACTTAGGAAAAACAAAGGCATTCATCATCTACTGACCCCTCATCCCTTTGCAGGAGTCTCTGCCAAGCCCCGCAGCTTTCTCCCAGTGCTTTGCAAAGAGAAAGGAAGAAAGACCATTTTCCTACCTGTGTAGTAGATTATGAGAAGGCAAGCTACATGCACAAAAACCCCAGTGCTGAGAACTCTGGACAAGACTTCCTTTTCTCTCTTCATTTTGGGTTTAGTTTTAGATCCTTCTTGCACACAATTAGCATGATTTGTCCACTCTGGGCACGTCCCTTAGTACCGCTAGGAGTTGTTCTGCCACCACTGAACTATGCCAAGTCCTCTCTCAATAGACAGAGCTTTGTGTGTTGTTGTGCGATGTTGTTAGGGGTTTTTCTTTTCCTCCCTCTTTCCTCTCTTCTGGTCAGACTTGATGTTTTCTAGTTCCATGATCCACAGTTTCACGGGATTAAGTTAACCATGTTGTAATAAATAGTAACACACGGAGAATTTTCCCACACAGTTCAAAGCAAAGGCCTGATTTTCATCTCTTTGGACCATGAAAGCTCAAATGTCCAAAATTTCTTGTCTACAGCCTCCCCCACGGTGCCCAGGGAGAATAACACATGCCACATGGTATTCATGATTCTCTGAAGTAAATGTTTTACCACATAAGAAAAGGGAATTATGGGAACTATTTGAATTTTTTCTCCTGAAAAGCAGTGGCAGTCAAGGCTTCTGTGTAGCCACATAGGCATTAAAATATGGCAAATCTGCTCCTACACCCAATCCTATCAACTGAAGAAGGAGTTCTGACAAGGATGTGGCATTTGTGGGCAAAGCCATAACAAGGAGAAGGCACCTGGGGCTTCAACCCATGGTACTGAGATTTATTGAGCATAAATACGCTACTGACTGGGTGCCATGGCTTAATGAATGAATGAATGAATCTACTTTTTAGACATTCTCAGGTTGGCACCTGGAGCTGTATAGATGGTGATGAGCAGGTGATGCAGGGAGTGTTGTTCTCAATGTACCTGATGTGTGTATAAACTGATGCCATGAGGCCTCACTCTTATGTCTGATGAAGTGGACTTGGTCCACCAAAGCTCACATTTAAATACAGGAGTTAGTCTTTTGTTGTTGTTGTTGTTTTGTTTACTCTTAGATATGCTTGCACAGACTAACACAGTTACCACTTCAAACATTTATTTATTTAGAAGTTTTATGCACTGCCTTTTGCTAGACCTTAGAACAGTTCCTTTTTTAAAAAAACTCCGGCTCTAACTCTCAAAACTCTCCAGTCAGCACTACCTTATGGCTGCCACTTGGAGGCTTCTGGAGGTAGTGATCCAAAAGCACAACATGTCCATGTTCTGCCTTTGCACATAAGGATGCTCAAGGCAGCTTATGGAATGATACTTAGTTCAATACACCTGGCACCAAGGTGGGGAAGGCTGCCCTAAAAGGCTTGCTTTTAATTACCGATAAATGGCCCTGGACTACTGTAAATGCCCTCCTAAAATTCAGAGAAGACAAAGTGAACCTAATACAAGAATCATTCTTCAGTTGTTGAATTCACATGCAAAACAGCCAGAGTGTTTAAAAGGAAGGTTTATTCACAAGGAGAAGAGCTGAAACAGAGGCAATCAGCCTGGAGACATTTGCCCTCCACGGATTTAAGGAGCCTTGTAAATGGCAAGCAACCACCAACCAACTCCAGCGAACCAAATAGTCTTTTCACTTGGACAATGTTTAGTTTTGCTGGTTTTAACTTTGATATTGGCCGCACTGCCCTGTCCTTCTTCCATCCTTCTAACTAGGCCAGCATTCCAGACTCAAAATGCCAATTATTTTCCTTTTGCGGTTCCAAATCTTTTGAATCACTTACCAGATGCAGCCAATAGTTGAAAGGAGCTCAATGCTTTTGCAGTTCTAACTCTGTTGTCATTAATAAAATCCAATATTTACAACCAAACACAAAGTGCCAGTTGTTCTAAACTGGATGATTACATCAGAAGACAAAGGGAGACGAGATCTCACAGAGGCTTGTTTGACTTCTTACCAAACTGTTCTATTACCTGCAACGTTCAAAAACTTCACAGCAAAAGCACTTGGTGAGGCAATGGACTTTGAAGTCCACTGAGCACATTCCAATGTGCTTTCAAATCAATTTATGTGAAGCACTTGGAGGAGTATGGAAAGAAATTGTTTTTCCCTTCCCTTTTTTAAAAAAAGCAACCTTAAAGCAACTAATCTTTACACTGTGGTTTCTTACTGGAGTTCTTGGCTATTCTTCTGCACATTGGAAACTGATAAACAAAGCTTCCTTTCAACACAACAAATGTGTATCTTGCTGAATTCTGGAAGACTTTATTCCAGCTTGCCTGCCTTCCCTTTTCGTGAGGTCTTGATGGTATGGTCAGATAAACTCCCACAACACTCAGCCTGCATGAGAAGCAAGTATGTGGCTAAATTTGCATAATTTTAACCCTGTTAATCTGGTTAAGCAAATGCAACAAAGAGCTCAGTGGCGAGGATGAATATATTTATTGTACAGTACTGTAAAACCTTGCATAAGGAGCGCCTCGCTTAGAGACTAACTCACTTAAAGAGCTGAATTTTCTCTGAATGTTTGCCTCACTTAACAACTACAACCAACCAAAAACTCGCTGAACAACTAAATTGGGGTTCACAATCCCCCCCCCCCGAAGTCACAATGGGTCACTTTCAATGGTGTTTCGCTTAAAGAGCAATCCCATGGAACGCATTATGATCTTTAAGCGAGGTACCACTGTACCTTGGGATTTCGTGGCCTTCAGCTCACTTCACCAGATGCACTGACGGTTTCTCAGAATCTCAGGTAGGTATACAGAGACTGAACAGTACACTAATCTAACCATATCTATTGTAAATATTATTACTTATGTGTAGCATCATGTCAGTTCTGACTTACCACATTTGCCGGCATATAAGATACGTCGGAATATAAGACACACACCCATTATTACCAAAATAGCCCACTAATAGGCCACTATATACAGTGCAAGACACACTCCATTTTTCCAGTGTATTTTAAGGGCGGGGGAGTGAGTCTTATACACCAGCAAAAAGGGTAAATTGAGAGCTTGGCAGTGTTTTCTTTCTTCTTCTTTTTTTTTTTTTATAAATTTTTATTTATACTTTTCAATACACAAAAATCAAAAATAATAATAATATGAAAACAGACATGAAAACAGACATGAAAGTATAAGTACATCTATATAAATATATATATATATATGTATAAAAGAAAAAAAGAAGAAGAAAAAAAAAAGAAATCACCCTGTGTTATTTACAATATCCGGAGAAACTACGGTTATCCTTATTCATTTGTTTTTCCAAAAACTCAGTTGATCTGGTTCTGGTTGATTCCCTTTACCCTTATACAATGAATGTTCTATCAGGGGATGCCATATCTTCCAAAATCTATTCTCACGAATTGCACCTTTCCTGACCATCACCTCCCATGTTAGTTTGTCATTCAACGCTAATTCCCAGGCAGTGTTTTCTAAGTACAGAATACTCAATAGTAGTTTAACATTCTCTCCTTCTAAGTGTTTCCCATCCTTTGGTTTTTGGACTTTAATTCCCAGAAGCCTAAATCTATTTCCCATATCCCAAGGGAAATAACAAAGATTCTAAGTATCCTTACTTCTAAGTAATCATGTTAGGAAAGTATCCTGAAGGCATTGTGCTAGCCTTCAGAGCTAAGCTCTAAGCAACTACATAACTGAAGAACAAAAAAAGACTTCTTCTTTCTTCTTCTTTCTTCTTCTTCTTCTTCTTCTTCTTCTTCTTCTTCTTCTTCTTCTTCTTCTTCTATATCTGAATCTGAATATTGGCAATCATCATGGTGATCAGCCATGAAGAGTGTCCTGAGAATATAATGCTGTGTCTTTTCATCTGCCTTCCACATTGCAGCATGGCACCTGTACCATTGATCTAGTTCCACGAGTCAATTTCTGGTCCAGAGTCCTTTTGGCATGCAACGTCCTCCCAGTATTGAGGAAGCTGATGGAAGCAGAAGCGGGTGCATTTACGACAGCCATAAACGTGGCAAGGTTTACAATGAGGAGAAACCACATGTCCGGGCTGCTCAGCTGTCTGAGAATGAGTGGTCAGACCCGTTGCACAAAAACCTTGAGAACCCCTGCTCTAGAGGGAGACAACTATAAGCAAATTAATAAAAATGGATCAACTATTAAATTCCTGTACTCAGTTTTTCAATACCGGTACTTTGTATCAGCCAGGACAGACAACTTGAGTTGTCAACTTGACGTCAGGCATAATTTTGCCCAGATGACATGCCATCATGAGTTCTTTCCATCAGGTGAAACCCTGTGTTTTATACAATTTCTCATAAGCATTAGTAATACTGTACAGTATATTTCCTTACCTAGATAACTCCTTGGGGGAAAAGAAACTGGTACACACACCCAGTGAGCATTGCTGTAGCTTCCTCATTTCATTTGCCACATGATAGTTTAATTTACCAAAACGAAGATCTGACCCTTGAACTCAGCTGCCAACAAGTGCCATCAACTCCAAGACCTAAAATCTCAACACAACATCTAATCATGTTTTGTAACAGAAAGATTATCAACATGACTCTTCCAAAGGTATCTCCAGGGTGTGTTCTTGGCAAACCATGTTGATGAGCATGTTTGTGAAGATACTGGATTTCCCTGCCCCTCCAAGTTGTGTTCAGTTGTGACGTATTGTTTCTCTTGCAACTGAAACCACAGAGGATCAAGGAGTCTTTGCCTGTCTTATCATTGACCTTTTCTCAGGGAAGCCTAACACCATCTGTCAGTTTCAATACTCTTCAGGATTTAGCGCTATGTTGTTTGTTGCAGATTTTGTTCTAACTATGTTTACATCTAATGTCTCATGTCTATAAACAGTGAAATTCAAACCAATATGGGTTTAGCTGGGAAGGAAAAATAGGGAGCATAATTTTTATCCCATCAGCTCTTCTGTTGGGCTGAAAACAGTTGTTTTGATGTACAACAGGCTAAAAGACAACATTGGAGGTGAGTACATTATTGAAAAGTAGCTCCAAAATGTCAAAGCAAAATTGGGGGACATAAACAAAATCTCCAAACTAAATAACACTGTCATTTCATTAATAATTCTCCTGATATTATATTGGGAAGTCCATCAATTATCATTTTGAGAAACATGTAACCAACTGAAGAGGCATATTTCTAGTTTGGTAAGAGGTAGCTGGAAATTATTAGTTTCAGCTTCTTACCAAGGGCAGTTTGGGAAGACATGTAATATAAATAACTCGAATAGAGTAGAACATTTTCCCCAGTTTTGCATCATTGCATCATCTGTAAGCTTTCCCTGCACTCCATCAGCCAAGTCATTTTTGAAAATATTGAAGAGCACAGGGCTTAGGACTGAGTCTTGTGGTACTGTACTTTTTACCCCCTCACAGCTTTAGAAGGAACCATTAATAAAAACTACAGTTCTTATGGTTAATAAGAAGTTCTGGAAGATGCTGACCAGTGTTTCCCAAAATTGGACTTCTATTTCCAGAGCAATGGCTCAAGTGGTTAAGACACCGACTGGGAGGCAGAAACCCAGCAGTTCGATACCTGAATACTGCAGGACAGGATGAGTTCCCGTCTCTGTCCCAGCTCCTACCAACCTAGCAGTTCGAAAATAAGAAATTACAGTAATACCTCATATAACATTAGTATCGAATAACACTAAAATCGCATAACGGAATCTGGGGGGAAGAATTGCATCAGATAACATTAAGATCCTATGGGATGCTTCAGATAACAACCGCTAAAGCCTGTGTGGTTACAATGTATCTCTATGGATCCCATAGAGCAGGGGTGGCCAACTGTAGATCTCCAGCTGTTCTTGGGCTTCAATTCCCAGAAGCCCAAGTCAGCACTCCTGCTGATCAGGGCTTCTGGGAATTGAAGTCCAAGAACATCTGGAGATCTACAGTTGGCCACCCCTGCCATAGAGGATCAGATAACACTAAAAATCATATAACACCAAGACTTGTGGAACCAGGTTTTAGTGTTATATGAGGTTTTACTGTACAAGTAGATAAATAGGGCCCACTTCAGTGGGAAGATAAACAGTGTTCCATGCACTTCAGTGTCTAGGCATGCCAACCACACGTCCGCAGAAACATCTGCAAACACAGACAGCACTGTCCCTTCAGCTACGAACAGAGATGAGCACTGAACCCTAGTCGGATACAGCTGGCTTTCCGACAAGGGTGACCTTTACCTTTAAGTCAGTACATTGGCTATCAGTACTTTGGGAAATTGACTTAGGCTTCTGGGAATTGAAATGCAAGAACCAAAGGTCGGGAAACAGTGATGTAAACCAAGATGGTAACCTTTACATACTTTACCAACTGATGGATAGCTATAAAGACCTTCCCACCCACCACCCACCCCTCCAGCTGTTCTTAGACTACAATTCCCAGAAGTCTTGGTCATCAGGGTGTGCTGACTTGGGCTTCTGGGAACTGAAGTCCAAGAACAGCTGGAGCACCAAAGTTGGCCAATTCTGAGCCAGACTTTGTCTACTACAAAGCTAAGATAGCCCCCCAAAAAACTACAAAATGAACCTTGGACGGGCGGGACCGTAAAGGAAGGGGCGGGGCAAAATAACGCTAATTCAAAACTTTTTAATGACGTCCTGAGCACTCCAGCTGTTCTAGAACTTCAATTCCCAGAAGCCCTAACCAGCAGGAGTGCTGACATGGGCTTCTGGGAATTGAAGTCCAGCTGGAGTTGCCAAGGAGACTCAGAAGGAGAGGGCGGGGCCAAAATCCTGCCGAAAGGAGGGAAGCGGCGCGCGATTTCAAAACTGACGGTTGGGAAGAGGGGGTAGGACGGAGTGGGCGGGGGACCGCGAGAGGTCACGTGGCTTCCTCCGCCCGCGGGACGCTTTTGTTTGGTTGGAATCCCCACCTCCCCTTTTCCCCGCTGGCCAATCGCGTGAAGCCTAGGGGAGGGGGTGCTATGGCTTCTCCACCGCTGGCTCCCCTGGGTATGGATTAGGGAGGGGTGAGAGCGCTCTGGTTGCTATGGCAGCGGCGCAGGTAGAGTTCAGGTAGGCAGGGACACTGCAGAGGAGGCGGCGGCGTGTCGCTTGGCTCTGTGGGGAGCGGCTGTAGCCAAAGGGTTTGCGAGACTCCCAAGAAAAAGGTTCTGGCCACCAACGTACGTATTTTTCTCCCCCTTAACCACCTTGTCTAATTAATTTTTTTTTCCACAGTTTTTTTAATTTAATTTTTATAAATTTTCATACAATACAAAAAAATTAACATTACAATAAAATAATAGTAAATGATAATCAAACACATATGATATTACATTGCTTAAACAATCTTGTTTTGTAGTATTAACTAAAGATAAAAAAAAGAAAATCAAAAAGAAACGATTATATTCTGCTAAATTCTAACCACCTTGTCTAATTAATCTGAATGCTTGCATCTTGCTTCACTGCCCTCCTACCAGGATCTCAGCCAAGCTTTACAAGAGATTTTTTAAAAATAAATAAAGTTGCACTATAATGATGATGATGATGATGATGGCTGAAGTGGCTAAGACGCTGACTGGAAGGCAGCAGGTCAGCAGTTCGATACCCGAACGCTGCAGGACGGAATGAGCTCCCGTCTCTGCCCCAGCTCCTGCCAACCTAGCAGTCCGAAAGCAAAAAATTGCAAGTAGATAAATAGGGACCACTTCGGGTTTGAAACAGAGATGAGCACTGAACCCTAGAGTCGGATACAACTGGCTTTCAAGCAAGGGAAACCTTTATAACAGTGGTGCCCAAACTAAGGCCCTGGGGCCAGGTGCGGCCCCCGAGGCCAATTCATCCGGCCCGTGAAGCCCTCGTCGCTCCTGGAAGCGGAAGTAAAACGCGCCCGTATGGGCGCGTTTTACTTCCGCTTCCAGGAGCGACGAGGGCTTCACGGGCCGGATGAATTGGCCTCGGGGGCTGCACCCGCCCCCCGGGCATTAGTGACCAGCTCCCTGAACCACATGATCAGCCCACGGCCCAAAATGTTTGGGCACTCCTGCTTTATAATGTGTCAGAAATTATTCTGGGTTGAAATGATTTTTGCAAGAGGAATGCCCCTCAGGGGACACCCCAATGAGGCTCCTTTTATGTCCCCAAGATCTTTTTTCTCACTAAAGTGGTCCCTGGTTATCTACATGCAATTTCATGCTTTCGAACTGCTAGGTTGTCAGGAGCTGGGACAGGTGGGCGCTCAACCCGTCATGCAGTACCTGGGTCTCGAACTGCTAACTTGCCGGCCTTCCAGCTACCAAGGTGAGCTTAACTGCTGAGCCACTGTTAGCCCCTTGATAAGTTGTACTAAGACAAGTAACATAAGGTACACAGTACTGTACAGTAAAACCTCGGATAACGTTAAAACCTGGTTCCACAAGTCTTGGTGTTATCCGATTTTTAGTGTTATCCGATGCATGTTAAAATCCTATGGGATCCATAGAGATACATTGTAACCACACAGGCTTTAGCGGTTGTTATCCGATGCATCCCATAGGATCTTAATGTTATCCGATGCAATTCTCCCCCCCAGATTGCTTAATGTTATGCGATTTTAGTGTTATTCGATACTAATGTTATATGAGGTATTACTGTACTTGTGTAATATAAATGTCGTGTCAGAAATTACTCTGAGCTGAAAGGATTTTTGCTGGAGAAACTCCACTCGGGATGCCAAAATGAGGCTCCTTTCACGTCCCCAAGATCCTTCGTGCAGCACTCATGTATCAAACCCTGACCATCCAAGCTCAGCATGTTAACCACTAAGCCACAGCAGTGCTGAGTTACTTGTGTAATAGCCAGGTTATTGGAGTTGAGTGCTTGAAGGCCACTTGAGTCACAGTGGAAACAGCCTCCCTCATCTGAGTTTCCTCTTATAATAATTGTTAGTTTATTGATTTCCACATTCTAAGTTGCAGCAGGTCTGCCTTAAGTAAGAGCGACTTCTCATCCACACCCTACTTTTAATTGGAGTAACCAACTCTTAAGAGAACATTTGACTTTTTCTTGATAGAGGTTCAACTTTTCTTCTATTTACACTGGCTGCTACTGGATAACAATTGGGGGAGAGTCGAAGACGAATGCAGCTGCCTTCTCCAAATGGCTGTTTGAAGGCTTTCCCTTCTTTCTTAGCCAGCTTCCTTGGTAGAATGGCTGCTGGGCAAGAGATATCACTAAAATGGCATGGAAGATAAATGAGATTGGTTAGGTACAGTGGTGGGCTCAAAAAAATTTACTGCCACACTGGGTGTGGTATGGTGGGTGTGACCGGGGGGAAACCCTGCATTACAGCCGAATTAGGACTACTTTATTTAAAAACTTGGATGGTTCTGGCGAACTGGTGTGAACCTGCTGATGCCCACCACTGGTTAGGTAGATGACAAATATAGTGACTGGCTGTTGTATGAATAATTAGTGATTTTTGAGGCGGTTTCAGTGGCCCAAATCCAATTAGTCCCAACTAGAATAAACACATTGGGTCATTGGAAGTGCCATAAGCATTGCCATTCAATGCCCATTGATTCAGCAGGTTTATTCTAATGCTAACAATTGGTTTTAGACCACAGTATTCACTTAATTCTATGTAGTAGAGCAATATTGTTGATAGCTTGTAGGGATGTATGTTACTACTGGGGATTTCTAAAGCAATAAAAAGAGCAGTTTGGCCTTCAGCAATTAGTTAATGTTATACTGTACATTGTCATTAAATATAGGTTCTCACCTTCAGTAGTATCTGAAGTAGTTTACAAAGTGAGTGAAAACCAATGCCAAAATCTAAGTACAGTAATACCTCGGATAACGTTTACCTTGGATAACGCTAAAATCGCATAACATTAAGTAATCTGGGGAGGAGAATTGGATCAAATAACGTTAAGGTCCTATGGGATGGATCGGATAACAACCGCTAAAGCCTGTGCGGTTACAATGTGTCTCTATGGAGCTTTAACGTTATCCGATCCATCCCATAGGATTTTAACATGCATCGGATAACACTAAAAATCGGATAACACCAAGACTTGTGGAACCAAGTCTTAGCGTTATCCAAGGTATTGGTGTATTTAGAAAATGTTAAGACAGATTTGTTGTAAATAAAAATAGAAAAAGTATATGCCTAATCATGCCAAATGACAGTGTAACTGAGGTTTCACTCAATTAAAAAAATTCTTGAGTTATATAAATGTTTGCTAAACTGAGAACGGAGTAAACTAAGTTATTTTCTTTTCCTTTTCCCCCTTTTAACAGAGGCTCCTCTGAGAAATCCAAGACTTGAAATTTCTGTGGAGATGCAAGCACGCAAAAAGCAGTTTCAACATTATCCCTGGAGATCAACTAATGTAAAAGGGAGGACTGAGTCACTGGCAATAAACTCGAATGTATTAGCAGAGAGGACCCAACATGTTGTACCTGTGGGAGTTTGGGTAGAGAGTGCCCACGATGATGCAGGGCAGGAGAGCCCAGTTTTTGTGAGTGTTAAGAATGAAATTCTCTGCTTCAATGCTTTCAGTCTCTCTGGTGCTTATGTACGGTATATTTGGAGTGTAAAGATGTTTACAACTGATGCATCTTTCTAACACCATACTGTCTTGTCTCAATGAAGAGTAGCTCCATGAAACCCCAGACTTGAAACTCATTGTTGAAGATTAGCTCAGGAAATTTCAAAATGGGAAAAATGGGATATGTTACTGATCTATGGCCTCTGCCTAGATTATATTTACTACCTAAGAATAATTGCAGAACTATATGCTGTACTTGTCATTCTACTATTCTGTAATTTCAGCGTTTGTGTGAATTTAGATGAGAAAAATTGTGCCTTCAAATCTAGCTTCTATCGTTGCTTAGTCATATATGTAACCAGCGCTTCATTTCTTCCCTTCTCAGTAGCTATTGTTAAGATAGGAGTAGAGAACCTGTATCTTTTCAGATGTCAAACTGCAACTCCAGTTCCCATTGCTTATGATGGCTAAAGCATAAAGTATTCCCATTGCTTATAATGGCTAAAGCAAGTAGCAATAAAGAGTTGTCAGTTTTCTACACTGCAATCTTAATCTCTATTTTTAAATCAGAATTCTACACACATACAGTAATACCTCGGATAACGCTAAGACTTGGTTCCACAAGTCTTGGTGTTATCCGATTTTTAGTGTTATCCAATGCATGTTAAAATCCTATGGGATGGATCAGATAACGTTAAAGCTCCATAGAGATACATTGTAACCACACAGGCTTTAGCAGTTGTTATCCGATCCATCCCATAGGACCTTAACTATTCGATCCAATTCTCCTCCTCAGATTACTTAACGTTATGCGATTTTAGCGTTATCTGAAGTAAACGTTATCCGAGGTATTACTGTATATATTAAAGCTTCAGACAAAGGGTGCACAGTTAACAGCATGACTTGCTCTGTGCAAAACTATGCTAAATATACTTCATTGTTAAATAAGTAAATAAGAAACACCTTGTTGGATTAAACTAAATTCTAGCTAATCCTTTATACGTTTCAGGAATCACAGAAACTGTCAAGTTCTGAAGGGAGGAACTTTGGAGTTTTCCAGGTGTTTGTATTTCTACTCTCTGATAATTGTTAGAGAGCCAGAAGTTCCCTACCCTTGGATAAGTGTTTCACCCAAGATTGACCTGTGGTTTACAGATAATCTGAATTTTACTATCTAATCAAAACAAAATTGAACCAAATCTTTTTCAGGCAACAGCAGCTTGGATTGAAGAAGAGTACAAAAAACTGCAAAAAGAAAAAGAAAGGATTCTCAAGCATTTTCAAGAGGAAGTTAAACAAAGGGTGAACCAACGTTCTAAGCAGAGACGAAAACAGCAGCTGCAGAAGTCCTATGAAGCTGTAAGGCAATGTATTCTAATATCTAGTCCTGTTTTGTAAATTTCACAGGTGAATCCAAATTTAATGTATTTAAGTGTAGACATGCAATTAAACAAAGTGTTAATTTTGTTTTAGCATTGGTGATGATCACTCACATCATGATGCTTTAAGCCAGGGGTTCTCAACTTTTACGTGCCACAGGCCAGACCACGCTTGCTTAGACAGCTGAGTGGGCTGGACACGTAGGTTCCCCCACTGTAAATGCTGCCGTAAACCGTGGTGGGTGCATTTGCGCAGGCACGTTTATGGCTGTCATAAACACTTCAAGGGTTGTCGCTGCAAGCCAGGGCTGTAGGTTGTCAACCCCTCTTTTAAGCTGTTAATGCTTTCACATGATTTTGAAATCACGTAGGGATTGTCTGTTCAAGAATTGACAATCACTGTAGAAGTAGTTGAAGCCTGGAATGTTCTTTGAAGAGATTAATGGATTTTTTTTCTCTTTGCTCTGATGGGGATTTTTGGACCTGTATGCCTTGAGCTGTTCTTCAGACAACTAGCAGTACAAAGATTTCTTTTTATTTCCTTGTCTTGCTTCATTTTTGGTGCAGTCTGATAAATACCTCTTCTATTTCCCCACTTCACCCACTTGATGAAAATAATTATCAGTCTTAGAACCAATAGGCACCAAAGTTAAGAATAAGTAACTTGGGCTGCCTCTGTTCCTGCTAAATAAAAGCTGAACTCAAAAGGTTGTTTTTCTGTATTGGGACATTTAATAACTATAGTTTTCTCATATTAAAATTATACCTATAATATATTTGTTACACTTTTGGTTTTACAGGCTCTAAAAGAAAGCTCTGTGGTGATAGGATTCTCAGATTCTGCACTCCAGTTAACCCCCAAGAAAAGTACTTGTTTATATAGGTACAGCACAGACTCTGCGATTTGCAAATCTGATGATAGAGTCATCTCTGTGGAGGAACCAAATCACATGGTGGATTGGGGAGAGAAAACAAAAGACCAGGAAAATTTAGAACAAGCCAAAACTGTGAGTAATTTTCCCCCTCTGTAGTAATCTGTTTCTGACTATTAAACCAGTAATCTGGTTCAATAGCAGCAGGTTATTGTTTACTTTTGGACTTCAACTTTTTATGCTAAGTATTTCAAAGAGTCAGCAAATATTTTTATTAATGTAGAACTATAGTATGTATACTTATGTTAATGTGCAGAAATATCTGGAATGTCTTGCTTCTCTATTAAAATAAGAGCATTGCACAATTTGAAATTATGGATATACAGTATATAAAATATAAGTACAATTCAAAACAAATTAAATTGTTAAAATTATTAAGCCATTTTTTAACAGGAGCAGACTACTTCAATAGCATTATTTCAAACTTGTTAGATTTGTTTTTTACACGTAGAACCTAAAATTGCATGCACATATATGCTGCATTAATTTATCCACATTTGTCAGGAAATGAACCTATTTCCTAAGGCTTGAAATTGCCAATTTTCAAATAGGCCTCAGAAAAATCCATTTTTCTCTCTCTGAGCCTCAAGGCTGGGTAACAGCATGTTTTTCCACCATGTTTTCAGTATTTCTTATCTTTTGTAAGCTAGCCGAGAGCCGTGTTGTGTCTTTGCATAAAGGTAAACAACCATTGTTGTGAGAAAGTTTTCTCTCTTGCTTGCTGTTACCTGATTGGGTAAGCAGTCCCATCTGACTGAAAATTCTCCATTTTGGAGAGAAGAAAGAGTTCGTCTCTGTTTCTTCATGGATTAAGACCTGTTTTTGATTAGAGAGCTTTTGTTTTTGAATCTCAATGGGCTAGAAATCTTTAGCCTAGGAGCTATGCATTTTTGCTCCTTAAAAATGGTTACCTAGCTTTGCCTGTGGACTTTATTGGACTGACTTATGCTACTGACTTTTATGCTTTATGAACCTGATCAATAAATCTTCATCATTTTTCTGAACAACGTGTCTTCATTGGACTAAAAAGGGTAAGAGCTGCCTTTCACACACACAAATCTTTGAACACGCTACCAAATAAAAACCCCTTAAGAGCTGATAAGCAGCTGAGAATTCTATCTCTGTTCTAATTAGCCGTCCAGCTCGCCCTATGTAGGTTTGTTTTGGTTTCCAGGGGTTTACCAGAAGAGTGGGGGCCGGCTGGAGCGTGACATGTTGGCCTAGCGGTGGGATCTACGAGCCCTGAAGCAATTTTTTTGTGTGTGTGTGTGCATGCTCAGCTCTGCCCAGCAAGAAGCAAGCTTCGTTTGTTTGGCTGAAAGCCTGCGTGTGTGCGTCTCTAGCAGAAGCTGAGAAACTGCATCCTTGGAATGTTTTGTTTTCCTGAGATAAAGGTGCTGAAAGGAAAGCAGGATCGCAGCTGTTTGCTTCTTTGTTTTGAGTTTTGAGTCGGATTCTCAAACTCCCAGATCTGAGGGCCGTGGGCCGAGGGCCGTTTCCAGTGCTGGCAAGTCCAGAGGAACTGAGACGTCTTCCAAGCCTACAAGATGGAAGGTAAGCCAGTGGCTGATGAATGTACCCCCTCACCACAGTTAGCACCCCAAGACAGACTCCATTCCAGATGGGATCTTGGAGAAGGTGCCCAGATGATGTTTAGCCAAAAGGAAGGGCCCAGGGTGGGTGAAGCTTGTCCAGATGACTTCTGAGACTTCCCCAGACGCCCAGCAAGCCCCAAGCCCTAAGTAAGACTCTTTTGTGTTGAATTGGAGTCAAAAACTCCACAGAGTGCCTATTTTCACTCAGAAGCAGTTCCCTGAAGTGATTTCCCCCAAAGCCAAGAAGGAGTGGAACCCTTCAGATAAGATTTATTTTCCTGCATTGAAGTTCCTAGTTGCTGATTACATGTGCTGTTTGGTCTTTGAAGACCTGGAGAAGTTGCTGATTGCCTCATTGTGTTTGAGATACCAGCTAAAGGTGGAAGAGCTCCAACGGACTCCTCCACGTGTCCAAGGAAGAAAGTTTGCTAGAGTGTGTGTGCCAGAGCCACCACTCTGAAACGTGTTATCTACAGGCTGTTACACTACGCTGTTTTGGTCAGCTAGTGGGAAGTGGGAAATAATTGCCGGATGCAGTGTTTCCCTGAGTTTTACTACCCTTCGAGGAAGCCAAGAGCTGAAGAAGGGAGTGGTCCGTAAAGATGGCTGTGGGAAGCCCAACTAGCGGTTCCAGCAATAGCAGAGGCCAGATCCAGATCCAGATTCCCGACGTACTGAGGAGAGTGAATGGAATTCTGCGTGCTCTTGAGTTGAGAAGCTAGTCAAGCCATCAATTCTGTTGCCTGTTTAGTTCCCAAACCTCACAGGGATGAGGATGCGGGGTTGTTTGATTAATTCCTTTGGACTGTGTTCTGATAAATACCTTAAAGGTTGTTTCTTGAGTTTGTTTTACTAGGAGATGCACATGTTCCTGACGTCTGAAAGAAGAGCTGATAACGGAACTCTGAGTGGACTTTGTTCAACTGGCTGTTTAATTGTTTGCAGGTGCAACATCGAAGAAGGGGGGAAATGTTATTGTTTCTTGCTAATCATCTGTTTATTTTTCCAGAGGCTCGTACAAGCGGCCTCTGTGACATGTGTGGTGTTACTGACCTGTTTTCTGATTTAAAGGTTGTTCTGTTTGGGCAAAATGTGTTTTGGAAAGGGAAAACCTTTGGTACCTGAAAAAGCCCAAGTCTTTTGTTCCAGCAAGGTTTTATACCTGAGTTTGCTTGCAATGCAGAATGTAACTTATGTAACGTGTACCTCCCGTAACTAAAACTGGAAGAAGCTTTAACGCTTGATATCCTACATATATAAGGGATAGCTTGTTTGCTCAATTGCTTTGCTCACATTAGTAAATAATGCCTTTTGGTAAAGTCAAACCCCCGGTTTGCCTTTCCAGAAAGGAGGGCGTGTCAGGAAATGAACCTATTTCCTAAGGCTTGAAATTGCCAATTTTCAAATAGGCCTCAGAAAAATCCATTTTTCTCTCTCTGAGCCTCAAGGCTGGGTAACAGCATGTTTTTCCACCATGTTTTCAGTATTTCTTATCTTTTGTAAGCTAGCCGAGAGCCGTGTTGTGTCTTTGCATAAAGGTAAACAACCATTGTTGTGAGAAAGTTTTCTCTCTTGCTTGCTGTTACCTGATTGGGTAAGCAGTCCCATCTGACTGAAAATTCTCCATTTTGGAGAGAAGAAAGAGTTCGTCTCTGTTTCTTCATGGATTAAGACCTGTTTTTGATTAGAGAGCTTTTGTTTTTGAATCTCAATGGGCTAGAAATCTTTAGCCTAGGAGCTATGCATTTTTGCTCCTTAAAAATGGTTACCTAGCTTTGCCTGTGGACTTTATTGGACTGACTTATGCTACTGACTTTTATGCTTTATGAACCTGATCAATAAATCTTCATCATTTTTCTGAACAACGTGTCTTCATTGGACTAAAAAGGGTAAGAGCTGCCTTTCACACACACAAATCTTTGAACACGCTACCAAATAAAAACCCCTTAAGAGCTGATAAGCAGCTGAGAATTCTATCTCTGTTCTAATTAGCCGTCCAGCTCGCCCTATGTAGGTTTGTTTTGGTTTCCAGGGGTTTACCAGAAGAGTGGGGGCCGGCTGGAGCGTGACAACATTCATAAAAAATTTGTCCTGCAGGCATACTTTACTTCCTTTTTTTGTGGGGGGAACCACGTGACCTGCCAGCAGGCCAAAACATTTGGGCACCCTTGGTCTACAAGGCTCAACATCAGCTTTTTCTTTTCTTTTTTTTTAAATCTCTTTACATAGGTAAGGAAAAATGTGCAGCAGGCTGTCCGTCACAGACTAGCTTCCCGGAAATCTATCTCACAAAAAGATGGTCCTCCAGATCTTCCAGGTGGTGTTTGGAACAGACTTTCAAACAAAGAGGTGACAATGTGTAATATAATGTTTATAGCGTCGAACAGAGTCTTCGAATAGTGTCGAATAAAGGAAGAGGGAGGAGATCCAAGAACCCTATTTTGATCTCACTGGAGATCAGGTGGAATGTAATTACGTATTATTATTCAATATCTGGAGTGTTAAAGAAAGTGTCCTAAATTTGTTATATGAAAAGTAAGATGCAAGCAATTACCATCTATGATTACTGCTTCACTTGGATTCTTCTATTCTTAGTTGCCCTGTGAATTGAAGTGTGTCATTGTTAGTACTGTTTATAGTGGGTTTTAGATTAGATTAGATACTTTATTAGCCAAGTGTAACAAACACACAAGGAATTTAACTCTGCTATCAAAAGCTCTCTGAATGCTAACTGGTCAAAAATGACATATAAAAACACTGGTGGCGCAGTGGTTAAACTGCTGTCCTGCAGCCAAAAGGTTGTGAGTTCAATCCTGACCAGGACCCAAGGTTGACTCAGCCTTCCATCATTCTGACGTTAGTAAAATGAGTACCCAGAATGTTTGGGGTCAAACTGCTAATTAACTTGTGAACCACCCAGAGAGTGCACTAAGTGTTATGGGATGGTATATAAGTGTGATTGCTTTGATTTTGCTTTATCCATATATAGAACAAATTGTTCACTATATCCTATCAAATAGTACAATTAAATGTTCAACTGATTATGGGGAAAGGGAAAAAAACTATCTCAAAATCTAGTTGTTTTAGTGTGCAATACCCTGTAATGAGGGAAGGAGATAATACAGTTTATATCCAGGGTGCGATGGATCTGCAGATATCATATCCACCCTTCTTTTAACCTAAGCAATATTCCATAGAGGACAGGGTGACTCTATTATTTCTGCAGCCCTGACTATCAATTTAAATCTTTTCCTATCCTGTTTGGTTGCTGCACCAAAACAAATAGTTATTGAAATACAAAAACCAGATTCAATTATCGCTTTCTAAAACTGAATAAGTATTTATTTTTATTTATTTATTTCAAGATTTATATTGCCGCCCAACTCCAAGGACTCTGGGCGGCTTACAAAAGATAAACACCAACTACAATTAAAAATCCCAATTTAAAAATCCCATTAAAAACTGTTACCGGGCATTGCTCCAACCCCTACCACTTAAATATAGGGAGAGATAATTGTTGTTGTTCAGTCGCACAGTCGATTCCGACCCTCTGCGACCCCATGGACCACTGTCCGCCAGGCACTCCTGTCCTCCACCATCCCCCTCAACTCGCCCAGCTCCGCGCCCATTGCCTCTACAACACCATCCAGCCATCTCATCTTGGGCCGTCCCCTTCTTCTTTTGCCCTCGACCCTTCCAAGCATCAAGGCTTTCTCAAGTGAATCCTCTCTTCTCATTTGATGTCCAAAGTACCTTAGCTTCATCTTTACTACTTGACCCTCCAATGAGCAGTCAGGTTTGATTTCCTCTAAGATTGACCTATTTGTTCTCCTTGCTGTCCAGGGGACTCTCAAAACTCTCCTCCAACACCACATCTCAAAGGCGTCTATTCTTCTGCGGTCAGCTTTCCTAATGGTCCAGCTCTCACAACCATACATTGCCACAGGGAATACCATTGCTTTGACCACACGAATTTTTGTTTTCAATGTGATGTCTCTACTTTTCACTATGTTCCCCAGGTTTCTCATTGCTTGCCTCCCAAGAATCAGTCGCCTTTTTTTTTCATGGCTGCAATCCCCATCTGCAGTGAGCTTAGATCCTAAGAAAGTAAAATCTGTCACTGCTTCTACTTCTTCCCCATCTATTTTCCACGGACTGATAGGGCCTGTTGCCATTATCTTGGTTTTCTTGATATTGAGTCTCAAGCCAGATTTTTCACTTTCTTCTTTCAACCTAATCAGGAGCTTCTTTAGGTCCTCCTCACTTTCAGCCATTAGGGTGGTATCATCTGCATATCTCAAATTGTTGATGTTTCTTCCAGCAATTTTGATCCCAAATTGTGATTCCTCCATCCCTGCATTGCGCATTATGTGTTCTGTGTATAAGTTGAATAAGCAGGGTGACAAAATGCAGCCTTGTCTTACTCCTTTTCCTATTCCAAACCACTCCGTCATTCCATTTTCTGTCCTAACTGTTGCCTCTTGATTCATGTACAGATTTCTCATGAGGCCTATAAGGTGTTCCGGTATTCCCATCTCTTTAATTACTTGCCACATTTTGTTATGGTCGACACAGTCAAAAGCCTTAGTGTAATCAATGAAACAGAAGTAGACTTGTTTCTGATATTCCTTTGTTTTTTCCATGATCCATCTGATGTTGGCGATGTGGTCTCTAGTCCCCCTGCCTCTTCTGAAACCCGCCTGCACTTCTGGTAATTCTCTCTCCACATACTGTTGCAGTCTATCCTGTATTATCTTGAGCATCACCTTGCTAGCGTGAGGGATGAGCGCAATTGTTCGATAATTTGAACATTCTTTGGCATTACCCTTTTTTGGGAGTGGAACGTATACAGATCTTTTCCAATCCTGTGGCCATTGTTTTGTTTTCCAAATCAGCTGGCATATAGAATGCAATAATTTGATTCCATCATCTTGTAGTGCTTTGAAAAGTTCAACTTGGATACCATCAACTCCACTGGCTTTGTTGTTTGCAGTGTTTTTTAAGGCCTTTCTGACTTCACTCTCTAGAATGTCTGGCTCATGTTCAATGTTCTCATCATTGTGATTATCAGGGGTGTTGAGGTCCTTTTTGTAGAGTTCCTCTGTGTACTCTTTCCATCTTTTCTTAATCTCTTCTGCATCTGCTAACTCCTTGCCGTCTTTGTCTTTTATCATGGTCATTTTTGCTTTAAATGTTCCCTTGAGTTCCCCAATTTTTTTGAAAAGATCTCTAGTCCTACCCCTGATATTGTTTTCCTCTATTTCTTTGCACTGTTCGTTCAGGTAGGTTTCCTTATCTCTCCTTGCTTTTCTTTGAAATTCTGTGTTCAAGTGAGTGTATTTTTCCTTTTCTCCTTGGCATTTTGCATTCCTTCTGTCCTCTGCTATTTTAAGAGCCTCATCGGACAACCACTTAGCTTTCTTACACTTCTTTTCTTTTGGTATTGTTTTCCTTGCTGCCTCCTGCATGATGTCCCGCATCTCTGTCCATAGTTCTTCTGGCACTCTGTCTATCTGGTCCAAGGCATTAAATCTGTTCCACACCTCCACTGTGTATTCCCAAGGAATGTTTTCTAGGTCATATCTTTCTGGCCTAATTGTTTTTCCTATTTTCTTTAGTCTAAGCCTGAATTTTGCAATCAGTAGGTTGTGATCTGAGCCACAATCTGCTCCTGGTCTTGTTTTTGCTGACTGTATAGAAGTTCTCCATCTTTGACTGCAGAGTATGTAATCAATCTGGTTTCGATGTTGGCCATCTGGTGATGTCCATGTGTAAAGTCTCCTCTTGTGTTGCTGGAAGAGAGTGTTTGCTATGACCAGTGCGTTATCTTGGCAGAACTCTAACAGTCTTTGGCCTGCTTCATTCTGTATTCCAAGACCAAACTTGCCTGTTATGCCATTTACTTTTTGATTTCCTACTTTGGCATTCCAGTCTCCTATGATAATGTGTACATCATTTCTTGGTGTCTGTTCTATGAGGTGTTCTAGGTCCTCATAGAACTGGTCAATTGTGGCTTCATCTGCACTAGTGGTTGGTGCGTATATTTGGATTACAGTGATATTGAATGGCTTGCCTTGTATTCTGACTGACATCATTCTATCATTTTTGAGATTATATCCCATTACTGCTTTCCTCACCCTTTTATTGACAATTATTAATATTAGAGAATTATTAATATTTAAATCAGCCAGCAGGCAAGTAACTCCTATAGCAGGCTGAATGTCCTGAGTTGTCTCAGGAAGTACATTCTCTGTTGTGCTTTCTTAATGATAGAACAAATATTAACTGTCCATTTTAAGTTTTGGGAGATTATAGAACCCAAAAACTTAAAGGACTCCACCGTCAATACTGAGATTGTAAGAGGAGGTAAGATAGAATAATGCATTTTGATTTTGTTTATAAGCTGCCACAGAATGACCTTTAGTTAGTGAATGTTAAGATGTAAATAAGTGCAATGAGTAATGGAATTTACATTTAAAACAAAATAGCTATTCAGAATCTACTGGTATGTCATTAGTGACCTCAGCCAATAGTAGAGGTTTTGCCAAATTCTTACCAATAGGTGAATTTGATGTTTGTCACTGGGTGACTTGTAGGTAAGCAAGTTCTCATGGTCTACTTAGAGATGTGTTTTGCTTTCTCTTCTATCATATACCTTTTTGAAATGTTGAGAGCATTTGTTTATGATAGCT
The DNA here is from genome assembly GCA_030440675.1 of Furcifer pardalis. Classification (NCBI taxonomy): domain Eukaryota; kingdom Metazoa; phylum Chordata; class Lepidosauria; order Squamata; family Chamaeleonidae; genus Furcifer; species Furcifer pardalis. The sequence goes on along the minus strand of CP126898.1, from coordinate 27,767,516 downwards.
TATCTAGCTGTTTACCACAGCAAATGATCAAGAGAAAGTTAAAATCCTAATACTTTAACTTTACCTTTAGAAAGTGGTGTGTTGCAAAGGTACAGTTGGATGTGGACATAACACTAACAAGCTGTATAGTGCTAAATCCCTATAAATCTGCTGTGTAATAACAGGTAGATTTAAGGCACAGGATTGGCAAAAAAAAAAAAGTTTTTACTCTCCCTACTTCTTCCTTCTTCAGCAACTTTTTTAAAAGCCTATTTCTCTTCATAGTGGTGTTTCTAGCTCAGATTTTTGTTAGAGAATATGCTTTTATTGCTGTTTTTAAGACGCAGGGGGATAGGCAAAGTTTAATTCCCCAGGCCTGCCTTAGGTATGTATTCATATGATCCATACCCACCTTATTTGAAATTTTCAGGTGACCTGATTTGTGTTTTCATTATCATGTTACATCCCAAATAAACTTCAAAGTTTAAATAATCTCCTTCTTGGTTCATTTAGGTATTTAGAATATTTTATGCTGCTTTTAAAGATGCTTACACAAAGGTGGCATATATTCATGTTTCAGAAATGCTAGCGAGTCTAGCAAGGTGACATTGCATACAAAAAGGAGTTTTAAATGTACAACTATCTCCGTACTTAGCTACCAGAATCTTGCACAATTTCTCCAAGTGTAGAAGAAGGAATCAGTCAAGAATGTCTTCTTGTGGGATATCATGATCTTCCAGCTGAACTGCGAGATCAGAAACAAGGAAAGCAGGAAAAGGAAGTGGACTATACAATAGAAGTTAAAAGAGTAAGGCTTCCCTCAGTTCAAATTTGTGTCTGATATCTACTTCCAGTTTATTAGTAGATAATATGTATTCTTTTTAAAACGTTTTAACAAAATATTGACCTTTCTATTACTTTGTTTTATTTATAATAATCATCTGCCATCAGGTCAATTCTGACTTAACCCTTTCCAGGCTTTCTATGTAGAGAATATTCAGAAGTGGTTTACCATTCCTGCCTTCTGGGGGTGCCCAGGGATTATACAGCTTGGCCATGATTACAAAGGCTGGCTCTACTTGATGGATGCACAGTGGAAAATCAGACTTCTAGCCTATGGCTGTGCAACCAAATACCTAAACCACTGAGCTATCCAGGTAACTTAGGATGTTTATATCCTGCCCTATTTCACAAGATATCAGGACACATCATAATAAAATAATGGTTAAGACACTGAGCTTGGAGACTGGAAGGTTGGGGTTCAAGTGCTGCACGACGAATCTTGGGGGGATGAAAGGAGACTCATTCGTGTGTGGTTTAAAAGCAAGTAGAGGCCATGTGGAATGCAAGAAACTTGCTATCCCCTCCACCTCTGTAATCACAGAAATGTGGTTGAATGAAGAGATGACTGCTGTTCCTGGTGTTTTTATGTGTCTTCACTCACTTGGAGAGGCTACCTGATTACATCAACATGCCACTTATCAGACAGTTGTGTTTCTATGCTTACAAAGATGACAGAGGGGATATGCTTCCTCTCACTGTATGTGGGCTCCACATGCTTAAAAACATTACTGAGTAGGGCTTCAATTGGGAGAGACAGACAAATCTTATTATGACAGATGTCACAGCATCTTTATACTTAATCTGATATAACCTTTTGCAGGTTAATAGCAAGATACTAAAAAGTATGTATCCAGTGAACTCTTCAGCAGCAGACACTGAAAAACAGCCTGCTTGGATACTTTGGCCTGAAACAGAGAAGGAAGAGTCAAAGAAACAGGTATATGTAGCCTTAGTTACCTTGTACCTCTCTGGACGGACATCCTGCTACGGTAATGGAATAGACCATACAGCCAGTGACTCAACGCCAAGTGTCAGGTGGCAGTTAACTAACCTGACTCCTTAAAGGGGCCAATGGCTACGGGCAGATGAGCCCCTTTAGGTGGGGTAATGGTCCCCCTCAGTGGAGGAAATGCCACTGGAAACCATCATATTGGGCCCAACGGCAAAATGAGCGGAAGAGGAACTTTGATTCCCAACAGCCATGGAGGCGGAAGAGGCTGTGGGGTGATGGCTCCGAGATCATAGTGTGTGGGTCACTTTGTGGCAAGATGGGATCCACCTTAAACAAATTCACAACAGTGACATTTTTCCTGCTTCAGGAAAAAAGTGCACTCGGATACAAGTTGCAGTCAACGACTGGCCACCAGAGAGAAATCTAGTTTACAGATTTTGTGTCCCCTCTAATTGAACTGCTCAAATAGATTGCAATGAGATAACTCTGACTGAAGTACGAATAAATAATCTTTTTCTTGACTTCAGTAAATATACCGGTAATTGTAATGAAGAAACGTTGAAAATAAGTTCTGGGTAAACCATAGGATAGTGTGGTACGAAAGGTTTTGTCTAGGAGAAGCCCCAGCAGCCTCCATTATTGCGACTACAAGGCAATAAGAATACATTATATTCTGATGCAAGTGATTCTGGAGCCGTCAATCTCTTAGAAATATAAATTTTAAGATATTAATCTGATAAGTATATTCTAAAATATTCTGTGTTGAGTAATTGATCCAGGGTTGTTACACTAGTAGTTCCACTTCTCTAAGATATACAGTTTGATGTTTAGAAAATGCTATAAAGCACTCAACGTTTTCTAAGCAAAATTAAGATCAAGAAAGTACAGTACTACACAGACTTTCAACCTGATGGTCATATTAAAAAAAAAAGATGAGAGTGATAAGACAGAAACAAGAAGAACAGGTTCATCAGACATTAGCTTTTTATTAATAAACTAATAAGCATAAGTAAGTGGCCACTGAGCAGATTTCCAGGAAGGAAACAGCCAGGTGGTCTAAGATCAGTCAATGAAGTTAAAGGTAAAGGTTGCCCTTGCTCGAAAGCCAGTATCCAACTCTAGGGTTCAGCATCTTAACCACTAAGCCATCCCATTCACAGTGAAGCTAAGTAAAATGGATGCCCACAGTTGCCTGTGCAGAACTAGAGGGGTGATTCTGTACAGTGCTGTAACATACTTCTCTCCTGCAGCGTCAAAGTCAGTACCTGAGATACAGGAGACTCTTCATGGATATTGAAAGAGAACAAGTAAAGGAGCAACAAAGGCAGAAGGCATGGCAGAAAAAAATGGACAAGTATGTTTTTTACTATCCTTTAACACTGTAGTTGTATTATAATAAGGATCGTGGTGGCAAAATGCAATTGTTTGAAGCAGGGTACAGTACAGTCAAACCTCGCCTAAAGAGCACCTCGCTTAAAGAGTAACTCGCTTAAAGAGCAGAATTTTCTCTGAATGTTTGCTTCGCTTAACAAATAAAACCCTCCAAAAACTCGCATAACAAATAAATCGGAGTTCACAATCCCCCCCACAATTGGTCACTTTCAATGGTGTTTCGCTTAAAGAGCAAACTCGCTTAAAGAGCAATCCTGTGGAACACAATATGCTCTTTATGTAAGGTACAACTGTACTTGGTTTTGCTGTAGTAGGTTAACATAAAGGGATAAAAGTGATGAAAAGAAATAGAAGAATCATCATTCTTGAAATTTATGGAAAACTCTTCCAAAACAACACTATATCCTTTCAGTATGCCTTCTTGACAATACGTACAATCATAAAACTTCTGTCGTCATCTTCTTTCTTATGGCCATTTTTAGATAAAATGATACGTCTGGAAGCTGCAAGACACTGAAACATACACTTGACTTTCATTGTGACAATTTTGGAATAGGTCTACTCTTCAAATGCAGTATCTTTTACTGTCTATACAGTTGTACCTCGCTTAAAGATCATAATGCATTCCACCAGATTGCTCTTTAAGCGAGTTTGCTCTTTAAGCGAAACACCATTGTAAATGACCAATTGTGGGGGGGATTGTGAACCCCGATTTATTTGTTAAGCAAGTTTTTGGTGGGTTTTATTTGTTAAGCGAAGTGAACATTCAGAGAAAATTCTGCTCTTTAAGCGAGTTACTCTTTAAGCGAGGTGCTCTTTAGGCGAGGTTTGACTGTACTGTACCCTGCTTCAAACAATTGCATTTTGCCACCACGATCCTTATTGTTTCTTTAAGCGAGGCACTCTTTAGGCAAGGTTTGACTGTATTAGAATAAAATGACTGGTGCAAAAATAAATTAGATTCAGAAGCAGTTGTAATTACTCAATAATATTTTAGACAACTTTTCCTTCTGTGATAGAAACTTTCTCAGCAGTTTTACTGCTCAAATTCTTTTTGCACAGTCCTTCTATAAAAGGGAGTAAGACTGTCTTCTACAGTTAGTTAATTAGTATAAAGCTCACCTTTCTTTCTCCCATAACTTTTTACTAGTGAAATCTTTATGATTGGAGAAAAGTCTGTACAAATACTAAAGTTTAAAGAGATTGCTGGAGATAGAGAAATGTGAAGTGGATATCACTTTTTCTTAGCAGTAAAACATTGCTAAACAAATATTTTTCCTTTGAAAATTGTTGCACTTTCCCTTCCCGCTCCCAAGATTTGGCTCAGAATGCAGGCAACAGTTATAAAGCAGAATTCTGCATTTGTTAAGTGAGAACTTTGTAGGATTAGACCGGGGGTGGTCAAATTACGACCCATGGGCCGGACTCAGCCCATGGTGCCAAATCATCCGGCCTGCACTGCTGCAAATGCACCCATGTTGTTGTAAACATGCTTACAACAGCCATGGATGCGTTTTATGGCGGGACGAACCACATGAACAGCCCACTGTGCGAAAAGTTTGGGAACCCCTGGAGTAGACTAAATGACCATCTACACCAGCATTCTATATCCCATAGTGTCCAAACATCTTTGCAGGTTACTGGCTTCATCAAATCAAATCTTTAAATTTCGATCTGGACATGAAAGAATAAAAACCCTTCATCTTTTTCTACCTCTGATTTTACTTCTCCCACCCATTTTCAATTCAGTTGAAAGTCCTCCTGATGAAGTTCTTCATGCTATGTCTAAACACAGTCTTCCTAGTTCTTTTGAGATGTAACCCATGTTATGTATTAACTAGTTTATTCAATCTGCACAAACCTATATTATGGGATTAATTGATAACTCTTTTTTTATTTGAAATAAATAAAATGTATGCTGTCCTTTTGCTGAGGATCCAGTAGTAATATCTTAATCATCTCCAACCCAAGTATTTCCTGATTTATAGCTTATTCTCCTAGGAGTTGTCCCACATCAGCCATAATCTGTAATTTTCTTGTAGAGAACAGCTGGTTCAAAAACAATGTTAAGAAATGGATTGAGGTGATATTTAGGCAGTGGCCAAAGTCCTGCTACTTAGCATTGGAAATTACCCTAGAGTAGCCCTACTGAATCATTTGGGACTTGATGAATAAACATCTTTGTTAAGTTTCATTGATTTAAATGGGCTAGCATAGTAAATTGCAATTAGAATAAGCCTATTTGCATAAGTTGAATTTATGGAGAAGTTGATTCTCCATTGATTTAGTGAGCCTACTCTGGTGTGATTTATAGTAGTAAGCAACAGGATATTGGTTGTTATGTGTAGTATAGTGCATAGTACAGAAAAATGCTCAGAGATAGGATTTGAGCTTTCAAATTGCTGGTGTATTTACCAGCTCTTTACCTTGTTTGCTGAAATGGAGTAATATGAATTCCTTTTAAACCATTGTTTACTGTTGTCAGTTTATTTCACATGTGAACTTAACAGGGGAATTGAAATTATTGTGGTCTTGCAGATCCTTTTAGCATGTGCTTTTTGGAAATTTTCTGTTTCTGCCTGCAGAATTAAGAAAGAAAAAGAGCAACAGCGTTATGCAGAAGAACAGCGGATGCAAGAGAGACACCATAGAGAAACCCAGAGGATACAGGAAGGGGTATTGCAGAAAGATGCTAACTCTGGGGAGGAAACTTATACAAGATTAGAACATCTTAAGTTGGAGGATGCAAAAGAGAAGAAAAAAGTAGTGGAAAGACAACAGAGAAATAAAGAGTATGCACGGTAAGCAGTAATATTTGAGAGATGCTGTCTTTGTTTGAAAATCTCAGATGGAACTGAGGCCACAGTCCATAAGCCTTCCTGGTTTGGACCCAATGCCCATCTACTTCCACGTCTTGTTTCTTACAGGGACCAAGTAGAGAGACCTTATTTATCCTGTTTATCCTTAACAGAGATATGCTGCATTTGATAAATATTATCACCAAAGGCAGCTAAACCCTCAGCTTTACTCAAGGTCATCTTGAGATCTATAATATTGTCTGCAGAACCAAAATGTCAACCTGATACTTGAGAGTGTACCTCTGCATATGTATACATACCTGTTCAAGCGCTAAGATCTGCTAATGAAATATTTCTCTGTGTCTTTCTGTTGGGCGAAGGATAATAGGTAGAACCATGGGAGAGGGCTTTCTTGGCATTGGTAGGCTAGTTGATAATCCAACCCACATCCCACTGGGAGGCCTACTTGCTACATGTTAGTATACTTTCATTACTAAGTTAAAATATGACAATTTCTCCAAATAGGGGTTAACCATGGCTTAACTTGGGCCTTTTGATACTGGGGTTTGTGTTTCACCTTATGTGTTTCTTCATTTGTTTTTAGTATTTAATTATTTTAAATAATTTTAAAATAAATAGCAACATGACAGGGTTTCTTGGGAACACCAGTTGGATATAATATGTCATGCATCTCGTAGGACAGGTTCTAATCTACAAAGACTTAAGTTACAGTGGTTGAAATCCTGTTGCACAGCTTTCTGTGTGTTGCGGTATGTAGTTGCACGAGAGAAGTGGGGCATTTATTAAGGTTCAGATTGTTTGCAACTTTCCTCCAATGTCCCCCTCATGCTCAGCATGCTTCCCAGCCAGAAATAATTATTCAGACCAGATGTTTGAGAGAAAAGAGATAAAGATACTTGCTCACTATATCTTATAAGGTGGGTTTCAGGTTTGCTAGAAGAGTTACAAGGAAAGATAAAGAGGGCTTTCCTCCATTGCAGCTACATGGCTGAAAAATAAGAGAGAGTTCAAAATATTTGCATTTACATCAAGAACAAACAGGCAATTACTCTCAACAAACAGGAGAAAAGGGATCAAATTTCAGGCAGGAGCTTTAGCTGATTGGTTAGAAAACAAAACACACAAGCAAGTTAGTCCTGGGAACAGAAGCTCCCTCCTTCCAAGGATTGTGTGTTAACCCATTGCATGTTGAATTGCCATATCCCAACAACACAAAGTTGTGGTAAAGGTAGCTAAAAGTATAAAAAGGCAATTCTCTATGCATACTGTGCAACAGTTGTGATGGGAGTCTCAAGACCTATGCAATCAAACTGCATAATGCTGGTTGCTTAGGCATAATACCCAGCACACTTCTACTAGCATAATGCCATGTTATGTAGTGGTAACTAACTAACACAGCTAAATTGCCGGCTTTTTAAAAACAGCTAATCATAAAGCTTATTCTGCCTCTTAACAGCAAACAAGTGCTTAACAGCAAGCAAATGTATGTGTTTTCTAGTTATGTAGAAGCATTACGTGCTCAGATGCGGGAAAAGATCAAAATGTACAATATTAATTTGCCTCCGTTGTGTTTCTGTGGATCGGACTTCTGGGACTCTCACCCAGACAACTGTGCCAACAACTGTGTGTTTTACAAAAACCATAAAGGTATGTATTTGATCTTTTAAAGACCCCTATTGCTCATTAACTATTAACAGCAACTGAGCACTCCTTATGTAAATCTGAGTCCTGACATAATCCCAAAAAGTGTTTTAATAGGTGCCACTTATCTTTTAATCATAATATCTAACCGTGGAATTATGAAGCCCACTGTCCAGATACCTATGTCATGATTAACGGGTCTATTCAACTAACATAGTGAATCCATGGCTTCTGTTGAGAAAAAGAAAAAGTCATTTGACTAGTCTGCACATCATTCTAGAAACCTCAGTCACACCTGCCTCTGCTGTCTCTCAATTTAATATAAAGGTAATCCTGTTCCTTTCTTTTTCAGCATATGCGCAGGCCTTACAATCTGTCATCTCATCTTGTAATATACTTGATGGAGGTTCAAACAAAAGACTCGCGATCCATACCTTTGCTACTATTCATGCTCATTCCAAGAATTCATGAAAGAAAGACCTCTTCTTCATCCCTTCTTAGTTGTCTAAATCAACATTTCTTGAAATCGGTGTGACTGAGCAAATGCACAGGCATTCATGTCTAACGTAGACCAGTAGTTCCCAACCTGGGGCCCATGTCCCACAGGGGGTCTTCAGTTCCCTGAAGCCCAAGTCAGTATATTGGCTGATCAGTGCTTTGGGGGATCGACTTAGGCTTCTGGGAACTGAAGTCCAAAAAAACCAAAGGTTTGGAAACGCTGGTTTAGATTGTGTTCCAAATAATACTGAAAATTAAATACATTGGAAAGGGGGCTGCTTCCACCAAAAATATTTTTCTCTTTTACTAATCCTCTTTTGTACTGATTTCTACAAAGTACAGCTTTATCAAAAACAGTAAATTGTCATGTATGCTGTAAGTCATGAGAAAAAGCCTTGGGTTGATTTTGACCTGAATCAGACCTGGTCACCCAGTATACTCACTCAAGGATTTGTGATTTAGTTTCTGACGCCTGTATGGAGCACTAAGGAACAACTACTGTATCTTGGTTCTTTTGCACTTAACAAGGAACATCCTTTTAATTTCCCCTTCCTTTTTGACATCGTACCAAGAATCTTTGTGTCTGGGTGGATCTTAAATTCCTGCCTTCCCCTTCCTGCAAATTCTGAAGGTCCAACTTAAATATTGCATAGAAAAGTAGAAAGAAAAATTTATCAATCCAGGAGGATAAGTTTATTGCTAATAATGGTGGCACTTAAAATGTCAGTCTCTGTTGAAGAAATATGCACATTTTATTTAATTTCTTTAAGAAATTTGACATATTGCAAGAGGAGCTATTAAGTAGAAAATTATGGCGGCATGCAGTATTTTCTTCAGTTTAATAATATCTAGACAAAGGGAATCTGTTGTCCTTTTGCTGGAAATGGAATCTGGAGATTATACCATCTTTATTATAATTTGAATCCATAAGTTAGGCAGAAATGCTTTTGAAATGTTTTTGACAACATTTATTAGATGCTGGCTTCTTTTGACTCGTAACCTTCTCAGCTGTAAATGTTTTTAATGAGAACTGCTGTTTTGAACACAGCGCAGGAATATAATTTTCTGTTGTTGACCCATCCCAATAAAATGTTTTATATTTAAGTCTTTGTATCTACTCACGTATCTTTTGTTCTGTTCTGTCTGTGCTCTGATACAACACAGCCACAAATGAATTCTAAAAGTATTATCTAATTAGCTACTTCTACCCATTTCTATTGTGTGTCATCATCTTCCGCATCCCAGCATGACCCCCATACCGCTGGTCTAGTTCCATGAGTCACTTTCTCGTCCTAAGCCCTTTTTGGCACAATTAGAAAGTAATAAAAAGTTAAATCCCTGGAGATGGTACTCTTTAAATTTCGTGTATCTGATCAATCTACGTACAAGGGCTGGTGTTTGAATGATGACTCCAATAACGAGTCACCAAGCCATTGCAAACCAGTTTGTGGTTTAGAAAGATAAGCTACCATCTCATTCATTCTGGTCCAAATTTTCAAGTCCATTCAGTCTCCTTTGCACAGAAACTTTGAAGGCAAAGCTTTGTCTTTGTTGGTAGTTTGGTAGTCATCAAAACATGGATTTAAACGTTAAAAATTAGTAGGGTATTGATGGTTGCATTTTGTGTTTAGCATTCTTTTAATTGAGTGGTGTGAAATGCTTCAAAGTGTCTCAAGGATGGGACTTGCCATAACTTTGTATATTCCAGTCCAAGAAAGTAAGGAATATGATCTTGGGGTTTTCAAGCAGCATAAAGCTCCTACACTGCAGATCCGGTACAAATTGTAGAATCCTTATATCCCAGCCTAGACAACAATGTATTCCACTTGTACTTCAGGCTTCACCTTCTTCAGAAAAGCCACTGAACTTTGGGGAAACCAAGCAAGAATATATCCAGTGTGAATTCACATAGCTACCAATATCCTTGAGTGCACAAATGAATGTTTAGGTTCCTTTTGAGTATTTTTATCCTGTAGATAAGCTGAATATGTGTGGGAAAAGTAAATGTCCCAAAGGTTTCTGAGAGGTGGAAAGAGCCATGATGTTTAAACGGCTGGGTTTATAGCAGACCTATAGAAAAGACTGTAGGGTGACTGACAATACCACTGATGTCTTTTGCAGCCTGCAGTGTCTGGAATGTAGTGGATAGTTAATAACACTATATTGCTGAAAATTTACCTATGTAAATGTTTAGGATTGAGACGGATGGAAACTTCATGCTACAGTATATATGATTTATGGCCCAAAAGTGTTTTCTGAGAAATGCACCTCTCCCCTCTCTAACTTACCTGAGATAACCTAACTGGGTGGGGCTCAGACCCGCCTCTGTTTTTCTACATCTGTGTATTTGATTGGCATACAGGTAAATGGGTAAAAGTTAAAAAGATCTTAATCTGGTAATGGAAATTAAATGGCATTCATGCAGCAGCAGAATGTAGAACAGGAGTTCTCAACCTTTTTAAGCTGGGGGAGACGGGTCTCGTTCCCTCAGACAGATTCGGGGACAGGATGGCCATTTTGCCCTTTCTCCACACAGCACTACCAGGGGGGGGCATGAAATGATACTATGGGCCACATCTGGTTGAGAACATGAGATATTCACATGAAACTGCCAAAATGTTTGGCGAGTTGATTCCGTAGTTCCTTTCACCTGATCCAGTGTGAAAAAGATTAGATGGCAGCACAAGACTGCTGTTACCAGGATATGCCCGATTGTGGCTCAAAAATACCACAATCTTTGAGGAGGCTCTGTGGGCCCATTTGAAATAGTTAATTACTCACCCTAAATAAAGGTTTAAAAATGGAATCCTGTCGTGTTCATTGCCTCTCAGTAATCATTGTAAAGGGGTTTACACCTAAAATACCTACAAATTAATTTATGCACAGAGGCTGGAACACCACATTTTCATGAAGATTTTTGGCAAAGAACCTAGAATCGGTCTTTCAAGGATAGTGGATAAGTGTCTACTGTGACTTGTGTATAGGGAGCACTGTTGTAATATGGGGTCCAATTTTACCTTGATGGGAATCCAAATCTGACAATTAGTGATGTCATTATGTGAGGACAGATGGTAGACAACAATAATACTTAGCTGCTGCTTAAGGACTATCAGAGGTTTGAGATTTAATGCCATCAGAATGCTAGTAAAACCAAGCTTTTCCTTTCCTTTTACATTCAAAAGAGGATGTCTGATCCAGTGTTTGTTGAGACTAGGTGAGGATAAATGGATCCAGACAAGTCAAAAATGTTCCAGCAACAGACTGCTTAGGGAATAACTTAGTCATTCGTATTTTACATGGATATAGTCTACTTCCATTTATGCAATAGTTTAAATTCTGTGTGTGTTTTTTCCTATAGCCTCCTGGTGATACTTCAAATTACTGCCTATGAAATCTAGCGGGATTCCCACCTCCCAAAAAATCCGATAAGGTTTCATAACTTAGTTCTTCTCACACATCCATCTTGTCTTTAAAGGCAATGCTATGAAGACAAAAAAAGTACTGTCTCCACCATATTTCTTCCTACTCTCTATCTGTAAATCCATGATCTATTCTGAAACAGTGAAGCAAAAGAAAGCAAGGGTTATACTAAGGGCTGGAAATTTTCTATAGTTCAAGATAGAATCATTAAGCTTTTAGACTCTACTTTAAATGCCTGAACTTGCTGATCAGGAACAGTGAAAAAGCCACTCTACATTTATCATAGAATCATAAAATAATTGAGTTGGAAGAAGTCTATGACCATTGAGTCCAACCCCCTGCCAGCTGTATGCGGATCAAGAAGTGACAGTTAAGACAGGATACAGAACAACTGATTGGTTTTGAATAAGAAAAGGAGTACAAGGCTGTATATTGTTACCGTGCATATTTAACTTATATGGATGACACACAAGCCAGAATTAGGATTGCTGGGAGAAATATCAACAGCCTGAGATATATAGATGACTCTACCCTAATGGTAGAAAGTGAAGAAAATCTAAAGAGCCTCTTGATGTGGGTGAAAGAGGAGAGTGCAAAAGCTGGCTTGAAAATCAAAGATCACATCCAGCCCCATCACTCCCTGGCAATAGAAGGGGAAGAAATGGAAGCAGTGACAGACTACCTTCTTGGAATCTAAGATCACTGCAGACGGTGACTGCAGCAATGAAATAAAAAATATGCTTACTCCTTAGGAGACAAGCTATGTCAAACCTAGGCAGCATAATAAAAAGTAGAGACATCACTACCAACAAATATCCACATAGTTAAAGCAATGGCTGAGCACAGAAGAATAGACACCTTCAAAAGGATGCTGAAGAAGAATTTTGAGAGTCCCGTGGACTGCAAGAGGATCAAATCAGTCCATCATGGGGAAAAAAACCAACCTTTACTACTCTTTGGAAAGACAAATACTGAAGGTAAAGCTCAAATACTTTGGCCACCAAGTGAGAAGAAAGGACTCACTGGAGAAGCCCCTGATGCTAGGAAAGATTGAAGGCAAGAGGAGAAGGGCAGCAGAGGATGAGATGGTTAGACACCATTGTTGACGCAGTGGATGTAGATCTGGGCAGACTCTGGAGGATGGTAGATGAGAGAGGAGCCTGCCGTGCTATGGTCCATGAGGTCACAAAGAGTCAGGCTTGACTGTGCAACTGAACAAGTTTCTAAATTACAGTACTTGGAGCAAGGAAGCACATGTAAGATGGAAGAACATTCCACATTGATGGGGGAGGGAGCGCGCAATGCTGAGAAATCCCAACTTCTTGTAACAGCCTTCTGAGCCTCAGAGCAAGAACACAAAGACCTAATGCCTGAAAGGTTTGGGCCATATTTAATCAGAAGTGCCATGGTTCACCATCACTGGCCTAGCTGCTGTATTCACCTATTCAACTAGCTATTCTGATACTTGAAGAAATTTGTCTAATAATTTAAGTTAGTATCGACACAAGAACTGTGTCAGCAGAATTTAATCAGTTTCGGTGATGCTTTTACTGTAACTGCTTTGAATTTGATTCTTGAGTTTCCATTATGACAATGAATAGTGAGGATTACATTGGATTTACTAGGTAAATACAGTAACCTGTGCAAAATACTAACCCTGTTCCGTCTGCTTATGAGAGATTTTCTTATTTGATTCTTTTGAACTTTTCTTCCTGTATAGCTAATTCTATGCTTAGATCACCCAGTGTGGTATCGTGAGGGGAAATGACACAATAAAATCCAGATCGCCTGGGTTCAAATCTCAATTCAACCACAGACATTCATTGGCTAGGAGTCCAAGACATTCATTGGCTACTTGTCAAGATACTAGAGAGGCCTGAATACTACCTTGTTTGTCTTGGTGTGGGTGAAGCCAGGAGGGTCAAATGTGCTGATGGTTTGGAGAATCTTCCTGTTCCACCACCTCCCAACACGTAGCTTGACCTGACTAAACATTGCTTCCAGGAAGTGCAAAAATCCACAATATTAAGTGCCTTTGTCACACCAAATCTGCAAGATAGAACTGCCTTTACATCCACACACTTACAGACTCAGTAGATAATTGAGGCAAGAGTTGGCTTTGAATCAGGGTGGCCAAACTACAGCCCACAGGCCAGATCTGGCCCATGCCGCCTAATAATCTGGACCACGCCACCTGCACCGCTCTCGGAAGTGGAAGTTAAATGCACCTGTGCACGCGCAAAACGCTGACATAAATGCACCTTTGGTTGTTGTAAATGCATTAAACTTCCACTTCTGGAGGGGGGAGGAACCATTTGCCCGGCCTGCTCAACCACGTGACTGGTTTGCAGCCCAAAAAGTTTGGCCACCCCTGCTTTCCATCCTTCTGATCAAAAAGGCGAACAACTGAATCGATTTTTAAAAATATTGTATTAAGATGAGAAAAGGACCCAAAAACAGAAAAGTTCAAAAGAAGTTTGCAAAAAATTTCAGCGATATATTGGAGCAAAAAATAAAAGTCTGAGGCAGCAGTAATACAAATCACACACAAGAGAAAATAAAAAAGCTAACTAAACTACCTAGTACTTCTACTGTAACATAATTTCAATATAGTCTTGGAGCATACACAAACCATATTCCATACAATATACCAACAAATAAGCAGGACATCTAAAAAAGAAAAACTAAAGTAACTTCTGGGTCTTCTTTTGTGTATTAAGCTTCATCTTCTGGGCTTTTCCAGAAAATCTGCCAATTAGGCATTGAGTTCCCTCAAACCTCTACAAGGGCACCAATATTGGTGTGCATCCCTTCCTTTCACAGCTAGCCAATTCAAGGCACTGAGTACAAAGCCCAAATTTTCCAGAAGAGCACAGCATTCTACAAACCTTCAATTTCTCAATCTCTTGATGCTATTTTTTAAATATTAAAAACTTTAGTAGCTTGTTATAAATCTTTTCCAACTTGCCAACATATAACATACAATCCCACATTAAGATGTATTGTTCAGCCCTTGCTGTCCTTCATAGTCAGAAAATGCCTGTTTCTTTCAGTACTTATAATCCAAAGAAAGTTTCCAGGGCACCATGAATAACAGAGTCCAGAGGTAAATACAGACTTCTATTTACCCAGGATGCAATTTTTCCCCTCCTTGTGCTTTTCTGAGCCTTTCATTTCTGCTACTCTGTTCTTATGTCAACCCCAACCAAGAAGCCATTTATCTCTTTAATAGGATCTTTTAATGCCATTTATTAGTTGATAACTCATGACCAATTTGCGTCAACGGAAGCAGCAGCTTGCTAATCTTTTAAGATGGGGTTACTCTCTCCAAGGTCTCACACGGAACAAATCGTGTCCTTTTCCCCTTCTGAAATAGTAACAACCCCTAGATAGCAAATTAAAATGGACTTTAGCACAGGAGAAATACAGGGCGTATTTTTCAAAATAATGTCAAATTAACGTGACTATCCCAAGAGGTCACTTGCTTTAGGACAGGGGTTGCAAACCTTTTTATGCCAGGGGCCAGGTCACACTCTCTCAGATAGTTGAGGTGGCCGGATTGGTGGTCCTCCTGCCATTTATGGCTGTTGCAAATTTGTTTAAAACGGCCATAAATGAGTCCATGGCTGATTCTGGCAGTGGCAGCAGCTGAAGCAAGGGCAGGGGCTGAATTATTTGGCCTGTGGTCAAATCCTCCAGGCAAGTGAAGTACAAGGGGAAGAGGAAGGATTACAGCTTGAGACGAGAACAAAAAGTCAAGGGATACCTTATTACCTTGAATGAGTTCAAAACCCCAGGATTGAGTTCAAAACCCTTTGGCTATTGAAGGAATTGGCTAAGGAGATCACAGAACCACCGTCTATCATTTTCCTGAAATCATGGAGGACAGGTGAAGCGCCAGACAATTGGTGGAGATAGCCCTATCTTCAAAAAGCAAAAAAGAAGAACTGGGGAACTACAGACCAGTCAGCCTGATGTCAAAACTAGGGGAAATTCTGGAGCAGATTAAAAAATGGTCACTCTACCAATAACTAAAAAACAATGCATCAATAACTAGAAGCTATAAGGATATCAAAGGATATCCCACTACCATAGGACTCATTCCACCTGACAGAGACCTGCACCCATCCAGGAAGCCAGCATAAAACCTTTTGCTGCCTCAAAGTACAGTTGGTTCTGCTCCAGGCTAGAGAAATCTATGACTGAAAAAGGTTTCAATCACTGACTGTTTATACTTACAAATCAGCCAGATCAGGAAGGAGATGGCAATGTAAATTAGGGGGCACTTTGTACCGTTGCCAATAAAGAAATAAAAGAAGTGGAAATCTCCCACTGGCTTATGCTCTATAATAAAAATACAACATCTTCTGTTACAAATCAACTTTTATTTGAAGGGGGGGAAATAGATCAAAGTTCAAGGTCACAAAAATAGACAAGGAATTTTTTTTTCGATTTCCCCTTTCCCTGGATGAAATAAGAAAAGCATTATCTATCTATATATCCTGGTAAAGGCAGCTAATGAAATCAAGACTATGTCTTTCTACTGTTCTACTCACAAGCAAGCATAGGTAACTCCCGTCTCCACCTGCATTTTAAACATGCATTAGCTCATGTCACATTATAAGACGTATCAGACAAGAAACAAAAATAAAAACAGAAATAAATTCTAAAGGCAAAACATTGTGGCATCTTAGATACTAGTTGCTATATTATAATGTGAGTTTTTGTGGATCAAGATGACTTCCTCAGACGTCAGCATGTTCAGATACGACTTTCATGTTCTTGATCCACAAAAGCTCACATGAAAACATAGCAGCTAGTACATAAGGTGCCACAATGTTTTGTCTTCTTTATTTTGTTTTTAATTTTGTTTTGCCTTTTTTCCTGATACAGTAAAACACCGGCTAACGATTGGATCGGATAACGCTAAAATCGCATAATGTTAAGTAATCTGGGGAGGAGAATTGGATCAAATAACGTTAAGGTCCTATGGGATGGATCGGATAACAACCGCTAAAGCCTGTGCGGTTACAATGTATCTCTATGGAGCTTTAACGTTATCCGATCCATCCCATAGGATTTTAACATGCATCGGATAACACTAAAAATCGGATAACACCAAGACTTGTGGAACCAAGTTTTAGCGTTATCCGGTGTTTTACTGTATGTCTTATGACATGAACTAATGTAAGTACAGTATGCCTTATTCCAGGAGTTCTCAACCTTTTAAAGCCAGGGGCTTGGTCACGCTCTCTAGACAGCTTCAGGGGCCAGTCAGCCATTTTGCCCTTTCTCCACCACATGACACTTCCTGGTATGGTGGAGGTGGTGGTGGGTCACATGAAATGGTGCCGCAGGCCGCATCCAGCCCACAAGCCACAGGTTGAGAATCCCTGCCTTATTCCCACCACAGCCATTTGAATGCACAATCAAACATGGCTACTACTTTGAAAATTGTAAGACATGTTATCCATTGTAGTTTGCACCATTATATGTACTCAAACCAATGAGCTGAACTAGCATGTTACGCTGATGCCCCTGTGCATTGGTGCTAGAGAAAAGTATTAGCATAAAGGGCACATCAAACCATGTCCAAAGTCCTATTACTTAGCATAGCAAGTTACACTAGAATACAGCCATTGGATCATGGAGATTTGGTGAGTCAACTTCTTCATAAGTTCCATAGATGCAAATGGGGCTACTATGTAGCGTTAGCATTTAGAGTTAGTGTTGCTGCTTGATATACTGGTTATAATCCTGTTCATTAGTGTGGTAAATCACAACTAGAGCAGGCCCATTTGCATTTATGGAGGAAATGGATCACCAAATCCCTACTGAATTAATAGGCCTACTTTAGTACAATTTACTACACTAAACAACAGGCTTTCAGCCAGTGTATCAGAACTGCAATACTAACCCCAAATGCTAAAACTACATCACAATATAACCTGTGCTATATCAGGTTTTCACCTCTGCATGTATCTCTTCCCCAAAAGTTAAGATGTTTTTAAAAAAAACCACATGTCAAAGCATCAGAGTCATACTTTTCAATCTAAGGAGTGGGCACATATACCTGAGTCCGGCTGTGTTTCTTGATAATCTGTGTTAGGATACCTTTGGTCTGATGCAGGTGTGGAAACAAAGCCTTCCTCATGTGTTCTGATGAATGTTTCCTGAATGATGTGGAAGCAAGGCGAGGTGGACAGAAGGTGCATTATATAAAATGACTGCATTCTTATCCAGTATCCTGGAGATTAAGTGAAACCATACTCATAATCTTTGTCAACAATACAAAAAGAGTTTTCCCCAAATTATATTCAAAATTAAAATGAGTCGGGATAAAGCATGTAGGCAGAGTTGGTAGAGATGCTTTGAGGGCTACGTTTATGTTGTCAACAAAAATTATGAGTTGCTTTCATTCGGTCTCTAGGACGCTGGATAAGAACATAGTCACGTTATATAACCTCTTGCCACCTAAAGAGCTAATAAATGTAGAGTTACAGAAGATCAGGAGAAAAGAGTTAGTTATAAAGATTATATACAAGCGTTTTATTTGTAGATAGCATAAACATTGTTACAATGGGAAGTTGATGTGCTCTACAAACTCTTTACATTTTCAAGGTCTCTGGAACAGGCACGTCCTCCTAAAGCCCTTTTAAAAAGTGACACAGGTTGCAGATGAGAAAGGCGGACAGACAGGTAGAGCAATGTGGACCAAGTTTTGTATGCACATAATGCAGTCTCCCCTGTGGCCAATTAGTTACGCTGTTGTCCTCAGATGCCATTGCAGATGCTGTCCTGTCACCCATATTGATGTAGCAACCAGTCCAGATGACTTACTTCCCTGGAACCAGAGAACATCTTGCTTTCTGTCTCAGACAGCAACATAATTTGGGTAAAGCAGAGCACATCTTCCACTGGCTGATTCCAAATGAGGGACTTTAATGGTTGTTTTTCTTCTTCATAAAGATAAAAGTTAAAGGTCACCCTTGCTTGAAAGCCCGTCGTATCCGACTCTAGGGTTCAGTGCTCATCTCTGTTTATAGCCAAAGAGCCAGCGCTGTCTGCATTTGCAGACATTTCCGCGGACATGTAGCAGGCATGCTTAGACACTCGGAGTGCATGGAATGCTGTTTACCTTTCTCACCAAAGTGGTACCTTTTTGTCTACTTGCAATTTCTTGCTTTCAAACGGCTAGGTTGGCAGGAGCTGGGACAGTGACAGGCGCTCATTCTGTCACGCAGTACTCAGATTTTGACCTGCTGACCTTCCGCCTGCCAGTCAGCTTCTTAACCACTTGAACCTCTATTAAAAATATCAGAGAGTAAACAAATATCAGAGAGTGAACAAAACAGCAAAAAAAAAAAAAGACAAAAATGTTGTAGCACCTTAAAGACTAACTCTTAAATGAGAGCTTCATGGACCAAGTCCACTTCATCGCTTTTGCAATGTTTTTGTAATGTCTTTGCAATGTTTTTCAAATTTCTTATGATGTACACTGGTGTTTTATTTTATTTTACTGTACTGTATTCCATTATATTTTATTGTATCATTAGATGAATTGTTATTGTTTGCTGCCTTGAGTCACGTAGCCGAGTTGGGAGGCATACAAATCCAATCAATCATTCAGTGATAAGAGCGAAGCCTCATGGCATCCATTTATACACATCAGGCACCAGTCTAACAGAAAAGTAACAATGTAGTTTTTTACAACTGACAATAATGGAAAATCCCCAGTTATTCAAGCCTGCTGCAAAGCCTGGCACCATTGCAAATGGTTGCAAAACAAAATTCTCTTTTAATGCCAACTGTGAATTTTCCATTATTGTCAGTTGTAAAAAGCTACATTGTTACTTTACTGTTAGACTGGCCAATCATTATGTGCCTGTGTATCTGAGGTCTATAAATAAGGGATTCTCAACCTGCGGCCCAATGGCCAGATGTGGCCCACGGCACTATTTCATGTGCCCCCCCTTGACTCCACCACAGCAGGAAATACCATGTGGTGAAGGAAGGACAAAATGGCCATCCAGCTCCCAAAGCTGTCTGAGGGAGTGTGACTCAGCCCCCGTCTTAAAAAGGTTGAGAACTCCTGGTATAAATGGATGCCATGAGGCCTCACTCTTATGTCTGATGAAGTGGACTTGATCCATGAAAACTCACATTTAAATACAGGAGTTAGCCTTTAAGGTGCCACAACATTTTTGTCTCTCCCCCCCCCCCCCGTTTTGTTTTGTTTACTCTCCGATATGCTTGCACAGATTAAAATGGCTACCACTCCAATCTATTAAAAATGTATTCTTTCCATAGGCTGTATCGCAGCGTTCTTGTCAATGAACAATATACAGTCATACCTCGCATAACGAATTTAATTCGTTCTGCGAGGTTGCTCGCTATGCGAAAAATTCGCTATGCGAGTCTGACTCGCATAACGAATTTTTCGCTATGCGAGTCGGACTCGCATAACGAATTTTTCGCTATGCGAGTCGGACTTTTCCCTATGGAAAAACTCACATAATGAGCGCTTCTATGGGGAAAACTCGCATAGCGAATTTTTTTCGCTATGCGAGTTTCCCCCATAGAAACGCTCGTTATGCGGATTTTTCCATAGGGAAAAGTCCGACTTGCATAGCGAAAAATTCGTTATGCGAGTCAGACCGCTTAGCGAAAAACTTGCTCGTTATCTGAGTTTTTCGCTAAGCGAAATGCTCATTATGCGAGGTTTGACTGTAGTTTGTCTATTACCTCTTTGTGCAAATTAAGTTGTTTGGGTTGTTCACTTATTGTCCTCATGCAGTTTGTCTTTAATGAAGACAATAATGAATCAAATAGCTACTAGTGTTTCCCATTCATACCTACCAACCCACCACCGCCTGGAAAATGATGGGAACTTTCTGACAACTTATGTGAAACATTGGCTGTCAGTAGAAGTTTAAAAACTCAAATCCCAAGAGTGAAGAAGTCTCTACAAATGGGAGTCTCACTTTTACCTCTATTTGTTATTAAGCTGTAGAAAAAAATTGAAGACTGAATGTTTAATTTTTTAAAAGCAATTCATTGCATAACTTGTATTAGTTGTCATTTCTCTTGTGCTACAGGGAGCTTAGGACTGATAAGAGAATGACATAAAACGTCACAACCTATTCGCAGCATTTCTAAAATTATGATAGCTTCCTGTGCCCCAATATTCCTCTGCCTGTTCTTCAGTTTCAGAGGGAAGAAGTGTTCATGCTAAAACAATTTGGTCTACACACCCTCTAAGCCAACTGTGCTCAGTGTTTTAATCCATCCTAATGTTTTGGAATTTGATACACCTAAGCCCCAGCATAACCCAAGAGACAAAAACTGGGATGGCCCAAAGTCAAGAACCATTGTCCCAAACTCACTCTGACCAAGCTTTTAAGGTCACGACGAGGTGGAGGAATATCCTATACCTTAATTGGTGTTAAAATAAAATCCAGCTGCTGATCAAATCAGCATCTATACATGAAGAGAGGATCAAAACATTTTGTTCTTGTGTTGGGCAGCCCTATGTCTTGGACTAATCCAGGGCTCTCTAATAAGAGCCCTAGTGGTACAGTGGATAAAACTACTGTACCACAGCCAAAACACTGTGAATTCAGTCCTAATAGGGATCAAGGCTGACTCAGCTTCCATATTTCCTAGGTCGGTAATTTGAGTTCCCAGTATGTTGAGGCCAAAATGATAATTAACATGAGAAATGCCCAGGGAGTGCTATGGGGCATTAAATAATAATAATAATAATAATAATAATAATAATAATAATAATAATAATAATAATAATAATAATAATAATAATAATAATAATAATAATAATAATAATAGTAGTAGTAGTAGTAGTCGTAGTCGTCGTCGTCGTCGTCGTCGTCGTCGTCGTCGTCGTCGTCGTCGTCGTCGTCGTCGTCGTCGTCGTCGTCGTCGTCGTCGTCGTCGTCGTCGTCGTCGTCGTCGTCGTCGTCGTCGTCGTCGTCGTCGTCGTCGTCGTCGTCGTCGTCGTCGTCGTCGTCGTCGTCGTCGTCGTCGTCGTCGTCGTCGTCGTCGTCGTCGTCGTCGTCGTCGTCGTCGTCGTCGTCGTCGTCGTCGTTATTATTATTATTATTATTATTATTATTATTATTATTATTATTATTATTATTATTATTATTATTATTTAAGTATAATTGCTATTGCTATCCTGAGTGAAGATTCTAAATAGGGAACAGAGTTATAAGTACAGTTGTCTGATTCTTCCCTTTGTGTTTTCTCTTTCTGTCCGTTCTTCCCTCTAAATTGAGACATACTGTGGAAAAATTCTTTTACTACCTAATAAACAGTGAGTAACAACTGTTAGACTGGTGAAAAGTAGAAGTCTTGAATGGGCAGGACATGTGGTGAGAATGAAAGAGGAGTGGAGGCCAAAGATAAGGAGGGATATGATCCCATTAGGCAGAAGACCAGTGAGAAGACCTAAGAAGAGAAAGAAGGATGGAAGGTGTAAGAGAGGATCTGTTGTGGCTGAGAGCCTGGGAGAACTGGAGAACTGGATCTGACATATGATAGCAAGACATACATTACATACCTTGGCCAATCATCCACTAAAATGCCAAGATCAGTGGCTTCCGAGACAGGAACGACCAAACAATCTTTTGAAAGAGAGGAGAAACAGCCAAGAGGCAGGCAAGATAATCTGGAAAAAAAGACCAAAATTTCAATCTTATTCATGTTGAGTTTCAAAAGATGACAGGACATTTATGATGAGACGTCCAATAGGCAGCTTGTCAAGGAAATTGAAACTTCATCACTAAGCTCAAGATAAGACTGGTATACTTCTGTATCATCAGCATAAATATGATGATGAAAATACAAACTAGAAATTAAAGCACCCAAAGGAAACATATATGGAGAGAAAATAACTGAGCTTTGAGGAACATCTACAGGGAGGGGAAAAGATTGAGAGGTTTTAAGGTTTCCCTTGCTCAAAACCAAGTCATATCCAACTCTAGGGTTCAGTGCTCATCTCTGTTTCAAAGCCAAAGAGCCAGCGCTGTCTGCTTCTGCAGACATTTCCATGGTCATGTGGCAGGCATGACTAGACACTGGAGTGCACAGAATGCTGTTACCTTCCCACTGAAGTGGTCCCTATTTATCTACTTGCAATTTCTTGCTTTCGAACTGCTAGGATGGCAGGAGCTGGGACAAAGACGGGAGCTCATTCCGTCCTGCAGTATGTGGAAATCAAACTGCTGACCTTCCACCTCCCAGTCAGTGTCTTAGCCACTTGAGCCACTGTACTCATGGAAATTGAAAAGAAATGATATAGCATATAAGAAAAGCTAGAACTTGTATAAGAAGCAAGAACTAGCATTTCCAGGAACACCCAAAGAGGGCAGTCTTGCCAAAAGATTCTGCTGGTCCAGTGTATCAAATGTCAAGCATCACCAACACCCACGAGTAATGTTGAGCCTTGGACGCTAGGATGTCATTTAGAATGTGAGACTGTGTGTCTCCATTGAATGTCCAGCTTGAAATCCAGGCTGAAAAGGATCAGTGGCGTTTGAAAGAGCTATTCTTTCCAGAACTTTGGACAAAAAAAGGAAGAAGATAAACTGGTCGATAATTAGTGCAAATGAGAAGAACCTGAAGGGGAATAAAGAAAATAAAGGAAATGATCACTTTTGTTGTTCAGTCGCACAGTCGATTCCGACCCTTTGCGACCCTATGGACCACTGTCCGCCAGGTACTTCTGTCCTCCACCATCCTCCTCACCTCGCTCAGTTCTGTGCCCATTATCTCTACAATACATCTAGCCATCTCATTTTTGGCCACCCCCTTTTTCTTTTGCCCTCCACCTTTCCCAGCATCAATGCGTTCTCAAGTAAATCCTCTCTTCTCATTTGATGTCCAAAGTACTTTAGCTTCATCTTTACTATTTGACCTTCAAGGGAGCAGTCAGGGTTGATTTCTTCTAAGATTGACCTATTTGTTCTCCTTGCTGTCCAAGGGACTCTAAAAAATCTCCTCCAACACATTTCAAAGGCATCTAATCTTCTGCGCTCAGCTTTCCTAATGGTCCAGCTCTCACAACCATACATTGCCACCAGGAATACCATTGCTTTAACTAGACGAATTTTTGCACAATGTGATGTCTCTACTTTTCACTATGTTTCCCAGGTTTCTCAGTAATTAGAGGGGAAGCAGACAGAATTGCAGAAGCCCACTCTTCTACCACCCAGGAAAAGTCAGAACTTGTCCTGGGGGTTTAAACTCTGCACAGTACCAATGGCAAAGATACTATGTTATCCTTCACCTCAAGGGAAGGAAGCCCGATTAGACTTTCGTGTGAGTGCTAATTATTGATGGGCAACCTCAAAGCACCTGCTCTCCTTTCTTGTTTGGTTCATTATTTTCCAATCAAGTTTATTCTGGATAGTCTTCCAAACACAGTTTGCCATCAAGCTGAAGATGAGCCTTTAGCAACTCTTTGAACAGAGGACTTTTGTCTATAGAGCAGGACACATAATCACTCTATATTCCAAGCAAATCCCCTATTTTGTTAGCTTTGAAATACTGTATCCTAAATTGGATACAGATACCCATAACCTAACAATGTTAGTTTTTATTTATTAGTATTACAGTTCCTTGGTGGCTGCAAAATTCCAAAAAATAAATGTTTTCAAGCTCTGGTCATTTTTAGACTGATAGAAATCAGTGCAAGTTAAGCTGGGTTTAGTGAATTTACTCTAAGTATGGATGTAATCTGATGGAGAAATAGTTTTGTGTTTTGGACAGCTATTTTTCATACTTTAGATGTGAGCTATTTTTCATACATTAGATCAGGGGGGGGCACCCTTTTAAAGTTGGGGGCCGGGTCTTGCTCCCTCAGACAGTTGAGGGGGCCAGACTCCACTGTAGATGTTGCCATAAACACTTCTATAAATGCATCCACGACTGCCATAAACACCTCTGTGGGTGCCACAAATACACCAATGGCTGCCATAAACAGAGCCGCAGCTGCCGTAAACACATCTGTAGCCACTGTAAAATTGTCCACATCCACTTCCACTAACACTTCAGGCAGTTGGAGTGAGGGTGGATGATTTGGCGCTGTGGGCCAGATTCAGCCCACGGGCTGCAAGTTCCTGACTCCTGCATTAGATGATGTACAAGAGACCACAAACTGGCCCAATCCTGTCCTGTGCCCAAGCTGGACTTTTTTGGACCTTTTTTTAAAGAGCTGGGTTGTAGGAATTCCTGTACACCCAGGAGGGTCACTTTAAGGGTGATAATCCCAGTGAAGTGACCCTTTCCAGAACAATCCTTTATCACCATCTGATCACATTCTAAAATTCAAGTCTGTATCCAATCCTTCCCCCCCCCCCCATCAATATCTGCAGTTCAGTTCAGTTCAGTTCATACATGTCTCATAAACATGATTTATCCCTGTGGTACAAATTTATTTGGTGCGAATCCTAGCCATTTACATATACTGTAGCATTTAATTTTGTTTGGGTGGGGAAATTGCTAATACTGGACAATTTTTTTGTTAACTATGAAAAGAGAGTGGTTTTAGGAAAGGCAGTGCACCCAATTGGTTAATTATGGTACTTCATGTGTTCTGAGAAGAGGAGGAGTTGGAGTTTCTGGGGAGGGGGGGAGGCATCTTGGCAAAAAGCAATGCAATCTCTTGGCACATTTCCTCCCTTTGGACTTCAATTTCCAGAAGCCTAAGTTAATACATTGGCTGATCAGTGCTTTTGGGAATTGAAGTCCAAGGACCAAAGGTTGGGAAAACATTGCTTTGGAGGAAATCTACCTTTAAAAAAATTAAACATTATATATGAAGAATAATACAGCAAATACTTTGGCCCTCTCTTTCTCGCACGTTAGTGAAGTTTTTATTTTCTTATTTGTGGTTCAGCACTCTTTTGCTGCATATATATATATATAGTACTATGGTGGTCTTAGGCCACCACCAGCCAGTTTGGGGAAAATTCAATTAGTAATAATTTTTTTCTGGCTTGATAACTCAGTCCTTGAGTCACCTAGACATACCACAATTGGAAAGACCCTTCTGCTGACTCTCCTATTAACCCTCCCTAAGTTTGGTGAATTTTGGAGTTGGGGAGTCTAAGTTATGCCCCTGCAATTACTCATTGAATTTTCCCCAAACCAGCTGGCGGTGACTTAAGAGTTTTGCACAGTACTGTATATAAGAATGGTTAATTCTGATTTTATGCCTTTGTAAGAAAACAGTAGCTTCTAACCATGAGTCACAGCCAAAGATCCAAAGAGAGATTATATATATCACGGCGTATCAAGTAGGCACCTGATGTTAACTGCAAAAGGATATTCAGCATGTAGTGCTTCTGTGTTCCTGTTGTTTAACAATTACTTCCTCTGTAATTAAACTCTGCCCTTTACCCTGCAATCATTTAATTGTACTTTTACAAATATCCTTATCAAACCCTTTGGTGAGATTATAGTAAACTACACATATTAACTCACCTTTGGCAACTTTGGCTCAGCTTTATTTTTATTTTTTAGAACTAAAAGGTCTCAACATATGAGTATGTGTGTGAATGGCTTGCCAATCTCTGATCAGGAAGAAGTCCCTAATTTCTAAAATGTTCACTGTCCAGAGTGCCTCTTGGAAGTGGAGTAGAGCAGGGGTGCCCAAACCTTTCAGCCCATGGGCCGGTCATGTGGTTGAGCATGCCGGTCACGTGGTTCCTCCCACCTGGAAGTGGAAGTAAAGCATACATGCACAGAATGCACCTGTGCATGCACAGAACACTGCCATAAATGACCCATGGCTGTCATAAATGTGTTTATGACAGCCATGGGTCATGTATGGCAGGGTTCTGTGCATGCACAGGTGTGTTTTATGGGCGTGTTTTACTTCTGCCTCCAGGAGTGACAAGGGCAGTGCGGGCCGGATGTATCGTAGTAAACCCATTCATGTGGATTCACAGGGTGCTCGGGCTTCTGGGAAATGAAGTCCAAGAACATCTGGAGTGCCAAGGTTCACCATCATGGTCCTATACCTAAGCAGTCTCCAAAATGTCAAGTCCTCAACATTCCAGCTCATCTCTTGTAAACTCAAGCCAGAGTCAATCCATCTCATCTCTGGTCTTGCTCTTTTCCCAATCTCTTGCACTGACAACATTTGCTTTCCTGCTGCCTTCAACATTTTCCATCATTATTGTCTTTTTCAATGAATCTTGAAGACAGACGTACCTTCTCTGACAGCCTTTCCTGTCCATATATATGTCAGTAATGGCGAACATTTTAGCGACCGAGTGCCCAAACTGCAACCCAAAAAACCTGCTGGTCTTGTAAACCACGGATGGGAAAACCTGTGGTCCTCCTGCCATAGACTTGTAAGCTTCCAACTCCCATCAGCCCTGGCCTGCATAGACAGTAGTTAGCAATGGTATGAGTTGCAGTTCAAAATAACTGGTACAACACTATCTTACCACTGCTACAGTAAACCAAAAGATAGGTCAAGTCCAACTTAACTTTGACCACAGTTCCTTCAATAAAACTGGAATCTAGAGGAACTCTGGCTTGAGGCAAAACAGGACCACAGTATAGAATAGTGATAGCAACCCCAAAACCCACTTATTTATCACAAAGTGCCGACACAGCAGGAAGGGAGGAAGGAAATGCTCCCATTGGGCTGCTGGGCAGAGGGATGGAGTGAACTTTGTGCTGGGGGTAGGGAGGAAGAGGTCCCATTGGGCTGCTGGGCAGAGGGGTGGGGTGAACTTTATGCTGGGGGGAGGGAGGAAGAGCTCCCATTGGGCTGCTGGGCAGAGGAGTGGGGTGAACTCTGTGCTGGGGTGACTGCATAGGTGCCCACAGAGAGGGATCCAAGTGTCACCTCTGGCACATGTGCCATAGGCTCGCCACCACTGATATATGCTTTACCATCTGTAAAGTAGGCCAGACAATTATATTTAGCAGCAGTGGGGCGAGTCCCCATTTCAAATATATATATATATACAGTAAAACACCAGATAACGCTAAAACTTGGTTCCACAAGTCTTGGTGTTATCCGATTTTTAGTGTTATCCAATCCATGTTAAAATCCTATGGGATGGATCGGATAATGTTAAAGCTCCATAGAGATACATTGTAACCGCACAGGCATTAGCGGTTGTTATCCGATCCATCCCATAGGACCTTAACGTTATTCGATCCAATTCTCCTCCCCAGATTACTTAACGTTATGCGATTTTAGCGTTATCCGATCCAATTGTTATCCAGTGTTTTACTGTATAATCTAGTGGAATAGAGATGAAATAAATCAGTTTAATGCATTTGTTTCCTTGCACACCAAATAACCCATTCTCCAGCTTGAGGTCCTTCAAGGTTGCCACAGGTAAGTGAAAAACCTGTCCTATATTCCCACCTGCCTCCCAAACAGGACAAATATTTGCAGATAGCTTATCAAGAACAGAATGGAGTGCACTCACATTATCTTAAGATAGATTATCAAGATCTGCATGGTATGCCTACTCCTGCCTCAAAGAAGATGTTACAACACCAGGTACATGAAGTTAATAAATAATAGAAGGAAATTGGAATACC
The DNA here is from genome assembly GCA_030440675.1 of Furcifer pardalis. Lineage (NCBI taxonomy): Eukaryota > Metazoa > Chordata > Lepidosauria > Squamata > Chamaeleonidae > Furcifer > Furcifer pardalis. The sequence goes on along the minus strand of CP126898.1, from coordinate 27,739,379 downwards.
TAAGGAAGTCATACAAAAAAAAAAGTTTCAGACCAGGACAGGGTATAAAAAATCCTGAAGTCATTACATGTAGTGGCTCAAATAAAGGTGGTGTAAACTTTGTTCTGCTTCTTAAAAGGAGGGCAAGGATTTGTGGGTGAAGGAAAAAGGTTTCAGACAGCAGTAGAATTTCCTTTTCTTCTAAGCCACATACAGTGAGTAATTTGCCATCTGCAAAGTATTCCATGCTCTTCTTAACCCAACCTTTCCTTGATAAAAACATCAGTTTTCCATTTAGATGCTATTTCAGTCATTGTTAGATATGTCAAAATTCCCTGTAGGATAGGTCATGCTGAAGGGGAGCAACTGGCCCAGAATTATGATGTGAGCTTCATAACCATGCTAAGACTTAAACTTGGGTTTCCTGACATTCAGTCCACCCCTCCAACCACTAAACAGCGCGGGCTCTCGCCTGGTGCCAACATTCACTGCCTTTATACAAAGATACAATGTGACCTAAATTAAAATCCTATGCATTGCACTTCAGAAATATGTATAGCAGAGATAAAGAGTATGTGTATGATACCTCTTTGAAGGAAAACAGATTAACCTCCTCTCCCTGCCCCAGTCTCTCCCCATCTCACATTTTTTTAAGTAAAAATAAAATAAAAATAAAAATGTTGGGTGACCTAAAAACTTTAAAGCTTCTTCTTTTTTTGCAGCAAGGAAAGAAACAAATATTATCATTATTTTATTACAGTCCACTGTGTTTATCTTGCGTACACATTTCTCCCAGGTCATTTAGAAACCTATAAAACTTTGCTTTCTCACTCACTGGCTTACCCAGGTTGATAAAAGTTATGTTGTTTTCTGCTGACAGCAGCCAAGCTGTTACTGTCTATTGACAGCACACTTTGAAAACACAAGTTCAGGGATGTGTGGCAATGCCACAACGTATCTCTTGCTATTTAAAGTACCAAGAGATTATTTTGGAAAGCTGGAGATGTTCAATTGTAGAGGAGGAGAGGGGATGGAAAACCAAGGAAACCTGCCAGGGTTTGGTAAATGGGCACAATTCCCAGAATCCCTCACACTGTAAGCTTGGGGATATTTGGAGTTCTTTTCTTTTTGCAAGATGACACCAGAAAAGATCCACCAAAAGTTTTGCTGTCATTTCCTGATGCAAAAAGCTTCTGAAGGCCTTCCCTGCTTCCAAACCTAAGGCTATTGTTCAGTTTTCGCTTGCCTTTGACTGGAGAGAAATTCTGCTTCTGAAGGGCTGTTTCTAATCTTATGCTTTGGTTCATCTTCAGACACACATGCATTGATCATAAACATGCTGAATAGGTATATAGGATTTATGCACTAGTAGAGTAGGATTTGCAGTGATTTTGGCCATGTCTAACATCCAACCTAGCAGTTTGAAAGCAAGAAATTCCAAGTAGATAAATAGGGACCACTTCGGTGGGAAGGTAACAGCGTTCCGTGCGCTCCGGTGTCTAGTCATGCCTGCCACTTGACCACGGAAACGTCTGCAGAAGCAGACAACGCTGGCTCTTCGGCTTTGAAACAGAGATGAGCACTGACCCCTAGAGTCAGACACGACTGGCTTTCGAGCAAGGGAAACCGTTACCTTTACATAAAATATAATATAACCAGGAGCTGAAAATCCTAATTTAAGTCTCAACTCCTCTGCAGAAGATGGGAGTTTTTGTGTTGCAAATGTAGAAGTAGAAGGTGATACCTTTTTTTAAAATCACTAAACAAACAAAAAAATAATTGCTAGCTTTCAAGTGATTCAAGATCACTTCTTCAAGGTATGCAAAGGTAGGGAAATCATCAATGAAAGTTCAATCGTTCATGGCATGGTGGTCTTTTTGTATGGATCACACAGCTGATTGGCTTGTTGGTTTTGCAAGTTACCTCTTCGAAACTAAGACCAAAAAGGTAAAGGTTTCCCTTGCTCGAAAGCCAGTCGTATCCGACTCTAGGGGTCAGTGCTCATCTCTGTTTCTAAGCCGAAGAGCCAGCGTTGTCTGCTTCTGCAGACGTTTCCATGGTCATGGGGCAGGCCTGACTAGACACCGGAGCGCATGGAACGCTGTTACCTTCCCACCGAAGTGCTCCCTATTTATCTACTTGCCATTTCTTCCTTTCGAACTGCTAGGTTGGCAGGAGCTGGGACAGAGACGGGAGCTCATTCCGACCAAAGGTAACTGCAAAAAGTAACTAAGCCAAGTTGTGGAAACGACCAAACTATGGTGCCGCGACGGAAGGGCAGCCGGGCCCTCCTTGAGCCTGAAGTCAAGAGAGGAGCAACGCCAAAGCCATCAACGGGCCCCGAAGATCCCCCGGGCCAAGGGAAGCCCGAGACGAAGTGATTCCGGCTGCTACCAAGCTGCCTTTTCCATCCCTTGGGTCGTGTTCGACGCCGCGACCCCCTCCCACGGGAAGGAAAGAAGGATGGACGGCAGGGCTATGGAGGGGGGGGGAGCCCCCCATAGCTATCAGCCTGCCCCCCCCCCCGTCCAGGGTAAACTTCCAGACAGAGAGAGATGCCCCTCCTGAAAAACATATTCGCCCCCCCCCCCGCTAGAATCCTGGCTACAGCTTGGACGGACGGGGAGTCGCAGAGAAAGGCGGTGGGTAGGGGGCCCCACCCCGACGCGAGGGGCGGCCCAGAGGCGGGCTGTGTGGGGCGTGTGGGGCGGGCGCTGGGCCCCTCCTCCCGCCCCCTGCTCGCCGTCGGGCGCGTTGGCGAGCGCTTGCCGGCCGGGCTCCAGCGGGGCATTTAAATGCCCGCCGACGCCCGGCTCGCCTCCGCCGCGCCACCTCTCGCCGTCCTCCCCGTCGGCGGAACCCAGAGCTCGCCGGCCGGCCCAGAAGCCGCGCTCCGCTCCGCTGCGCCGCCCCGTCCGCCCGTGACCGCGCCGTCCGCCCGCCTAGCCCAGGCCGGAGCCCCACCATGAAAGCCCCCCCGGCGCCGGGCATCCGCTTCCTTCGCTCCTTCTCCAGGGAAAGCTGGTAAGCCCCGCCGGATCGGGGGAGGGACGGGGCGGATCGGCCGGGCGATGCTCCCCCCCGGGGGGGGGGTTGCGAAGAAGGGGGGGCGCTTCCGCCGAGCTTTGTGACTCGGGATCGGCGGGGGGAGAAGCGGCGTTGGGGGGGGGGGGTCCCTTCGGATCTGGGCTGGTTCCGATCGCGTGGTTTCTGGGGCCGGGCGGACACCGACACAAAGGGCCAGCTGATGATCGAGCGGGGGGGGGGCAAAGAGGGTGTATGTGGGGAGACAGATGCTGCCTTGACAAGCAGTGCTTGCCAAGCCAGAGGTCATGGGGGGTCGGTTTAGGGCAAAGGGTGCCTTTTCGGCTGCCGGCCAGTCACGTGGTTAAGGGAGCGAGTCACTCTGGCCCCGGGGGCCAGATGCGGCCCCCACCAATTCATCGGAACCAAGAAGCCCCGGCGCAAGGGCTTCGCGGCATCTCCAGGGTAGAGTTGGGGAGCCCTTTCCTAAAAGCCATGGTGTTCTGCTCCCATTTGTAAGGAAAACTGAATGGATCCTTTTGTGCTGCAGTGAAGCTTTCTGGGATATTATTTTTTTTTAAGTGAAAAGTGGTGTCAGAGAAGGTACCCAAAAGATAAATACAGTAATACCTCATATAACATTAGTATCGAATAACACTAAAATCGCATAACATTAAGGAATCTGGGGGGAAGAATTGCATCAGATAACATTAAGATCCTATGGGATGCTTCAGATAACAACCGCTAAAGCCTGTGTGGTTACAATGTATCTCTATGGATCCCATAGGATTTTAACATGCATCAGATAACACTAAAAATCATATAACACCAAGACTTGTGGAACCAGGTTTTAGTGTTATATGAGGTTTTACTGTAAATGGGTCCTAGACCCTGGACAGCGAGGAGAACAAATAGGTCAATCTTAGAAGAAATCAATCCTGACTGCTCCTTAGAAGGTCAAATAATAAAGATGAAGCTAAAGTACTTTGGACATCAGATGAGAAGAGAGGATTCCCTTGAGAAAGCCTTGATGGTGGGAAATGTGGAGGGCAAAAGAAGAAGGGGACGGCCCAAGATGAGATGGCTAGATGGTATTGTAGAGACAATGGGCACAGAGCTGAGCGAGTTGAATGGTGGAGGACAGGAGTGCCTGGCAGACAGTGGTCCATGGGGTCGCAGAGGGTCGGAATCGACTGTGCGACTGAACAACAAAAGATAAAATCAAACCTGGACACTCATTAGAATAAAATAATAATAAAGAATAAACTGAAGACATCAGATCCTGGACAAGCCATTTAAAAAAATCTCCTGTGAGTTAGTTTTCTGTGGTTAGAAACAAGCAGGACTAATCACAGGCATTTGAACCTGAGATGTCAAAGATGCTTTTTAAAAACCCCAGAATTTTGTCTTACCCAACTCGATGCCTCTCCTATGGCTACAGACACCAGTTGTCTCAAGCTTTACTTTATTGAAGTGGGACTGCGGTGGCTTAGTGGTTGTCTTGCTGAACTTGACGAATGGAAGGTCAGCAGTTCAAGATTGGAGTACAGCATGACTGAGTAAACTACCCTCTCTATCCCAGCTCCTGCCAACCTAGCAGTTTGAAAGCAAGGAATTGCAAGTGGATAAATAGGGACCACTTCGGTGGGAAGGTAAACAGTGTTCTATGCACTCCAGTCTCAAGTCATGATGCCACATGTCCATGGAAACATCTGCAGACGCAGACAGCGCCGGCTCTTTGGCTACAAAGAGATGAGTACTGAGCCCTAGAGTCGGATACGACTGGCTTTTGAGCAAGGCCGATCTTTACCTTACAACAATCTCTATAGTATCATTTTGTAGAAAGAATAGGCAATGCTTCTAATGAATAGTCATAGACAAAACTGCTTCAGATATTCCCAATGTCAGATTTTTTTTCATCAACAAGATTGATGACGGCAAAATCAGTCAGAATTTGGCATTAAGGTGTAAAGCACTGCAAATGAAATGTCACTGAAAGAACTTTTCTATCCTATTATTTTATTTAATGGTGGGAGGAAATATTTAAACTGCAGAGGCTAAATCCAGCTATTAGTCCATCTAAAGCCATGATTCCCAATGTGGGGCTCATGCCCCACAGGGGGAAAATTGATTTTAAAGGGGGGGGTCAATTTGAGAGTGAGTTATTAACAGGGAATGGCCTTTTAGGCTTCCGACACATGAATGAAAGCTCACTTTTTGAGTAATAAGGATCATATGTCGTGGGGGAATAAGAATTTTAGAGATGCGTGGGGCATGGCCAAAAACTGGTTGGGGAACCAATGATCTGGAGTATGAATCAATGGCCAGAATCTTGTTGCTTAGCACTGCTAGAATAAGCCCTTTGAATGTTTCTTCTTTAGGTAAATATAATTCACTTGTTTAATCTGCAAGAGGTTCACTCCCATTGGTACTTCTGCAAGCATCCATTCTAGCATTCTCTCCATCACCTATGTCTCAAGTGAGAAACATAACAAAATTTGTATTTATGGGGAGAACATGGATAGAATTAAAATTATGGATGATAGGGAGTAGACATGAAGAGTTGTTATAAAACTGGGTCTCTGTGTGTTCTTCTCCATGTTAAATGCAAAGAATCCAGCCCTCCAGATCTGATGGTCTGAAGGCCTCTCTGTATGACTTTACCTTTTTCATCAGTGTTACTAGCATTTGGTGATTTCACTGATTTTATATGGCTTTTTCTCTAAAGACTCTCCTTGGTTAATAACAGTCGTGTGCTGTCACGTCAATTCGGATGTACAAAGACTTTTCTCGGCAGACAGCCCTCAGAAGTAGTTTATCATTCCCTTTTTCTGGGATTACCCTGGGTTTGTGCAGCTTGCCCAAGACCACAAAGGGTGAATACAAAGTGGGGAATTGAACTCCTAGCATCTGTCTCCATAGCCAGGTACCTCACTCACTGAGCTATCTGGCTTAGTTATCAGCAGCTTAGTTATCAGTTCCTTTGAGGCAAGAGCTGGCTAAAGTGCAAGATCACCTTAGTCCCTGTAAGGTCGTAATCTTATACATAGAGCTGATGTTGCACTGGGTATCTGTCATACCTGTCTTTCGATCACAATCAGGGTTTTCTATGGCTTGATTTCTTTCCTGCAATTTGCATGCCTTTGTCTATTCAGCTACACCATCCCTGGTATTCTCTTGACTCAGCATCTCACATTCCTTTATAATTGTTGATCTGTTCACTCTCTGCTTTATTATCTGCTACTCCTTTAACAAAAAAAGAGCCTCTTCTATGATTGTGGTATTTTTGAACCACAATCGGGCATACTCTGGTAACAGCAACCTTGCGTTGCCGGCTAATCTTTCTCACACTAGGTCAGGCGGAAGGAACGGCAGAATGAACTCACCAAAAGGTGCCTTTTTGGCAAGCAAAAATAAGCCATGCGACCTATCCATAAAATCAAACAAAATACAGAAGGGAGGTGGTACCTTTTATAGGGTCACCTAAAAAAATAAAACATTGCAAGTCATGAAAGCTTGCAATGTTTTATTTTTTAAGTGACCCTATAAAAGGTATTGCCACCCTTCTGCATTTTGTTTTATTTTATGGATGGGTTACACAGCTGATTTTTGCTTACTTTTCTAAACTACTGAGGATATCACAAAGAGCCGCGTCAATGAACTCTACAGACTTTGAACACCAGTACAGCAGAACCACAGCTTTGAAGAGCTTCCGCTAGGTAATATTCCTAAATGACTCTCATTTGGACTGATCTGGACTAATTTGGCATGCCTATTGGGTAAAGTAAATGTGTTGCCCAATGCTGGAGAATTAGGTTTGAATTGCACCGCCATGCACGCACACACACTTCCACAAAGAAAGCTCCTCAACTTCAAAGAGGGCTATTTGGGGAAGGTAATATACAAATCCCTGGCTTCTTGCCTTTGGATTGTAAAAAGATATAGCCTATGCAGATGATACTACTCTAATGTCAGAAAGTGAAGAAGACCTAAAGAACCCCTTGATGAGGGTGAAAGAGGAGAGTGCAAAAGCTGGTTTAAAACACAACATCAAAAACAAACAAACAAAAAAACGAAGATAATGGCATCCAACCTTCTCACTCCCAGGCAAATAGAAAGGGAAGAATTGGAAGCAGTGACCTTCTTGGGTTCCAAAATCACTCCAGATGGTGACTGCAGCCATGAAATAAAAAGACTATTAATTCTTGGGAGGCAAGCTATGACATACCTAGGCAGCATAATAAAAAGTAGAGGCATCACCCTGCCAACAAATTCCTCATGGTAAAAGGAATGGTATTCCCAGTAGTAATGTATGGCTGCGAGAGCTGGACCATAAGGAAGGCTGAGCGCAGACGCTTTTGAACTGTGGCGCTGGAGGAGGCTTTTGAGAGTATCCTGGATTGCAAGGAGATCAAACCAATCAATCCTGAAGGAAATCAACCCTGACTGCTCCTTGGAAGGACAGATACTGAAGCTGAAGCTCAAGTACTATGGCACCAAATGAGAAGAGAGGACTCACTGGAGAGGCCACGATGCTGGGAAAGATTGAGGGCAAAAGGAGAAGGGTACACCAGAGGATGAGATGGCTAGATGGCATTGTCAACGCAATGGGTGTAGATCTACATGGCCTGCGGAAGATGACAGAGGAGCTTGGCATACAATGGAATGTGCATTCCTATTCCAGCCCATCATTTGAGCAGAGAATCCCACATATCTGAGTGGCAACTGTGTAAGAATAACGTAGTCTTGGTCACTTTCAACAAGTTAAAGAAATCAGGTACAGCTTTCTGTGCCAGTATAATTACCTGGTGACTAGATCAGGAATAAGGGTCCTTTGCCCATGGCCATTTATGGCCTAATGGGGCCCCTTATTCTGCCTACCAGCTTCTTGCTGGATTTAGCTCTACTTGGTGATGAGAGATAATAAATTTCCCTCCTCTCTAAGGCTTTAGTGAAGCTTGTAAAAAGCCTCCTTTGGTATCAGTGGAGGCTTTTAAAAGTCTCTGGAGGGACAAGCTAATCCCACCCTTCCAGTACTGTGCCTCCTTCCCCCATTAAAAATTAGGCCTTTAAACACCTTCTTGGTGTCCTTTTTAGCACAGATGCATCCTCAATTCCCTAATTAATCTACTTACCTAATTAAGAGAAGCAAAGCTCCAGCTGTGGTTCATCAAGCTCATTCTTAAAAGTACCCACTTTCTCAAGTTGAGCCTGTCCTCTCTGCATTTATTGAACTCCTTTCTAAAACTTACCAAGTGAATACCCATCACTGTTTCTTATTGTTCTGCCATATCTGCATCTAAATCTCAGCAATCATCATGGTGATCAGCCATGAAGACTGCCCTGAGAATATAATGCAGTGGCCTTTCATCTGCCTTCCACATCGCAGCAGTTCCGCAAGTCACTTTCTGGTCCTGACCCCTTTTGGCATACAAAGTCCTCAGCCCCATGCCTGTATTGATGAAACTGTTGCCCTTCATCAAGATGGATTCAAGTGGGATTTAATCCACTTGGGAACCATCACCCTTCCCTGTGGACTTAGTGAGCCAAGCCATTAGTCCTCAGGGTTGTCAGGTTAGTGAACCGCCACATGACACTCAGCATTGAGTCACTGGCAGTATGGTCTACTTCAGGGGTTCCCACCCTAAGGCCCACAGACCAAATCTGGCCCATGGTGCCATTTCATGTGCATTCGAGTAGCAAAATGGCCTCCCCTTTGAAGCTGTCAGGACAAAATGATCACCCCCATTGTGCAGTCAGGGCAAAGTGGATGTCCGGCCCTTGAAACTCTCTGAGAGAGCATGACCCAGCCCTCGCCTCGAAAAGGTTGGGAACCCCTGGTCTACTTTATTACAATAGCTGGATAATCTGGGCTGATGGGTATCACTGTATCTGGTGACAGTCAATTTCACAGTGTAACACTGCTAAGTGGAGGAGATACATTGAAGAATATTTGAGACTTTTCTTTTGCTTAGTCAAAAATCCCTGCTTTGATACATGTTTTAGATCCTGCCAGATGGCACTGGAAGGAAAAAAACCCATTGCTTCCAGTCATTCATATGTAAATTTTCTGTTTCTACAATAGCAGATGTTGCTCCTAGCATCTGATCAAGGCTTTGTTGGACACATATGTGCTATTTCACCAGTCCAAAGCATTTCATTGCCTTCATATGGCTACAAACAATTATGCTTCACAGTTTATATTTGGGGAGGTCATTGTTTTCCATGCAGAAATGAGATTGTGATCTTTGAAGGTGTTCAGACTTCATGACTGGAATCTTGATTTCTCTGTTATCTTGAACTAACACTCTCTGTGACCCCTCTAGTTCAGCATCTAGAGACCTGTCACGCGGCCTTAATCCTGAGCACTTTTATAGTCTGTGACCATGAAGAGGCAGTGCCAATAGATTTCTTGAAGTACACTCTCCACACGTCTTGAAGTATAAGAAATCAGTTCTTTACTTACAGTTGCTTTGCTTTAGATTGATTGGTAAACTTTCTTTGGTAGATAAAAAGTTATTTACAATAACTTTCATTTAAACAAATCATACTTTGTAAAGTGTAGATTTCTGTGGCTCTGCTCTTACTTTACTGCCTTTTCTTATTGCTCAAATCTTTATTATGTAGTTCAGTGGTCTAATGGGCACTTTAAAAATGCTTTGAAAAAGTCAAAGTTGGCCATGGAAGGGGAAAGTATAGGTAAGATTGCCAGTTCAAGTATGTCTCTTAATAATCTTCCTTTCACTTTATTATGAGTATCATGTCTCTATCTCTCTCTGCAGTTAGGGTAAATAAGCATTTCGGCTGTAGCTCTTGCTTATCCTGGTATTCTGTGCTTAGTAGTGTTTACTCAGTAAACTTTGGGAACATCTGAAGTCCTGATCAAATGCTGGTATGGAAATCAGAAGCCAGAGCCCAGATTTAGGAGCGCACAGTTTGCTTGTAAAAGGACCCAGCTTCATAGTGGCTCCAGGGAAATCAGTTGGGTAATTAAGAAGACGGCTGACCGAACTCCAAGAGAGCAGTTCCCACCTAGGAGTAGACCAGGATGGGTGACTTCAGACAGTCAAGGCACACTTGCCTTCATCCACATCCAAACACTTGGAAGAATTTTTTTAAAATGGATAGGCAAATATAGTCATATGCTGAAGCAATCTATGACTGATTAGTGCTGGGATAATGGCAGTGAGGATAAAGTGCACTTAGAAGATGAAATGGTTTCATTATTCTAAAATAATGACAACAAAATGCATTTTAACCATACCAGGTCAGGTGAAAGGAAATGCAGAACTAACTCACCAAAAGGTGCCTTCACTTCGGTAGTTTCACGTCTGACCTAGACACGGAAGAAGGAGAAACAGAATTAAATATAAATAATAAATATAAAAATATGTGGAATGTTATCCTAAATTTTAGGCATCTATTGCAGAGGCAGACCAGGATTTGAACTCTCTCTCTATCTCTCTGAATGTTTGTGTATTTGGGGAAGGGGACAGAGGGCACACACTATACACATTCACATCAGCCAGAAATGGCAGACAGATCCTCCTTTATCTCTCCTCCATGGATTGCAGCCGTATAAAGTATGCATGGTTAACTGGGGATGGCTAGATGAACAAGTCACAGAGAAATTCAGTGTAGAAAGTCCTTAACTACATTGATTCTATTAGCCTCTCACCAAACTGTAAGTCGGGGGTTCTTAACCAATGACCCAGGGACTGGATGTGGCCCATGACACCATTTCATGTGCCCCCCACCACCGCCTTCACCACATATTGAAGTGCCATGTGTGGCAGGCAGGGTAAAATGGCCATCTGGCCACCGAAGCTATCTGAGGGAGCGTGACCCTGCCCTTGGCTTGAAAAGGTTAAGAACCCCTGCTGTAAGTGATAAAAAATATTTGAATACTAGATAAGCCAATTAATCCAGATGGTGTAGTCAGAATTCTTTTCAAATCTTTAGTGATAGACAGATGTCTTAATCAAATGCAATTCAGCTCTGTCTCCCTCCCTTACCCTTTGATGTGTCTTTGCTCAACAAAGTCTACATAAGTCCCAGAGTGTCTTCTGGAGAAGCTGAAGTATTTGCCCACTGACTTTTTGAATACAGTGGACCCTCGGTTAACAAGTGGCTTGCTTAACACAAAATTTGCTTAACACAAAATTCGCATAACAAAAGGAAATCCAGAGAAAATATTCTAATTGGTGCGATGCTTTAATTTTTGAGAAATGCATGGTTTCTAAATACTCTTCTGATTCCAAAATTATTTTGTTTACTTGCAGGGAAACACATTTCTTTTAAATGAAAGGCACTTTCATCTATAAGGAGGCTCCTGCAAAATTTAACTTACTTGTTTATAATAATTTCATGTCAGAAATTATTCTGGGTTGAAAGGATTTTTGTGGGAGAAACTCCGCTCAGGGACGCCCAAATGAGGCTCCTTTCATGTCCCCAAGAGCTGGGACAGGGACGGGCGCTCAATCCGTCATGCAGTACCCGGGTCTTGAAATGCTGACTTGCCAGCCTTCCAGCTAACAAGGCGAGCCTCTTAACCACTGAACCACCACAGCCCAGACTTGGGAAGGGAAGGGGCTACAAAATTGTTAAATAAACTGGTTGTTTCAAAATGCCAACTATCTCTCTAGAGAGACTTAGATATAACCTCTCAGAGCAATGCATTTTTAATTATCATTCCTTACAGGTAGTGAGGGATACTGCTTGGGGGTTATATTGGATCTTGGGAGAACCAGATTAAAGTATTGATTGAGCCTTGTGTACTCTCTCCATCTGACTTTCTTTCCAGTGTTGTTGCAAGGCAAATGTAGGAAAGAGGAGAGACAGAAGTACCCCCTTTTTCATTGGGAGCAAGATACCTGTCATTATATTTCTACATTCACATGAATCTAATGATATCACTTCTCCTGGCCTAAACCACTTCTAGGGGACATATTTGATTTCTTTCCTGCTCCCAAGCAGCTCTTTTCCATGTAAAGAGTGAGCTATCAGGTGAGGAAAAGGTAAAGGTCACCCTTGCTCGAAAGCCAGTCATATCTGACTCTAGGGTTCAGTGCTCATCTCTGTTTCATAGCCGAAGAGCCAAGTCTGTCTGCTTCTGCAGATGTTTCCATGGTCATGTGGCACGGAAACGCTGTTTGGGAGAAACATTTCTCCTGCATAGGCAAACAAAAGACAGCTGTGTGATCCATGCACAAAACTTGCCATTAACTTCCATTGATAATTTCCCCACCTGATGAAGAGATCTTGAATCTCGAAAGCTTGCACAATGATTTATTTTTTGAGTGATCCAATAAAAGGTATTGCCTTCTTCCTGCAATTATTTCTCTTGCATGTTAATTTTCTCTAATGGCGCTTTGTCATGAAGGAGCTTTGAAAGAAATGTGTGGACAACCGGAAACATTTAGACAGAATCTTACCACTTGATACAGACTAAACAATGTCTTCAGTTTATCAGAATTCTATAGCAGAGTCAGAAAGGCAGTAGGATCAAATGGCAATACTCTGTCTAAATCCTGCTGCTGCTGTTGTAATCTACTTCCCAATCTTCATCATTAATAATAATAATTTCATGTCAGAAGTTATTCTGGGTTGAAAGGATTTTTATTGGAGAAACTCTGCTCAGAGGACACCTGGATGAGGCTCCTTTCGTGTCCCCAAGATCTTTTCCCACTGAAGTGGTCCTTATTTATCTACCGTACTTGCAATTTCTTGCTTTCAAACTGCTAGGTTGGCAGGAGCTGGGACAGAGACAGGTGCTAGAACCGCCATGCAGTACCGGGGTCTCGAAGTGTTGACCTGCCGGCCTTCCAGCTAACAAGGTGAGCTTCTTAACCTCTAAGCCATAGGAGCCCCTTCGTCACTGATGGTGCATGAGGATAGAGTGGTTCTAACCCTTGTTTTGGCCATGCCCCTACTAAGCATCTCTAAAATCCTGATTCTCCACTACCACCCCTGTGATATATACTGTAATTCTAATTATTCAAAAAGTGAACTCCTATTCATGGAGCCCAAAAGGTCATTAACTTGATCTAACTCATTCTTGAATTGCCCCCCTTAAAAATCAAATTGTTCCACTGTTGGGAACCAAGGGGTCAAGCCTTGAAATTAGGAGCAACATTTGGAAGTGAGATGGTGATGTTGGTGATATCAATGGTGATAATGGGTTTTATATCTCTTCCTCCATATAATGGTATCTTAGCGCAGTGTTCATCAAATCCTTTGGAGAGAATTTTTTTAAAGCATATTAAATTGCAAAACTTCTTTGCATGATCAGACTGCTACATTTCTGTCAGTCCTTTCTATCTTCTAGTTTTCTCTCTATTATCAGTTTCACTTCTGCTTTGAAACAAAACTACTGTATTAACATATAAAGCCCTTCATGATTTGAGGCCTTGAAGGCGAAGGCTGTTAAAGCTTCTTCTTTCATGTCCCAGTTAAACCCTGGACTGCCAAAATGAATTAACTTTCTTGGCTTTGCCATTGGCAAATCCTCATCAGTGCACATTTCTGGCATCAATCAGCAGACCAGTAAATGAGCTGGATTCTGTATCTCTTCACATTCACACTGTGTGTTGTTGTCTGCCAGCAGCCCCCACTTGAGCATTTAGGGACTCTGACCCTCAGCCTATTCAGGGTCCTCCAAGTGACGTACGGGAGGCTGAGTTCCTGTTAAAGCTGAGCCTTATAGAGAGGTTTTGGGGATGTTTTACCTTCCTTTGGTCAACACTTATGACTTTTAACTGGCTTGTCATCTCTTTTAGCTTATCTTTTAATGTTATTCTGGTATCTAGTGCAATTGATTGTTAGTTAGTTGATGTTTTTATGCTTGTTCCATTACGTTTTAATGGATTGTACTTTTGTATGTTTTATCAAGGTTTGTTCACCACCCTGTGTGTCCTTCTGGCCAAAGGGCAGTGTATGCATCTCTCAAGGAGTGAGCGAAGTTGAGAGAGAGAGAGAGAGAGAGAGAGAGAACATCTGTTTGGGTTGAGAACGTGCCTAAGAGAGAAAGAAAAAGCAAAGGTTTAAAGAGGAAGCATATGTGTATACAAGCTTTGGAATGAAAACCAAAAAAACCACAGGTCTGCCCAACTATATGATGTTTGCAATACAGTATAGGAATTTTGAGCTGCATATATTCTATAACAAATAGACAGCCTACCATTTCTAGAAGTTGTATGAAGCAAGGAAAGACCAAATCTCAGCCACATCCAAGAAACTACCATACTGTTTACATTAGGGGTTCCCAACCTATGGCCCGGGGGCCAGATGCAGCCCACAACACTATTTCATGTGGCTCCCCCACTGCCTCCACCACACCCAGAAGTGCCATGTGAGGCAGGCAGGGCAAAATGGACATCCGTCCCCCGAAGATGTCTGAGGAAGCATGACCTGGCCCTCAGCTTGGAAAGGTTGAGACCCCCTGGTTTAGATCAGTATTTCCCAAAATGGGGCCCATCCCCCACAGGGGGGGAATTCAATTCCCAGAAGCCTAAGTCAGTACATTGGCTGATCAATGCTTTTGGGAACTGAAGTCCTAAAAGCAAAAGTTGGGGAACACTGGTTTCAATCCTGATTGTTCCCTCTGGACTCCTGTCATCAACCACAGAGTCTAGCGGACCATAGTCTCTTCCTCTTTGACTTGTTCAGCATGGTGTCCAAAATGGCAATTTTAGCTTATCTCTCCACATAATACAGAGTCATTAGCCAAAGATATTGTTGACATGTTTGCAGAGTGATGTTTTGACATCAGTGAATAAAGAATCACAGAGAGAGTGTCATGGCCCATTAGCAAAGAATGTGCTGCTCTCCAGATAGTGCCTGACTACAACGACAATAACAACGACAACAACAACAACGACAACTGTTAATGGATTCAACTCAGTCCTAGCCAGAATAGCCAATGATGTGAGATCAGAAATGTTCTTGCCCAGGAACACCTAAAATCCAGACTTGTCCACACACATTGTAGTCAGTGATGGGATGTAACAGGTTCTCACCAGTTCGCCAGAACCGGTAGTAACATTTCCCAGTGTCCTGGAGAACCGGTAGCAGCTTTTGGGGGGAACCACCTTCGGGGCTTACCTTTTCACTTGGTGTGCATGCATGCCTACAGTGCTTGGCACATATGCACAGCCTCCTTACTATCCTCCTTGCTGTCCTTGTGTTGTGGGTGGGTGGGTTGAGGAGTGTGTGTGTGTGCGATTTTTATTTTATTTTATTTTATTTTAAAAAAAATTATTTGGCTCCACCCATGTCATGACGTCGTGATGTTAGCTCTGCCCACACTGTGATGATGTCATGGTGGGGTAGTAAAATTTTTGACATCCCACCACTGATTGTAGTTGCTTTTGATGTGCTTGCAAACACAATCAGAAAGATCTGTGAGTCCAAGTTCTCTGAATCTTTGGTTCTTCATGATGTCTGACCTTTCCCATTACTGTATTATCTTATATTGAATTCTTTGCCCTACTTTTCTCTTTGAGGATTCTCATTTTGTGTTACTTCCTTAAGTGTGACCTTGATGAGCTGGAGCGTTCTGTCCTGTTTATTTCACAATCGCATTGATAAGTTTGATCTTGTGAGGTACTGAAATCCAACTTTCCTACGAGGATGGAATGAATGAGTCTTTGGACCTTATTGACTGCAGAAAGCTGAGCACAGCTAACCTCACATGTTTGAATTTCCGCCACTGTTCTCATGTGGCTCTAAAAATATGCTTGTTAATGTTTATTTTCGTTGCCTTGTGATGATTAATGGAAAGACGCTTTCTCTCCTATGGAAAAAAGAGGAAGTGAAGGACAGCAGCTGTCTGGCTTATTGGAAGCTGCTTGTGTCCAAGAACAGCCGTAGCTCTATTATTTAGCTTAGTAGATGAAAAACCTTTCATTTCTGCCTAGGGCTAGGAAAAGACCAAAACCTTGGAAAGCTATTGCCAGTCTGTGCCAGTGGTGGGGTTATGATGGCTCAGTGGTTAAGAAGCTCACCTTGTTAACTGGAAGGCTGCCAAGTCAGCTGTTTGAGACCTGGGTACTGCATGATGGATTGAGTGCCCGTCTCTGTCCCAGCTCTTGGGGACATGAAAGGAGCCTCATTTGGTTGTTCCCTGAGCGGAGTTTCTTCCGCAAAAATCCTTTTAGCCCAGAATAATTTATGACATGAAATTATTATTATAGTGCCAGCAGTACTGGATGATGGACCAAATCATTGGTCTTCCTTAAGGCAGATTCCCATCAAATATGTTTAGTGACTGCAACTCCCAGAATCTCCAGCAAACACCCCAACATTTCAAAGCCTGGTTCCTAACTCTTTTTCCAAGGCCTTGCATTGGAGGCTCCAGTTCATCATCTCTCAAGCCCTTTATCTTGCCTTTCGTAAGTTTACCCATGCTGCAGTCCTTTTCTTGTTTACTTGGGAGCAAATCCCATCATGTTCATTGAGTGTCCTAATGACATGTATGGCATGTTGATGGATTTATTAAGGCAAATATTCTAGATAATATCCATAAAACTGAAAGTTTTTTATATACAGCAGTAGGCAGGACAGATTAATAAATTGCTATAGTTTG